>JARBWK010000015.1:41823870-42051370 GCA_030556195.1 Anolis apletophallus | reverse complement strand
TTTGGGGGGAGGGGGTAGGAGGGAGGGGGGTCGCCTTCTTCAAATAAGGGGCTCAGGGGCTGAAAAGGCCCCCCTCCCTTCCCCAGAAGTCAATGATCTCCCCTGGAAAGCCGCTCGCCCGGAGCCGCCTTTTTCCCACAAGTTGGAGACCACACACGTCTCTCTTTCCCTCTCTCTCTCTTTCTCGCCCCCCGAGTGGGCTAATAATTTATGCTAATGGCCCCTCCCATAAATCCACAACTCGCTTCAGTGGCCAGGCCGGAGGGGGGCGGGGAGGGAGGGAGGGAAAGGGAGGGGAAAGGAAAGGAAGTAAACCTAGAGTAAAAGATGAGAGATAGAGATAGATAGATAGATAGATATATTCATCCCAAGGAAACTACCATTAATAGGTGATTGATTGATTGACACATAAATGGATAGACAGAAAGGTAGGTAGGTAAATAGATTCATCCCCAGGAAACTACCATAAAGAGATGATTGATTGATTCATAGACACATAACTACTAGCTAGATATGTAGGTAGATGGTTGGTAGGTAGATAGATTCATCCCCAGGAAACTAGCATAAATAGATGATTGATTGACACATAAATACCTAGCTAGCTAGGTAGGTAGAGAGATAGATGGGTAGGTGGATAGGTAGGTAGATTGATAGACAGATAGATTCATCCCCAGGAAACTACCATAAAGAGATGATTGATTGATTGACACATAAATACCTAGCTAGCTAGGTAGTTAGATAGATAGATTCATTCCCAGGAAACTACCATAAAGAGATGCTTGATTGATTCATGGACACATAACTACTAGATAGGTAGGTAGGTGGGTTGGTAGGTAGGTAGATTCATCCCCAGGAAACTACCATAAAGAGATGATTGACTGATTGATTCATAGACACATAACTACTAGCTAGATAGGTAGGTAGATGGGTAGGCAGGTAGATTCATTCCCAGGAAACTACCATAAATAGATGATTGATTGATTGATTCATAGACACATAACTACTAGATAGATAGATGGGTAGATGGGTAGGTAGGTAGATTCATCCCCAGGAAACTACCATAAATAGATGATTGATTGATTGACACATACATACCTAGCTAGCTAGGTAGATAGATAGATAGATTCACCCCCAGGAAACTACCATAAATAGATGATTGATTGACCCATAAATACCTAGCTAGCTAGGTAGATAGAGAGGTAGATGGGTAGGTGGATAGGTAGGTAGATTGATAGACAGATAGATTCATCCCCAGGAAACTACCATAAAGAGATGATTGATTGATTGACTGACACATAAATACCTAGCTAGCTAGGTAGATAGAGAGGTAGATGGGTATGTAGATAGGTAAATAGATAGATAGATAAATAGATAGATAGATTCATCCCCAGGAAACTACCATAAAGAGATGATTGATTGATTGATTGACACATAAATACCTAGCTAGCTAGATAGGTAGAGAGATAGATGGGTATGTAGATAGGTAAATAGATAGATAGATAAATAGATAGATAGATTCATCCCCAGGAAACTACCATAAAGAGATGATTGATTGATTGATTGATTGACATAAATACCTAGCTAGCTAGATAGGTAGAGAGATAGATTGGTATGTAGATAGGTAAATAGATAGATAGATAAATAGATAGATAGATTCATCCCCAGGAAACTACCATAAAGAGATGATTGATTGATTGATTGACACATAAATACCTAGCTAGCTAGATAGGTAGAGAGATAGATGGGTATGTAGATAGGTAAATAGATAGATAGATAAATAGATAGATAGATTCATCCCCAGGAAACTACCATAAATAGATGATTGATTGATTGACACACAAATACCTAGCAAGCTAGCTAGGTAGATAGATAGATGGGTAGGTAGATAGGTAGGTAGATAGGTTAATAGATTGATTGATAGATAGATTCATCCCCATGAAACTACCATAAATAGACAATTGATCAGTTGATTGATAGACACATAGATACATAGAAACATGGATAACAGATATATGAATAGATAGATAGTTCCCCAGGAAACTACCATAAATAGATGATTAATTGATAAACACATAAATAGATAGGTAGACACATAGGTAGGTCAGGTAGGAGGATTGTGGAAACGGAAGGTGGATCTTCCCACCAAAAGCCGCCCTCTGCTGTGATTGGCCGGCCTCTCAGCCAAGGGGAGGGCTGTTTCTGAGACTCCAAGCAGGTAGGGGAGAGCAGGCATGCTGGGTGCATGGCAGTGTGGTGCGCATGCGCTGGCAAGGGAGAGCATGCGGGGCTGGAGGGAGGTTCACGCCAGTGAGTCCCTTCAAGGCATGGGAGTTCTGTGTGGGAAGTTTGGCGTAATTCAAAATGCTCTTTCATCGTTGGTGAACTATAAATCCCAGAAACTACAACTCCCAAATGTTAAAGTCTATTTTCCCCAAACTCCACCAGTGTTCATATTTAGGCGTATTGAGTATTCGCACCAACTTTGGCCCAGCTCCATCATTGTTTGAGTCCACAGTGCTCTCTGGATGTAGGTAAACTACAACTCCCAAACTCAAGGCCCACCAAACCCTTCCAGTATTTTCTGTTGATCATGAGAGTTCTGTGTGCCGGGTTTGGTTCACTTCCATCATTGTTGGAGTTCAGGATGCTCTTTGATTGTAGGCGAACTATACATCCCAGCAGTGACATCTCCCAAATGTCAAGGTCTATTTTCCCCAAACTCCTGCAGTATTCGTGCCAAGTTTGGTCCAGATCTATCATCGTTTGAGACCACAGTGCTCTCTGGATGAAGGTGGACTACAACTCCAAAACTCAAGGTCAATGCCAACCAAACCCTTTCAGTATTTTCTGTTGCTCATGGGAGTTCTGTGTGTTCACATTTGGGCATATTGAGTATTTGTGCCAAGTTTGATCCAAATGTATCATTGTTTGAGTCCACAGTGCTCTCTGGATGTAGGTGAACTACAACTCCAAAACTCAAGGTCAATGCCCACCAAACCCTTCCGGTATTTTCTGTTGCTCATGGGAGTTCTGTGTGTTCACATTTGGGCATATTGAGTATTTGTGCCAAGTTTGATCCAGATGTATCATTGTTTGAGTCCACAGTGCGCTCTGGATGTAGGTGAACTACAACTCCAAAACTCAAGGTCAATGCCCACCAAACCCTTCCAGTATTTTCTGTTGCTCATGGGAGTTCTGTGTGTTCACATTTGGGCATATTGAGTATTTGTGCCAAGTTTGATCCAGATGTATCATTGCTTGAGTCCACAGTGCTCTCTGGATGTAGGTGAACTACAACTCCAAAACTCACACCCTTCCAGTATTTTCTGTTGCTCATGGGAGTTCTGTGTGTTCACATTTGGGCATATTGGGTATTTGTGCCAAGTTTGGTTCAGATACATCTTCATTTGAGTCCACAGTGCTCTCTGGATGTAGGTGAACTACAACTCCCAAGCTCAAGATCAATGCCCACCAAATCCTTCCAGTATTTTCTGTTGGTCATGGGAGCCCCATGTGCTAAGTTTGGTTGAATTCCATGATTGGCAGAGTTCAGAATGCTCTTTGATTGTAGGTGAACTATAAATCCCAGCAACTACAACTCCCAAATGACAAAATCAATCAGCATTCAATTGTGGGCGTATTGAGTATTTGTGCCAAATTTGGTCCAGAGAATGAAAATACATCCTGCATATCAGATATTTACATTGCCATTCATAACAGGAGAAAAATGACAAATTATGAAGTAGCAACGGAAATAATGTTATGGTTATGGGTCACCACAACATGAGGAACTGTATTAAGGGGTCGCGGCCTTAGGAAGGTTGAGAACCACTGCTTTAGAAGGACCAAAGTTGGGAAGGTTTTGTATTTGCCCCCCAAAGCCTTCCAAACCTCTCCATTTTTGCCCCCTCCCTCCCCTTCTCTCTCTCTTTGCAGGAAATATAGTAAAGGCCATGTTAGCTTCTGCAAAGGGATTAACTTGCCCAAGTTTCCATCTCTGTTGGTGTCAAAACAGGAACCGCTGGCCTGGATAATGTGAGCTGTGTTTTGGTCATTTGTTGGAGGCAAACAAAGGTGGGGTGCCTAAGCCAAATTGCATGGCGCTGGGGAGCCCCTTCCTCCCCAAAGGAGAGCCGAAGTGTCTTTTACATCAGGCTGGGAAGCCGTGGGGCACACACCCATGGGGAGCCCCCTCCCCAAACAAAGCCCCTTCTCCTGAAAGTGAAGTATCGAGGCGTGAACATTCCCAGGGTGAAAGGAGCACAAAGGCCGGGGTCAGGAGCGAGAAGAAAGGGAATCAAAGAGGCACTTTCACATGTCGGCCCTCCACGGCTGCGCTCTCCCCCATAATAGGAAACAAATGTTGTCCAAAAGAGGATTGCGGCCCATTCATTGAAAAAGAGCAAATGATAGCCAAACAGCATTGTGTCCCTTTCGGGGAGGGAGGGCGGGGCCACCCAGAGGAGGGGAAGGGGCTTTCGGAAGGAGATCTGGAAAGATGTGCGGAAAGGTGCGGTGAAGCGCATAGAACACCCTTCTCTCCTTGAGATGAACACCAAGGATGTGCCGTTGCACCCGGTCTACATATACTCAGGAAGTGCAAGGATATAGACTCTCTCTACCGGGGGATTCCCTCTTGCCTTCCTTGAGAGCAGTGTTTCCCAACCAGTGTGCCGTGAGCGATGATCAGGTGTGCCGTGGGAAATTGGCACTCTCCCCCCTCCTAGCAGCCCCCTCACAGGTTTCCAAGAAATAAATTGAGCCTCTCCGCTTGGAAATGTTTTTTTAAAAAACTATTTTACTGGATTTTTTCAGAGTTGCCCCCCCCCCTTCAAGGAACTGTTTATAACAGTTTCATGACATCCATAGTTAACTGGAAGCAAGTTTCACTCAAGGTGAAATTTCACAAAGGTCTGGAGAACAAGCTCTATGAGGAGCGGCTTGAAGAGCTGGGCATGATTAGCCTGAAGAACAGAAGGCTGAGAGAAGACATGATAGCCATGTATACATATTTATTTATTTATTTATTTATTCCTTCTTATATTCCGCTCCACCCGGCAGGCTCGGGGCGGATGACATATAAAATTCGGCAGACATGTAGCATCATGTCGCCGTACAATAAAAACAACATAAAAGTACAACATTGGTCCCGGGATTAAAATTATGACATGCCGTGGCATTCCTGAGCCAGGGTTTCGGAAGATGGGTACATTCGGCTTATTCGCCTAGCCAAAGGCCAGTCTGAACAGGGCGGTCTTGCAGGCCCTGCGGAATGGAATGAGCTCCGTGGCAGCTCGGACATCATCTGGGAGAGAGTTCCAGAGTACCGGGGCTGCCTCGGAATAGGCCATTTGCCTAGTCACGGACAGATGGCAGGTGCGGACCGATGGAACCAGGAGAAGATTAGACTCCCCTGAACGTAGTGATCTCGGGGGTACATATGGGGCAAGGCGGTCCCTCAGGTACGCAGGCCCTAGGCCGTGTAAGGCCTTAAAGGTTAACACCAACACCTTGAAGGCAATTCGGTACTCAACAGGTAGCCAGTGCAGCTGCCGAAGGATGGGCGTAATATGCTCCCTTGCCGGCGTTCCCGTCAGCAAGCGAGCTGCGGCATTCTGCACTAGCTTGAGTTTCCGGATTGTCGCCATGGGAAGGCCAACGTAGAGGGCGTTACAGTAGTCTAATCTCGAGATGACCGTCGCTTGGATCACCGTGGCCAGGTCATCCCTGGAGAGGTAGGGTGCCAGTCGCCTAGCCTGTCGTAGGTGAAAGAATGACACCCTGCTGGCCGCGGAGACCTGGGTCTCCATGGCCAGCAGGGGATCCAACTGAACACCTAAGCTCTTAACAACAGGCGACGGATTAAGCCGTTTGCCGTCCAGGGTAGGCAACCGGCACTCACCCCCCCCCCCAGGCCGACCAGGCCACAAGATCTCCGTCTTCGACGGATTCACCTTCAGCCGGCTGGCCCCCCTGAGACCTCCCCGCCCCCCTCCACTCGTTGTCCCCGGCCCCGGAGGAAGGAGGCCACCCATTTAAGGGCGGTCCCCCCGACCCCGGCGCCGGCTAAACGGTGGGTTAACAGAGCGTGATCTACAGTATCGAAAGCTGCCGTCAGATCTAACAAGACGAGCAGTGCCGATCCACCCTGGTCCAGCTGGCGGCGAAGTTGGTCTGTAATGGCGACAAGCACGGTCTCCGTCCTGTGGCCAATACGGAAGCCGGACTGGAAGGGATCAAATCCAGCTGTGTCTTCCAAGAATATGTGAGAGGTCAATTCCCAAGCAAACCCTTTCAGTACTTTCTGTTGGTAATGAGAGTTCAATATGCCAAGTTTGGCTCAATTCCATTGTTGCAAGAGTTCAGGATGCTCTTTGATTGTGTGTTAACAATAAATCCCAGAAAGTGTAACTCCCAAATGTCAAGGTCTATTTTCCCCAAACTCCATCTGTGTTCACATTTGGATATATTGAGTATTCATGCCAGGTTTGGTCCTGATCCAACATTGTTTGAGTCCACAGTGCTCTCTGGATATAGGTGAACTACAACTCCAAAATCCAAGGTCAATGCCCACCAAACACTTATAGTATTTTCTCTTGGTTATGGGAGTTCTGTGTGGGAAGTTTGTGTCTTTCTGCCATTCCTGCCAGGATAGCTATGTTGTGTTCATCGAAACAGGCCCAGATTTCACACTGAGTGTATAAATACATTTAAAAACATATTAACTATATGTATTACTGTGTTAGAGTGTCATTTTGTGTCATTTTGGTTGGTGGTCTGCCCCAGGATTTTGTAAATCTGAAAAATGTGCCGCGGCTCAAAAAAGGTTGAAAAACCACTGCTTCAGAGGCTTGGGGCTCCCGAGGATCAGGCTGGACACTATAGATCAGTGATTTTCAACCTTTTTTCAGCCATGGCACATTTTTTACATTTGCAAAATCCTGGGGCACACCACCAACCAAAATGACACAAAAGGACACTCTAACACAGTCATACATATAGTTAATATGTTTTTAAGTGTATTTATACACTCACTTAGTGTGAAACCTGGGCCTGTTTCGATGAACACAACATAGATATCCTGGCAGGAATGGTAGAAAGACACACACTCAAAGAATTTGCCTGTTTCTCATTGTTTGTACGTAAGTGTACAAAATAGTCCGTCGGCTTGTTTTGAACGGAAGGGTGTTTCATTTGGAAATGGCGTATAAGCTTGCTTGACACCATGGTGCTATTGGACAGCTTCTCACCACACACCAAGCACAGCGGAGTCGGTGCCGTCGCATCCCCGGTGAAAGTGAATCCAAATGAAAGATAGCTTTCGCTCTATTGCCTCGAGTTCACCGTCTTTTCTTTTTTCTTTTGTCCACCACTCATATTAGGGCCTTCATCTGTTTCATAATTTTGTCCAGGGCCCTGTTCAGCATTTGCATTTTCTCTTCTCAAAAACTTCTCCATCACTGCCACTCGCTTGTCTTGCTATGATCCCGAATTGCCACTGTCACTTGACGCACAGCTACAGCACTAAAATTTTGTTTACTTAGCTGCGTCTGATCAAATACAAGATGGCGCGACCATAGCACTCTCGTGTCACTTCTTAGGTGACGCAAGAGTGCTATGGTTCCATTTCTTAAAGGGACAGATGCGTCTTATAGTTTATATATGAATGAAGTTTGGCACACCTGATGATCTCTCATGGCACACTAGTGTTCCGCGGCACACTGGTTGAAAATCACTGCTATAGATAAGTCAAAACAGGTTTTATTGCTTAAAACATGAGTTACTTACACTCAGGCACTTTATTTTGGGGGATGGTGGCTTGCTGGGAGTGCCGAAGCTGGGGGAGGAGCCAGGCCGTGCCCTGTTCCACCCCCTCCCACCGGCTTCAGCTCTCCCACACCTTCTCCAGCCTTGAGAGGGCAGTGCCAAGCCAGCGGTGGCAGAGCAAGCACAATGCTGGCTTGGCAGTGCCCCCTCAAGGCTAGAGCAGCTGCTGGGAGTGTTGAAGCTGGGGGAGGGGGAGGAGCCAGGCCGCACCATGCCCCGTCATTCCCCCCGGCTTCAGCTCTCCCACAGCTTCTCCAGCCTTGAGGGGGCACTGCCAAGCCAGCGGCGGCAGAGCAAGCACAATGCTGCATTGGCAGTGCCCCCTCAAGGCTAGAGTAGCTGCTGGGAGTGTTGAAGCTGGGGGAGGGGGAGGAGCCAGGCCGCACCATGCCCCGTCCTTCCCCCCGGCTTCAGCTCTCCCACAGCTTCTCCAGCCTTGAGGGGGCACTGCCAAGCCAGCGGTGGCAGAGCAAGCACAATGCTGGCTTGGCACTGTCACCCTCAAGGCTGGAGCAGCTGCTGGGAGTGCTGAAGCCGGGAGAGGGTGTGAAGCTAGGCCGCACCATGCCCTGCCCCCTCCCCCCAGCTTCAGCTGCCCCACAGCTTCTCCAGCCTTGAGGGAGTACTGCCAAGCCTTGGGAGTGCCCTCTCAAGGCTGGAGCAGCTTCTGTTAGTGTTGAAGCCGGGGGAGGGGCGGAGCCAGGCCACACCATGCCCCGCCCCCTCCTCCCAGCTTCAGCTGTCCCACAGCTTCTCCAGCCTTGAGGGGGCACTGCCAAGCCAGCGGTGGCAGAGCAAGCACAATGCTGGCTTGGCAGTGCCCCCTCAAGGCTGGAGAAGCTGTGGGAGAGCTGAAACCAGGGGGAGGGGGCAGAGCATGAGTGGTGGACGAGCTTCAGTGGGTGGGGCTCCTCCTCCGTGTGGCTTCAGCAAGCGAGGGGCGATAGTCATGGTGGGAGTCATGGCGGATTGGAGGCTGTCTGGGGAAACGGCCGAAGGAGGCAGCGCCCCGGCCCCTTCTTGTTTTTCTTCACCGCCGCCCGGCTCTTCCTCCTCCCCCAAGCAGCAGAAGTTCAGCAGGCGAAGAGGGGAAGGAAGGGGGGCAGAGAGCTATTCTCACGGCTCAGCAGGAGGTCCATCACGGCACACTACTGTGCCGCGTCACAGCAGTTGGGAAACACTGATCTACACTGCCATATAATCCAGGTTATCTGCTTTGAACTGGATTATGTGAATGGACACTGGAATATCATCCAAGTTCGGAGTCTCTATAGGTAGGCGCAGAAAACTCTCTTGAGGAGAAACATGTTCGTATTGACACGCCATAGATATGACTTTATTCTATTTCATGCATCTCCCTGCGTTCTCGCCTGGAAGGATCTCGAGGCAGTTTAGCAAAGGAGATGAAAGCCATATTTGAATCTGGGGAAAAAATCCACAGCAAAATAAAAAGATCCCACAGAAAATGCAAAAAGGGACCTCCTTAAAAGTGATGCTGAAAAAGCTGTGCTGGCCTTTGAGCTGGACGCTTTTTCTTTTCCTCTCTTGCCTCTTCTCTTCTCTTTCTTTCTTTCTCTCTTTCTTTCTCTCCCATCCCTTTGCCACCTACAAAGATGACATTTTAAAGACCCCCCAAAAGTGATCACTCACCTCCCTCTTTTTTCTTCTTCTTCTCCAGCCCCTTAATTTCCAACACTTAGAAATAAATAGGTCACTTTGCATCTCTATAGCTAAGGAGGGAGAAAGAGAGAGAGAGAGAGAGAGAGAGAAAGAGAGAGACATCTTGCAAGAGGCCCAGAAGAAAAGAGAAGGGGAAACCCCAACAGTGTGAATCCTTTTGACATGTGCATCTGTAGCCCCCACAGTTGGAAGCCCACAGAGATAAAAGGGTGCATCTACATTGGGGAGTGAATGTGGTTTGGCACCACTTTCGCTGCCCCGAATGGCTCAATGTTATGGAATCCTGGGAGTTATAGTTTGATGAGGCACCAACACTCCCTGGTGGAAAAGGGTGCAGGCCTTGCGAAACTGCAACTCCTGATTCCATGGCATGGATCCAGGGCAGTTAAATAATAATAATAATAATAATAATAATAAACTTTATTTGTATCCAGCGCCACCATCTCTCCAACGGGGACTCAGGGCAGCTTACATGAGGCCAAGCCCAACAACACAATAAAATCAATCAAAACAACATAATCAATTACATAGAACATAAACTATAGGATACTAGTTAAAGCAGTGTCAAGCTGCATTAATGCTACAGTGTAGATCAGGGGTTGGCAACCTATGGCCCACGGGCCGGCTGCGGCCCGGGAGCCGATTCTGTCCGGCCTGGGGAGAAAGGTGCCGGGGGCGGGGCCAAGAGGAAGGGGTGCCGCTGCCGCCATCCCATCGCGGGCTCTGTGGGGCCTGTGTTGGTAGACAGGCCAGAGGAGCGGCGGCTTTGGAGTGCCTGCCACCCCTGGAGGAGATCCGGGCCTGCAGCGGGAGCACTTGGTGACCTGCGGGGGGCTGATCACCCTGGCAACCCAGAAGACTTGATCATCTTCCAGGTCGCCACGGTGATCAGCTGCCTCAGATCGCTGAGTGCTCCCCCTGCAGGCCCAGTTCGCCTCCAGGAATGGCAAGCACTCCAAAGCCGCCACTCCTCCGGCCTGTCTGCCGACACAGGCCCCACAGAGCCCATGATGGATGGCGGCAGCGGCACCCCTTCCTCTTGGCCTCCAGGGATGGCAGGCACTCCATAGCAGGGCGATCAGCTGGGGAACGGCTGGGGGCGAGAGCGGGCGGAGGCCTGCAGACTCAGATCGCCTGCTGCTCTGCTCTCCTCTGCGGCGGCGGCTGGATCCGCTTTGCCATCCTCTGGGCTGGGTCCATTGGGCCATT
Source organism: Anolis apletophallus (assembly GCA_030556195.1). Taxonomy (NCBI): domain Eukaryota; kingdom Metazoa; phylum Chordata; class Lepidosauria; order Squamata; family Anolidae; genus Anolis; species Anolis apletophallus. The sequence continues at coordinate 42,040,654 of JARBWK010000015.1, read as the reverse complement.
CCATCTTGGGATCCTTCCTCTCTTGAGGATGTCAGCCTTCATCTTGGTTCGCACCTTGTCTTTTTGAATTTAATTTATTTAAATTTTAGTGGTTTTTATTATTATTTTATAATAATTTTATTATAGTAATATAATAAATAATATAATATAATAATGTTATATTATATTATAATTTCAATATATTATAATGTCTATATATATATCCTATAATATAATAATCATGATATTAATACTAATAATATATGAATATTTCTTGATATATTAACATGTTAATATTAATGATGTGTAATATATAGTAAATATAGTTAATTAATAAATAAATACATTATGTAGATTAGAATGTAGTTCAGCCTTTAGGTGCAGCCCTTCATAATATTTTTTGGCTCTCGTGTGGCCCCTTGGAAAAAATAATTGCCCACCCCTGGTGTAGATGCAACCAAAGATGCTAAGTGGTCACCGTAACTCCACAGAACTTCCTTTTGTACCATGAAACTCAAGGATCTAAGATTCCTGCAAAAGCAAGCACATATATATATATGATATCAGACACACACCTCTCTGTGTGTATATGAAGCTCAAGGATCTAGGATATCTGCAAAAGCGAGCTGATATATATATATATGTGTGTGTGTGTGTGTGTGTGTGTGTGTGTAGATATATGCCATTAAACTCAAGAACCTAGGATTCCTGCAAAAGCAAGCATACACGCAAACACACATCTCTGCGGTGGAGGCTCCTTCTTTGGAGGCTTTTAAACAGAGGCTGGATGGCCATCTGTCGGGGGTGCTTTGAATGCAATTTTCCTGCTTCTTGACTGCATAGAGCACCATTTCCTTCCCACTGGAGTGGTACCTATTGATCTACTCACATTTGCATGTTTCTGGCACTAGGTTGGCAGAAGCTGGGGCTAACAGCGGTAGCTCACCCAGCTCCCTAAATTCGAACCACCAACCTTTCCGTCAGCAAGTCCAGCAGCTCAGTAGTTTAACCCGCTGTGCCGCCGAGGGCCCCATATGTATATGTGTGTCTGTTTGTATATAATGTTCGCAAACACATATACATACACACACACATAATATATATATCTGTGTGTGTGTGTGTGTATGAAAATCAATGAGGCACCCACCACAGGTTGTGTGTGAGAGAGAAAAATGAGTTTACTGGAAGACGCACACCAGTGCCTATTTATTATGCACACAACTGCATTAACAATGTAAATGACTCCACCAGCACTCTTGTGCTTGTTTATTCATTAGGTCTTTAGAAAATCTACATTGCCTCCAGATAGCGGGGATGATAATGCGAGATACACAAGGATACTCGGCCCACTCTTCCAAGGAGCCAGGCGTCGAGTCCCAATGAAGTCACGGATCGGGACTGGGTTTGTGCCGTAATATTATTATGGGCTGGAATGGTCTCGGTGTTCAGTTCATGACTTCATAAACATAGCTCTGTGTTGCGTGGGCCCCAATCCTACTAACCTGAGGAGCGTCATTGAATCGACGATGTGATCTTCCCTCTTCCAAGATACATTTTCAGAAGTACTAGAATCTCAATCATCCAAAGGGAATAATGTCTAAGATGTGTGACATACTCGTACCATTGGGTTTGTGCTTTACAAACTCAGAAGTCAACCTTTTATAGGTTGCCTCTCACCTTGTAGGAACCCCATGGATTTCACAGGGTTTTCTATGGCAAAGTGGAAGCTTTACTAGGTCCTTCCTCTGAAGTATAGCCCACAACTCATAGCATTTGTTGATGGTCTCCCATCCAAGTACTACCTGACCCTGCTCAACTTCAAAGTCCAGACAATATTTGGTAACTTCAGAGTATTTAAGCCCATTAAGGCTGTGGATTTATAGTGAACCCATGAATATTGTAGGGATTGCTAAGGAAAGGTGATTTGGTCATAGGCCGTGTAATGAAGCCCCTACATGTTAGGCTAGGAAGAGCCTGTAGGAGTAGGCCCAAAAAGTTTGGCAGCCATTTTGGAGGAGTGCCAGGAGGCATCCACCTTAGATTCTTATTTCCTGGAGGGGGTGTGCAAAGTAGTGACTTAGAGGGAAATGAGAAGTGTTAGTATTGGCTGGGAGAGAGTGGGCGGAGCTAAGCTGAGGAAGCGGAAAAAAGCCTTGAAGTAGGCGGGTTTTAAAACCTGACTTCAGATTGAGTCTGGGCCAGGCCCGGATTAACAACTTTTTGCACCCTAGGCCACATTTTGGAATTATGCCCTCTTTAAGCCAACCTCTACCTCACACACACACACACACACACACACACACACACACACACACGCATCCTTTCATCCGCTCGTCCTCCTTAGGGCCCCGCATCCAGCTCTCTCAGTGTGGCCCCACTATGTCCGCCACAGGAGTTTCCCTCTCGGCAGGCACTATGGATGCAGGCATGGGGGGAGGAGCCTCCTCCCCGATGCCGGGGCTTGAGGCACTTGGCCCCTACCCGGTATCGGGGATTGCGCATGCGTTGTAGTCAGCAGCTGTACCAATGCCGCGCTTCTCCCCGATACCGGGGCTTGTTGCGTTTGGCTTCTCTCCTGTACTGGGGTTTGCGCATGTGCCGTAGCCGGCAGTTGGGCTTCTCTCTCCAGTAAGGAGGAGTCTCCTCCTTGTGTTGGAGGAGGAATACCAGCTTTCATGGTGTTAGGGCATGCGCAGACTGTGCAATGGAGTTTCCTGTACTTGCACTGAAGGAGCCAGCAAGTGGATGCTGTCAGCATTGAGGGAGTTAATTGTTCCTCCTGTCGACATTGACGCCAGTGTCGAGAGCCCCTGCGCATACGCCGTTTGCGCAACAATAGCAGGAGCTCTCTTTCTTTGGACACATTCCAGCTTAGAGTCAACATCTCTCTTCAATCATGTTGCCCAGAATTGGACACAGCGTGATTTCAGGTAACGTGGTCTGACCAAGGCAGAATAGAGGTGTTGCATGACTTCCTTGGATCAAGATACGATGCTCCTATTAATGCAGGCTAAAATCCTATTGACTTTTTTGCCACTACATGACATTCCTGGCTCATGTTCCCCTTCCTCCCCACGAGGACTCCAAGATCTTTTCCACACGTCCTGCTTTCGAGCCAGGCATCGTCCCCCCATTCTGTCTCTTTGCATTTCCTTTTCTCTGCCTCAGTGGAGTCTCTTGCATTGGTCCTTCTTGAAATTCATCGTGTTAGTTTTGGTCAATCATCTCGAACCTGTTAAGATAGTTTTGAATTCTGCTCCTGTGTTCTGGGATATTGGCTCTCCCACCCAATTTGGTTCCATCTACGAACGTGATGAATCTGCTTTCTCACCCTTCACCTAAGTCATTAATGAAGATCCTGATCAGGACCGGGCCCAGGACGGAGCCCTGCTGATGGCACTCCATGCCTCACTTCTTTTCAGATGAGGAGGAAGCATTGGGGAGAGTCACCTTCTGGGTTCGTTCGCTTAACCAATTACAGATCCACCTAGCCGTAGTTTTGCCTAGCCCACATTGGACTAGTTTACTTGCCAAAAGGTCATAGGGGACCTTGTTGAAGGAAGGTCTTCTTGAAATCCAGATACGCTCCATCCACAGCATCCCCTGCATCTGGCCAGCTTATAAATCTATTAGGAAAAAAAGCAAGCCAATGTCAATGTATTGTCGAAGGCTTTCATGGCCAGAATCACTGCGTTGTTGTTGAGTTTTTTGGGCTATATGGCCATGTTCTAGAGGCATTCTATCCTGATGCTTCGCCTGCATCTATGGCAAGCATCCTCAGAGGTGAAGCCCCTTTGCAATGACATTGGCTGATACAACCTCTTTGCAATGACGTTGGCCGATGCAACCCCTTTGTAACTACATTGGCCGATGCAACCTCTTTGCAATGACGTTGGCTGATGCAACCCCTTTGCAATGACGTTGGCCGATGCAACCTCTTTGCAATGACGTTGGCTGATGCAACCCCTTTGTAACTACATTGGCCGATGCAACCCCTTTGCAATGACATAGGCCCATGCAACCCCTTTGTAACTACATTGGCCGATGCAACCCCTTTGCAATGACGTTGGCCCATGCAACCCCTTTGTAACTACATTGGCCGATGCAACCTCTTTGCAATGACGTTGGCTGATGCAACCCCTTTGCAATGACGTTGGCTGATGCAACCCCTTTGCAATGACGTTGGCCGATGCAACCTCTTTGCAATGACGTTGGCTGATGCATCCCCTTTGTAACTACATTGGCCGATGCAACCCCTTTGCAATGACGTTGGCCGATGCAACCCCTTTGTAACTACATTGGCCGATGCAACCTCTTTGCAATGACGTTGGCTGATGCAACCCCTTTGCAACAACCCTCTCATGGTTATGCCATTACCACACCCCGTTAGGTATTGCGTCACAGTCATGCCCAGGTGCTATCAATATTCCACATGCTCACCAAACAGTATTTTTATATGACTAGAAACATTGTGTCATTTCTATCTCACAAGGCAGAATGAAAAGAGGGAAGACCACCTTTCAGGTGGGTGGATTCCATTGGGAATGCCATAGACCTGAGCAGAACGACGGATGAGTTGAAGGTCTTTCACTTATAAGGTCACCATAGGTCAACATCAATGGGAACACAATGCTGATGGGAGTGTGTTACGAGTTCCAGAATGGTGGGATGATGATGAGGATGATAGTTGAACTCGCCATCCTCCCTCTTCCACCACTATGGACTCACCCCACTCTCTTTTGTGGACAAACCCTCTTCCTTCCCAGCAAACATCTCCCTGCTCCGCCATCCATATATTATTTTAATGAAGTTGATGGCGACTTCCCGCCTTCCTTGGAGATCCATTCCAGGCTGCAATTAGGAACGTATTGGCAGTGGCGCCTATGAATATTCAGGAGGGTGTCAATTAATTAGCAGGCGGCGGAATCTCATTAGGGCGCTCCGAACCCTTTTAGGACTAAGCGGAATTAAAGGGGCATTTGGCAAGGCACCGGATTAGGGGAATAGTTTACCGCGCACTCATTTAACTTCATTATCGGCATACTTATGGCCGCCTCTGATATTTTTTATTAATTAAGATGCTCATTAATTTGTCCAGAAAGGAGAGATAAAAGTTGCCCAGCCAGCCTTGCTTTTGAGGCAAGCTGGCATCCTCTTCAAAAGCACGCTTCGTCTCCACCTGGCCCGCCGGAAAAGCAATTCACCATGTATAGAAAAACATAGTACTTCATAGTACGGCATGGAGCACACAATACTTCACTTGGGTCGCTTAAAGGAGAATCTCCTTCACCAAAGCTCTTTTTCCTTCCAGCTTTTCATCACCAAGAGAAATGCAATCCCCAGTTGTTGTGACACATTGCTATGGATGCTTCTGTGCTGTGCAATGGATGCACTTTGATACCATTTTCATTGGCCCAGCCCAATGCTATGGATTCCTGGGAGTTGTGGTTTGGTGAAGCACTAGCACTCTTTGGCAGAGAAAGGCAAAGGCCTTGGAAAGTTTATAATTCCCCAAGAGCCACAAACAGTTAAAGTAGTGACAAACTGCATTGATTCTTAAGTGTAGATACAACTTTGGTTGCTTGACGCTGAGGTCTCGTTCACACTGCAGAATTTTAGCACTTTCATTCCACTTCAGTTGCAGTTCACTTGCAGTTAAGGAGGTGAATTTAGAATCATCCCTTGCTTGTGTCGTGAGAATGGGCTCTTGTTGTAAAAGGAAGGAAGGGCAGGAAAAAGGGAAGGAAGGAAGGGAAGGAAGGAAGGAAAAAGGGAAAGGAAGGAAGGAAAGAGGGAATGAGGGAAAGGTAGGAAAGATGGAAGGAAGAAGAGAAGGAAAGACGGAAGGAAGGAAAGAAAGTGAAAAGGGGAAGGAAGGAAAGAAAGAAAAAAGGAAGGAAGGAAGAAAAAGAAGGAAAGAAGACAGGAAAGATGGAAGGAAAGATGGAAGAATGGAAGGAAGGAAAGGAAAGTGAAAAGTGAAGGAGAGAAGGGAGGGAGAGAATAAGGAGGGAGGAAAGAAGGAGAGAAAGTAAAAGGGAAAGGGAAGGAAGGAAGCAAAGGCAGAAAATAAGAAAGGTAAGAAGGAAGGAAAGAAGGAAGGAAAGGGGGAAGGAAGAAGGAAGGAAGGAAGGAAGGAAGAAAAGGAAGGTGAAAAGTGAAGGCAAGAAGTGAGGGAGGAAGGAAAGAAAGAAAGAAGGAAGGAAAGAGGGAAGGAAAGGAGTCAAGAAGGAAAGAAGGAAGGAAAGAGAGAAGGAAAAAAGAAGGAAAGAAGGAAGAAAGGAAGGAAGAAAGGAGAGAAAGTGCAAAAAGAACAGGAAGGAAGAAAAGAAAGAAGCAAGGAAAGATGAAAGGAAGGAGAGAAAGAAATAAAAAAGGAAGGAACAAAGGAAGGAAAGACAGAAGGAGGGAAGGAAGAAAAGGAAGGTGAAAAGTGAAGGTAAGAAGGGGTGGAGGAAGGGAGGGAGGAAGGAAGGAAGGAAGGAAGGAAGGAAAGAAAGCAAGAAGAAAGGAAAGAGAGAAGGAAAAAGAAGGCAGGAAAGAAGGAAGGAAGGAAAAAAGGAAGGAAAGGAAAAAGGAAGGAATGAAGGAAGGAAGACATAAAATAAAAAGGAGGAAAGGAAGAAAAAATGAGGTAAAATGAGGAAGGTAAAAAGGTAAAGTGAAGGAAGGAAGGAAGGAAGAAAAAAGGAAAAGCGAAGAGAGGAAGTAGGAAAGGAAGGAAAGAAGGAAGAGGGGGAAGGTGGAAAGGGAATAAAGGAAGGAGGGGAAGAGAAGGGAAGGCAGAGAAAGGAAATAAAATAGAAAAGAGAAGTCTGTAAGAGATGGTGCTTTGGAGAAAACAAACAAAAATTCCCTCTGAAATATTTAGTATTAAATATTCATAGATTTCCAATCCATCCGCCCTTCCCTGCGTGCGGAGGAGTGCGCAATCACAATAAGACCGACATGTATTTATTTTCCCCCTCGTAAAAATAGCAGCTTCTTAGCATTTCCCTTTTGGGGAAAGAGGCAGGAAAAGTCCTCCCTGCCGCCACCCACAAACAAAAGGTTAGAAAGACAAACACGAAAACCCACCTTCGCAAAAGGGAGCTGCTAAATATGCATGTAAAATTAATATGCATGTAAAATTAATTAGTTGCATTTGGTGACATCAAAATAAGTCGGAGGGAGGGAGCGAGGGAGGGGGAAAAACAGAGTGAAAGAGTTGGAGGGAACCTTCTGGGCATTTGGAACCATATGCTGGAATTAGAGTTAATTGACTAATTACATAAATTAGACAATAATTTCGCAACGGCATCAAGTGCGGAGAAAATAAAGAGGTATCTCCATTAATTGGGCATCAATCGCAAGGTTAAAGAGGGCATTTTTGTTGGGAGGCCGTTGGTTGGGTGGAAATAGTGGCCTTTTTTTGGAGACGTCCAGCAAGAAAAATACACCACGAAAAGCCATTGAAAGTTATGGAGTTTCCTGGCCAGATTTCCCTTTCTGTCTCTAGGCCATCATTAATGCAAGAATTAACATGAAAGGAGGGGGAAGACCCCTCCGTTTCATTAAAATCAATTAGACGTCTCAAGTCGAGATGGATTCGTTCTTCTCAGAGCAGCAGGAAGAAATCGAAAGCATCTCCGTTGGATAGTAGTGATACATACAAACCCAAAATGGAACAGTCCCTGGTGAGGAATCGCATTACCGACACTATTGGATTAATGCGGGTTGATACCACTTTAACTGTCCTGGCTCAATGCTATGAGATCCTGGGAGTTGTAGTTGGCACTCTTCCAGAAGAGAAGGCAAAATACCTTACAAAACTACAACTCCCTGGCAGGGGCGGTCTAAGGTAATTTTAAATGGTAAGCGAACTGGTCTGCCTTCACTGCCAGACCCATAAATCCTGCTCGATATCAAAATCCAGGCTGGAAAAGTTACTTGTAATTTTTTTGCAATGCTATGGAATCCAGGGAGCAGGGGCGGTCCTACCAGTAGGCAAAGGACGTCGCTGCGTGGGGCGCCATCTGGGTAAAGGGCGCATTCCCCCGCCCGCCAGACAGCGTCATGTTAGGAAAGGAGCCCAACTAAGAGGGCCTTTCCTGCAACACAAAGCTGCCCCCAAAACATTATTTTGGCACCACCCCCTGCAGCAAGCCAGCCGAGCCCCCCTCCCCTACTCAAGCCTGTTATCCCGCCGCCTCGGCAGGTTTCCAGTGGCCGAGGTCACGCCTTAGAGAAAGCCGGCGAGGACGATCTCCCGCCGGCAGATAGCTGACATCATCAGCCAGAAGCCTCCTCGACCCCCAACATCCTGACCTCGACCTGCCCCGAAATAGACCACCTGAGTGAGCCCGTGACTCAGGGCTTGTCTCGCGACGCAGGCGCGCTCTGAGAAGGCGCCTGATGTTGCCTCCTCTTTCTTCTCCCCGTCAAGCTTTCTCCTCCTCCTCAAACCCAGCACTCCGAAGCTTACCATTGGCTGCCGGGCGCATACACCATGGACGCGCCACGCATTCCCACCTCCCCTTCCTCTCTTATGCCCACCACCGCCCCGAACCCTATTTTCAAGAAGTCGCTCTTGTTTTTCTCCCCCCTTTCATTTCCAAAATGGCTCCCTTTCGGGTCTTAATAACACACAGCAACAGACTCGTATATGTCACGTGGGAGTGGGGTGGGGGGTGTCACTCTTGCCTCAAGGACCTATGGCCTCACGAGACTGAGGGGGCAGCTTTGTGTTGCAGGAAAGGCCCTCTTAGTTGGGCTCCTTTCCTAACGTGACGCTGTCTGGTGGATGGGGTAATGCCCCCTTTACCCAGATGGCACCCCACGCAGTGGCATCCTTTGCCTACTGGTAGGACCATCCCTGCTCCCTGGATTCCATAGCATTGCAAAAAAATTACAAGTAACTTTTCCAGCCTGGATTTTGATATTGAGCAGGATTTAGGGGTCTGGCCATGAAGGCAGACCAGTCAGACCCACCAAAGAAGGTCTGATATAGCCCTGGCGAGATAGGAAGCCAATCCAAGTTTTCCCTGTTTTCCCCCAAATAAAGATCTCATCAAGTTGAAGAAATGCCACCGAGATGGCGATCTGTTGACCCGCGGATACGGGGGCCCGACGGGTTTCTGTATCTGCGGTTTAAAGGAGCTGTAAGAGCGTCCCGAGCGAGCCTACAGTGTTCTGCGGCCCAGGAAAGGAAAGATTTATGCTTGGAGAGAGTTGGAGACAGTAAAAGACACAATGTATCACTATGGAGAGGGAAAAGTTACAATTAAATTATCCTTTATTGTGGGATTTGTTACAATGTTAGGGTCTGATATAGCCCTGGTGAGATAGGAAGCCAATCCAAGTTTTCCCTGTTTTTCCCCAAATAAAGATCTCATCAAGTTGAAGAAATACCACCGAGAAGGCAATCCGTTGACCCGCGGATACGGGGGCCTGACGGGTTTCCGTACCTGTGATTTAAAGGAGCTGTAAGAGCGCCCCGAACGAGCCTGCAGTGTTCTGTGGCCCAGGAAAGGAAAGGTTTATGCTTGGAGAGAGTTGGAGACAGTAAAAGACACAATGTATCACTATGGAGAGGGGAAAGTTACAAATAAATGATTCTTTACTGTGGGATTTGTTATTTATTATTTATTTATTTGCTATGCTTCTATACCGCCTCTCTCAGCTGGAAGGCGACTCGAGGCTGTGAACAAGCGGCAGCAATACAACACATCATAATAAGATAAAAACAGTCATATAAAAACCATATAAATTAACAGTTAAAACTACAAATTACAAATTTCAGCATCTCATTCTTAAAATCGGTTTCCGTTTCGTCGTCATACTAATCCTTTGATCTCGATTAATTAAAGTTCGTCTGCAAATGCTTGCTCGAACAGCCAAGCCTTGACTTTCTTACGAAATGTCAGGAGGGAGGGGAGTTCCAAACGCGAGGAGCCACCACTGAGAAGGCCGCAAGGCAGGCGGGACCAAGAGCAGGCCCTCTCTGGATGCTCTTAAGCATCTTGATGATTCATAGGGAGAGATGCGTTCAGACAGGTAAGTTGGACCAGAACCGTTTAGAGCTTTAAAGGCCAAAACCAGCACTTTGAATTGTGCCCGGTAGCAAACTGGTAGCCAGTGGAGCTGTCACAACAGGGGAGTTGTACGCTCCCTGAGTGCCGCTCCTGTTATCAACCTGGCTGCTGTCTGTTGGACCAATTGAAGCTTCCGAGCAGTCTTCAAAGGCAGTCCCACGTAGAGAGCGTTGCAGTAATCTATACAGGATGTAACCAGAGCATGGACTACCGTGGCCAAGTCAGACTTCCCAAGGTACAGGCGCAGTTGGCGCACAAGTTTTAATTGTGCAAATGCTCCCCTGGTCACCGCCGAAACCTAAGGTTCCAGGCTCAGCGATGAATCCAGGATCGCACCCAGACTGCGAGCCTGCGTCTTCAGGGGGAGTGTAACCCCGTCCAACACAGCCTGTAACCCTATGCCCTGTTCGGCCTTTCGACTGACCACGAGTGCCTCTGTCTTGTCTGGATTCAATTTCAATTTGTTCGCCCTCATCCAGTTCAACACAGCGGCCAAGCACCGGTTCAGGACCAAAACAGCCTCCTTAGCAGTAGGTGGAAAGGAGTGACAGAGTTGGACGTCATCTGCGTACAGATAACACCCCACCCCGAAACTAACATTGTTACAATGTTAGGGTCTGGGGGGGGGGGGGGGAGTAAAGTGAAGAGAGATTGCTTTGTTGAAGCTGCTGCTGTAGCCACACTCTCAGCGATGCTACCCAAGGAACTGTGGAACTCCCTGCTGCAGGTCAGATCAACTTGAATCAACTTGAGTCCTTGGTTCGCCTTCAATTCGACAAATAGACTTCCAATTGCCTTTCGTAAAACACATCTCTCTTTTTTGGTTTAACTGCCCTACCTAAATGTTATGGAATCCTGGGAGTTGTAGTTCACACTCTTCCAGAAGAGAAGGCAAAATACCTTGCAAAACTACAACTCCCAGGATCCCATAGCATTAAAAAATGACAACAAGTAACTTTTCCAGCCTGGATTTGCCAAATAGACTTCCAGTTGCTTTTGATGGAAGGCAGATCTCTCTTATTTTGGTTGAAGTAGACTTGCAGCCACCTAGTGGGGAAATCCAGGAGATCCCTGTAGAATGACCATGAGAATGACCAGGAGATCCTTGTAGTTTCCCATGAGAATAGCCCTGAGAGATGATGGTGTGCTTTCTCAAGTTTGGGATGTGTAGTCAGATGAAGCATCATTTAGAATAGCATTAAGTTCTTGTCCTTGTTTCGTGGAAGCCTTGCTTTGAAGTTGCATACTAAGATTCTCCTTGTTTCGTGGTTTTTTATTCCTGAATTTACTGATTGCTTACCCAATCCTTGGATCAATGTATTCCTGATTTTCTGGATAAAATTAGAGATGTGTAGACTTTGCTTTTATGGGCTGTGCAGAACTCTACTTTGGACTAATTTGTTCCTGCTTATTTTCTTACCTAATTGGATTTACCTACTCACCTATTTACCCACTGATTGACTTTGCAGCTTTGTGGCTACTCAATGCTAGTCAAGCTTGCTAATTGCAACACCCACACTTTCTTTACACAGACAATAGTTCTTTCTCCCACACTGGACATTATTCCACAGATATACTGTACGAAGGTCGAATGAAAAGTAATGCCTCCACCTTCGTAACTCCTCAACGGATGGCAGTACTGGTATGCAGCAGGTACTGGCTTGTTCAGTAGACTCTCCTCTACAGTTCCATTGTGGTGGGAAGCCTTAGGATTCCTACAAGGGTTGAATGAAAAGTAATGCCTCCACCTTCATAACTCCTCAACAGATGGCAGTACTGGTATGCAGCAGGTACTGGCTTGTTCAGTAGACTCTCCTCTACAGTTCCATTGTGGTGGGAAGCCTTAGGATTCCTACAAGGGTCGAATGAAAAGTAATGCCTCCACCTTCGTAACTCCTCAACAGACGGCAGTACTGGTATAAGGCAGGTACTGGCTTGTTCAGTACACTCTCCTCTACAGTTCCATTGTGATGGGAAGCCTTAGGATTCCTACAAGGGTTGAATGAAAAGTAATGCTTCCACCTTCGTAACTCCTCAACGGATGACAGTACTGGTATGCGGCAGGTACTGGCTTCTTCAGTAGACTCTCCTCTACAGTTCGGTTTTGGCGGGAAGCCTTAGCATTGAATGGTTGTGTTATTAAAGTGTGAAGTATGGAACCCTGTGCAGATGGTTGGTCAATGCAACTTAAGCAATGTGCAGTCATTGAATTCTTGACAACAGAAGGTGTCACCCCAAAGGAGATTCATCAGAGAATGCCAGCTGTTTATGGTGATTGTGTTGATGGGTGAATGAGTTTAAAGATGTTGAGGTGGGAACATCTGACTTGCGTGACAAACAAAGAGTCGGGCGTCCTGTGACAGCAACCGCCGAGTTTCACAAGCATCGTCGTATCACTCAGAGAGAAATTTCAAGCATCATCGGCATTTCACAAGAACGTGTGGGCCACATTATTGCTTTGCTTGGCTATTGGAAGATCTGTGCACGATGGGGACCCAGGATGCTGATGCCTGAAATGAACGCACACAGACTTCTTCCGTGACGGTTTCAGAAAACTTGTTCATCGTTGGCAGAAATGTATCCAATTGTCTGGTGATTATGTGGAAAAGTCCTCTCCATTGGCGCCCCTTTGTTGTGGTTGGAGAGGCTTGTGTTCCCTAATGAAGTTGTGAGCTATGCTGGTGGTGGCATAATAGCCACAGGTAGGGCCTCCCATGCCAGACAGGCCACAACCGAAGGGTCTGACAAAGAGCGTCAATGGGCAGGATGGGCTCTCTAGCCTTTTTGCAACCATCCTAGGAGAAGGAAAACTCTGATTTCAAACCCGGGCAGATGGTGATCGTCTAACCCTGTAAGGTCAACCATCTAAGAGAAGGAAACAGTAATCAAACCTATGACCTGATGACCTTGCTGCCACCGTCCAAGCTTTGCTAGGCCCTGGCAGACGAACCTTTGATTTAAAGGGCGAGGCCAGTTCTGTGCATGCTGCGCTTCTCCAGAAAAATCCATTGCACAGGCTCGAAGGACACATCCAACCTCCTTTAGTCATCAACGCGAACTGCACTGGCTACCTATTGAATTCCGGATTTCCTTCAAAGTGTTAGTCTTGACTTTCAAGGCCTTACATGGTTTGGGGCCAGTGTACTTGAGGGAGCGGCTTACCCCATATGTGTCCAGAACATCACTGCGCTCAGAGGGTTGTAATCTTCTTGAAGTCCCAGGTGTGAAGTCTTACAGGCTGGCCAGTACCTGACAGAGAGCGTTCTCGGTGGCTGCACCGACCTTGTGGAATTCTTTGCTGGCCGAGACGCGGGCCCTGCAGGACCTGACAGCCTTTCGCAGGGCTTGCAAAACTTGGCTATTTCGGCAAGCATTTGGCGACTGACTAGCACCTGAACATCAAACCTCGCCACCTAACAGTGCTGCCTCTGTCTGTAGATCGGTCGTATTCCAATCTATGTGATGTTTTATGACATATGTGATTGTTTTTAGGAATGTTTTTATGATGTTTTTAGGCTGTTTGTGTAATTTTATTGTGTTGGAAACAGCCCCGAGCCTTGGGGAGGGGTGGTCTAATAAATCCGAATAATAAATAAATAAATAAACGCACTTGTAAAAAGTGTGGGATGAGTCCTTCCAAAGAATCTTCATTCCCAAAGTGATGCCAGAGATGTGGAAAAGTGAATAGTGGTTCTTAAAGAGCACATTCTAATGATTATATCTGCATTTGATTTATTAAAATATTCCCATCCAAACCCAAGCAACGAAGGCGGAGGCATTACTTTTCATTCAACCCTCGTATGATTTCTGCTAAACTACTACTCGCAGGATCCCATAAGCCAGGGGTGCTCGCACTTTTTCAGCATGCGAGCTACTTATAAAACAACCAAGTCAAAATGATCTGCCTACCCACTACAAAAATGTGAAACATATAACACAATATCTGCTTTGAACTGGGTTTTCTGAGTCCACACTGCCATATAATCTGATTCAAAGTAGATAACATGGGGTTTTATTCAACTGTGTGGAAAGGACCTCAGATAACCCAGGGCCGGCAGCACTTGGGCAGCGGCCGGAGCCTGCGGGGTGGGTCTGAGCCTTCCTCCCACCCTGCCTGCGATCTACCAGGCCGCCCTACGTGATCTACCTAATGAGCACCCCTGCCATAAGCATTGAACCATTAAAGTGGAGTCAAACCACATCCATTCCGCCATGTAGATGCCCCCCAGATCCTTCCTCCTCATCCTGAGTGTGTATTTGAGAATTGTATGCAGAGGAGGAAATTGATGAGCATGTGCCATGCGGCTGTCTCTTGCCTGAGATGAAATGATCGTTTTGATGGAGTTCACTAAATAAAACAAAAACAAATTCTTTTAAAAAACCCTATTATTTACTGTTCCCAGATGTGAGAGGTACTTGAGGGAGAAGTTGACAAGTGGATATAATAATTGTCAGCAGAACTTAAACCGGGGATGCGCTCAGTGTTTACTGTGGAGGATGATTAATTGCAAGCAAATAAAAGCAAAGCCACGGCTGTTGGTAAATCTGAGTTCAAAACACACAGAGAGACAGAGCGGAGGCAACACTCCTTATAATAGGGATGAACGGTATTTTGTTATTTCGATCAGAATTGCAATTCAGCAAGATTGGATGAACAGGATTGGCAGCTATGAGCAATACACCAGATCCATTGGAGCAGACAGATCCCCCCCCCCCTTTTGCAAGTCTCGCACTACAGATCCCATAGTTCACATCCAATGTACAATTATATACTTCCTGTGGATTTTGGGAAGTATAGTCCAAGACGTTGGGAGATCGCTCTATGTAGAATGGAGTTGGATGAAGTGCAGACTTCACGGTGTTTGGGGACTACAACTCCCATCATTCCCCCAATCCTTGGCTTTGTCATTCAAAGCTGATGGCAGCTGGCTCCTGTTCATAGAGCCTATAATATATTTATCTGTATATATCTAAATATACCAGTGTTTTTCAACCTTTTTTGAGCCGTGAATGCGGTTTGACTCCACTATAATCGCCTGGCTCAATGCTACTGTTATGAGAAAATAGACCCCAAATTATGAACAGGGGCAGTCCTACAGGTAGGCCAAGGAAGTGGCCGCGTGGGGCGCCATCTGGGAAGGGGCAAATTCCCCTGCCCGCCGGGCGCCGGTGCCAGACAGCGTTTTGGCCCTGCCGATGTTCCTCAGGCAGCGCCGTGGCTGCCTGCTTTTGGGCCCCGGCCTTGTGTGGTCCAACGTCGCTTCTGGGCATGCGCAGAGGTTTTCGCGCAGGCGCAGTTACTCCAGAGCTGAAGTTGAGCGCAGGAGCAACTGCGCATGCGCGAAAAACCTCTGCGCATGCCCAGTAGCTCCTGTGCGCAGAAGCCTGTAAGCATTTGTAAATTATCTTTGGAGTGTTGTCTAGCACACCCTGGAAACATTCACTCAAATTACCATAATCCTCTCATTATTAACTGGGAGATGGGAGAGGAGTCTTGCGTTGGAGTCTGGAATCCTTTTCCTGTCTTCATCTGATATGATCTAGAGCAGTGTTTTTCAACCTTTTTTGAGCCGCGGCACACATTTTACATTTCCAAAATCCTGGGGCACACCACCAACCAAAATGACACAAAATGACACTGTAAACACAGTAATACATATAGTTAATATGTTCTTAAATGTATTTATACACTCAGTGTGAAACCTGGGCCTGTTTCAATGAACACAAAATATATAGTTATAGTATATTATTATTAGTATTCTATTGCATTACATTACAACATTATCAATATTATATGTATACACAATATACGTATATAGTATGCTATAACACCATACTATATTATACTGTAATATCAAATACAACATACTATGTCATTGTCACATCACAACAATTACATACCACATTGTATTATAACAATTATGTCGCAATATTATTCACAATATTACATGTAATGTAAATATACATGTAATGTAAATATACAATTTAAATTGTGGTGCCCAGAACAGGACACAGTGTTGGAGTTGAAGTCCAAAACACCCGGAGAAAGGCCCAAGTTTGACCATATCTAGTCTAAACCTTCTTCCAAGCCCTCAATAAAGATGCTGCCTGCCTTAATGTATAGCCAGAGTCTCCATGCCCATCTGTCGGGAAGGCTTGGATGGTGCCTTCCTGCTTGGCTGAAGGGGGTCAGGCTAGATGGCCTTTGGGGGACCCATATTTCTCCTATGGGTTCCCTTCCCTCCTTTCCCCCGTTAGCTGGCTGACTCCCTGCCTGCCTACCTACCTGCCCCTCCGGCTGCTTGCCAACCTGCCTGTCTTCAGCGCTCGGGCTCCGCTGCTCTCTGACTCACACCTCGCACAGTGCCAACAGGGCTGGGCTGGGCTGGACCGGAAGTGCTCTCCGCCGGAGCAGAACAGAAGGGAACGGGCCCAAACAGGTCCGGCCTACTGTGCAGCCCTCCCGGAAACAGGGACCTGTGCACTGAGGTTCTGGAGACAGAGTAGCAAACTTTATACATGACATCAGATAGATTAGAATCTAATTTTCCACGGCACACCTGATGATTGCTCATGGCACACTAGTGTGCCACGGCACACCAGTAGGGAAACACTGAAATATACGGTATATACTTGAATATAAGCTGACCTGAATATAAGCCGAGACACCTAATTTTACCACAAAAAAACTGGGAAATCCTATTGACTCAAGTATAAGCCGAGGGTGGGAAATGCAGCCGTTACGGGTAAATTCCAAAATAAAAATAGATAACCAATAAAATTACATTAATTGAGGCAGCAGTAGATGAAATGTTTTTGAATATTTGCATAAAACTGTAATTTAAGATAAGACTGTCCAGCTCTGATTAAACCATTATTCTAACCTTCTTCAATGTAAATATGCTTATGTGTCCTTCCAATAATAGAGTAAAATAATAGATGTTATTATAACAATAATAAAGTAAAATAATAAATGTAATAATAATAAAAATAGAGTAAAATAATAAATGTAATAATAACAATAATAAATAAAGAGAAATAATATTTTTATAACAGAGTAAAATAACGCCCAGCTCTGATTAAATCATTATTCTAACCTTCTTCACTGTAAATGTACTTACGTACTTATGTATCCTTCCAACAATAATAGAGTAAAATAATAAATGTAATAATAATAGAGTAAAATAATGGAAATGCAATAATAACAGTATTAATACAGTAAAATAATAAATGTTATTATAATAATAGAGTAAAATAATGGAAATGCAATAATAACAGTATTAATACAGTAAAATAATAAATGTAATAATAATAGAGTAAAATAATGGAAATGCAATAATAACAGTATTAATACAGTAAAATAATAAATGTAATAATAATAATAGAGTAAAATAATGGAAATGCAATAATAACAGTATTAATACAGTAAAATAATAAATGTAATAATAATAATAGAGTAAAATAATGGAAATGCAATAATAACAGTATTAATACAGTAAAATAATAAATGTAATAATAATAGAGTAAAATAATGGAAATGCAATAATAACAGTATTAATACAGTAAAATAATAAATGTAATAATAATAATAGAGTAAAATAATGGAAATGCAATAATAACAGTATTAATACAGTAAAATAATAAATGTAATAATAATAATAGAGTAAAATAATGGAAATGCAATAATAACAGTATTAATACAGTAAAATAATAAATGTTATAATAATAATAGAGTAAAATAATGAATTCAATAATAAAGTAAAATAATAAATGTAATAATAATAGGGTAAAATACTGTAAATGTAATAATAATAATAATAATAAATAGAGTCAAATAAATGTAAAATAATAAATAACCTTGACTCGAGTATAGGGCGAGGGGAGCTTTTTCAACCTAAAAAGGGGGCCGAAAAACTAGGCTTATACTCGAGTATATACAGTAATTAGAACAGGAAGAAACAACAACGATAATGTTGTCTTGTTGAAGGCTTTCATGGACAGAATCACTGGGTCACTGTGAGTCTTCTGGGCTGTATGGCCATGCCCCAGTAGCATTTTCTCCTGACATTTTGCCCCACGTAGAGAGAGCGTTGCAGTAGTATATACGAGATGTGGCCAGAGTGTGGACTACCAAGCCAGACTTCCCAAGGTATGGGCGCAGCTGGCACACAAGTTTTAACTGTGCAAAAGCTCTCCCGGCCACCCCCGAGACCTGGGGTTCCAGGCTCAGCGATGAGTCCAGGATCACTCCCAGACTGCGAACCTGTCTCTTCAGGGGGAGTGTAGCCTCGTCCAGCACAGGCTGTCACCCTGTGCCCTGTTCGGCCTTATGACTGACCAGGAGTACCTGTCTTGTCTGGATTCAATTTGAATTTGTTTGCCTTCATCCAGACCGTCACAGCGGCCAAGCACTGGTTCAGGACCTGGACAGCCTCCTTAGTAGCAGGTGGGAAGGAGTGACAGAGTTGGACATCATCTGCATACAGATGACACCGCACCCCGAAACTCCGGATGATCTCCCCCAGCGGCCTCATGTAGATGTTCAACAACATGGGAGCCACTGGCACGACTACTTGGACCGCCTTTACCTTGCCACCAGAACGGTACCTATTAATCTACCCACATTTGCATGTTTTCGAACTGCTAAGTTGGCAGAAGCTGGGACTAACAGCAGGAGCTCACCCAGCTCCCTGGATTTGAACCAGCAATCTTTCGGTCAGCAAGTTCAGAAGCTCAGCGGTTTAACCCACTGCTTGTCTCAATCAAGAGATAATAATAATAATAGTAATAATAATAATAATAAATGCTTGGGAAGTGTTCGACTTGTGATTTTTTGATATCCAACGTATAGATCTCATTTGCTGTGACATACTGTGGTTTTGTGTCAGTAAAATAATAATAATTATAATAATGATGATGATGATGATGCAACCCTTCAGCAATCAATCCCATTGGTCCCAAGAAAAACGGAGCAATAAGGCACATCCAGCAGAGCAGATCAATTTTGCAAACTACATGTCCCATTGCTGTCCCCAATCTAGTTTGGGCCTGCCATCGGACTTAAGCCTGCCATTGGATCGAAGCCATTCCTTTCTGCTTTTCAATTATGATGCAGGAGGCAGCAACGGCATTCCCGCCCCCCCTTGACGCCCTTGTCTTTGCCCCCAGGATGGCTTCCCTGTGGCTCTCCCACTTCAAAGATGGCGCCCCAGGCCTGGTGGAGTTCAAAGCAAGAAGAGAGGACAGCCAGAACATGGCAAGCGCCTGCCAACCCAGATCAGAGGGAGAGGAAAGCACAAGGTTGGCAGTGCTCTCAGTTCCACACAAGATCCATGCTCTCATATGCCCCAGTCTCATGTGATCCCCTTCCCCCAATTGAGTTGTCTTTCCAATCCACCTACAGCTGAAGCACAAAGCTAGCTGGACAATGTGGCAAAACATTCGAGCAATGTTCTATGATATCAGTATCTAACATGATTATTGTTCCTGTGTTATAAATACCTCCTTCCCCCCTCCCTCCCTTTCCCCTTCTCTCCTTCCTTTCCTCATTCTTTCCTTCCTTCTTTCCTACCTACCTACTTACCCACCTACCTACCTTCTCCTTCCTTCCTTCCTTCCTTCCTTATTTCCTTCTCTCCTTCCTTCCTTCCTTCCTTCCTTCCTTCCCTCCCTTTCTTCTCTCCTTTTTCTCTCCTTCCTTTTCTTTTTTCTTCATTCCTCCCTTCCTCCTTCCCTCTCCCCTTCCTAACTCACTTCCTTCATTGTTGTAGGTTTTTTCAGGCTATATGGCCATGTTATAGAGGCATTCTCTCCTGACATGTTGCCTGCATCTATGGTAAGCATCCTCACTTCCTTCCTTCCTTCCTTCCTTCCTTCCTTCCTTCCTTCCTTCCTTCTCTCTTTCCTCCCTCTTTCCCTTCCTTATTTCCTTCTCTCCCTCCTTCCTTTCCTTTTCTCCTTTCTTTTCTCCTTCCTTCTCTTCTTTCTTCATCCCTCCCTTCCTTCTCTCCTTCCTTCTTGTTCCTTGCTTCTCTCCTTACCTTGCTTCTCTCCTTTCTTTTCTCCTCCCTTCTCTTCTTACTTCATTCCTCCCTTCCCTCCCTCCATTACTTCTTTCCTTCTCTCCTTTCTTTTCTCCTTCTTTCCTTCTCTTCTTTCATTGTTCCTCCCTTCCTCCTTCCCTCCCTCACTCCTCTCCTTCTTTCCTACCTTCCCACATTCTCCTTCTTCCCTTCTCTCCTTCCCTTCCTTCCTTTTATCCTTCCTTCCATTCTTTCTTCATTCCTCCCTCCCTCTCCTTCCCTTCCCTCCCTCCCTCCTCTCCTCTCCTTCTTTCCTCCCTTCCTTTCTTCCCCTTCCTTCCTCCCTTCTCCCCTTTCTTTCTCTTATTTCTTCATTCCTCCCACCCTCCTTCCCTCCCTCTCTTACTTCTTTCCTTCTCTCCTTCTTTCCTTCTCTCCTTCCTTCCTTCCTTTTCTTTCCTTCCCTTCTTTCTTCATTCCCCCTTCCTCCTTCCTTCCTTCCCTCCCTCCTCTCCTTCTTTCTTAACTACCTTCCTTCCTTCTCTCCTTCCCTTCCTTCTTTCTCTGCTTTCTTTTCTCCTTCTTTCTCTTCTTTCTTCATTCCTCCCTCCTTCCCTCCCTCCCTTACTTCTTTTCTCCTTCTCTTTCTTCCTTCTCTGCTTTCTTTTCTCCTTCTTTCTCTTCTTTTTTCATTCATTCCTCCCTCCCTCCTTCCCTCCCTCCCTTACTTCTTTCCTTCTCTCCTTTCTTTCCTTCCTTCATTCTCCTCCCTCCTTTCCTTTCAAATTTTGTTGCATAGTGTATTCTATGAGCAATCCAGTTCTTCCTTTTTTCATTCAGCTAGAACGAAATGCAAATTTCTAACTGTTCTTGTTGTTGTGCTTTCTATATACAGAGAATACCTTTAAAAATGATCATAATAATTGCAACCCAATTGGTCTCTTTCCCAAGTCTAAGCCTGTAATGTCTAGTAGGATCAGCACTCTGGACAGCTCCAAATGCTCTTCTCTGCAAAACAGGGCCTGTGCCTTGGATGTCTCCTTTGAATCCTGGACTAAAAGAAGATGCCCCAGACTGAGCACCCGACTGACATAGCCTGAAACTCATGCTACGCCCCTTCTCTTCTCTACCCAAAACTATGCTCCTTCTGCTAGCATGGTCTTGGAGGAACGCTTGCTTTGGAGACCAACTTTGGGGACGCCTTCCTTGGCTTCTTCAAGGAAGCCTGCAGAGCTCTCAAGGTTTCCTTCGCGTATTTGTTGGGCACGTAGAGATTTTACGCGGCTAATTGGTCGCTCCCTATTTCTATTTTTCCCTGGCTCGGATAACCTCTCTGTCATTCAGTGCTGTGCCGAATGCGAGAGAAGCCTCTTTATTAATGAATGGCTGCAGAGAACGACTTGGAAATGGATGTCAAGGGGACCTGCTGGAAAACCCAAGGGAAGGAGGAGAGGAAAGGAAGCAGCAAGTTGGCAAGAAGGTTCCTTCTTCTAAATCAGTGTTTTTCAACCTCTTTTGAGCCGTGGCACATTTTTAACATTTACAAAATCCTGGGGCACACCACCAACCAAAATGACACAAAATGACACTCGAACACAGTAATACATACAGTTAATATGTTTTAAACGTATTTATACACTCAGTGTGCAACCTCGGCCTGTTTTGAGGAACACAACATAGATATCCTGGCAGGAATGGCAGAAAGACACAAACTTCCCACACACAACTCCCATAACCAAGAGAAAATGCTATAAGAGTTTGGTGGGCATTGACCTTGAGTTTTGGAGTTGTAGTTCACCTATATCCAGAGAGCACTGTGGACTGAAACAATGTTGGATCAGGACCAAACTTGGCATGAATACTCAATATGCCCAAATGTGAACACAGATGGAGTTTGGGGAAAATAGACCTTGACATTTGGGAGTTGTAGTTGCTGGGATTTATAGTTCACCTAAAATCACTCTTGCAACAATGGAATTGAACCAAACTTGGCACATTGAACTCTCATTACCAACAGAAAGTACAGAAAGGATTTGCTTGGGAATTGGGGGAGGGAGGAAGACGTGGGGCGAGTCTGTGCAGTAGCATGAGCAAAGCGAAGCAAGCAGAGCGAGACTGGGAAGAAAAGAGCCCGAGTGGAGAAGAAAAAGTGTTTGGCAGGAGGGGGAAGAAAGGGGATTGGAGGTTCCCATTTCCCACGGCACACCTGAGGATCACTCATGGCACACTGGTTGGGAAACACTGATCTAAATTATTTAGGATCGAAATGGGTCGAGCAAAGGAGAAGAGGATAGAGCTGATCAGAAGTGAAACTAGGACTACTTAAACCAGTGTTTCTCAACCTCCCAAATGCCACGACCCCTTAAGACAGTTCCTCATGTTGTGGTGACCCCCAACCATAACATTATTTTCATTGCTCCTTCATAATGGTCATTTTTCTACTGTTACGAATCATAATGTAAGAAATATTTGATATGCAGGATGTATTTTCATTCACAGGACCAAATTGGGCACAAATACCCAATATGCCCAAATTTGAATACTGGTGGGGTTGAGAGAGATTGATTTAGTCATTTAAGAGTTCTAGTTGCTGGGATTTATAGTTCGCCTACAATGAAAGGTTGTGTTCTTGCACCAACCCTATTTACAATCTTTTTCAGCATGATGGTCCAAAGGGCTACAGCAGATCTCGAAGAAGAGGAAGACAGCATAGATATACGCTATCGTACTGATGGCAGCTTGTTCAACTTAAGCTGTCTGAGGGCTTGCACTAAGACTCTAAACTATCTAGTCGGTGAGCTGCTTTTTGCTGCTGCTGCTGCTCTTGTCGCCCATTCAGAAGCAGCCCTGCAGTGCCTCACATCCTGCTTTGCAACAGCTTCAGAGCTGTTTGGGCTGTAAGTCAGCCTGAAGAAAATGGAAGTCCTCTACCAGCCCGCACCACAGGAAGAATGCCACCATCCCCACGTCAGCATAGGCACATCTGTGCTTAAGTCCGTTCAGCAGTTCACCTACCTGGGAAGCATCATCTCTTCAGACGCCAAGATTGACAAAGACATAGATCACAGATTAGCAAAGGCATAGAGTGCATTTGGAAGGCTTCACAAAAGAGTCTGGAGCAACAAGCACCTGAGGCAAAGCACCAAAATCAGTGTGCACAGAGCTATCGTACTGTCTATTCTCCTATTTGGGTCTGAAACATGGGTCACCTATCGCCAACACCTATGACTCCTCAAACGCTTTAATCAGCGCTGTCTTCGCACAATCCTAAATGTACACTGGACTGACTATGTGACGAATATTGCTGTCCTTGAGCAAACAGGGTCACCAGCATTGAGGCCATGCTATTGAGAACACAGCTGCGCTGGGCAGGGCACGTCTCTAGGATGGAGGACCACCGCCTCCCAAAGATACTAGTCTACGGTGAACTCGCAAGAGAGGCACCCCAAAAAATAGATATAAGGCTCAGCCAGATTGATTACCAACAATGGTCCACCCTGGTCTCACATCGGGAGGCATGGAGATGCACTATCCACAACGCGGTGGCCTCTTTCGAGAAGTCACGCCGAATGAAGAGAAACGACAACACCGAAAGAACCACAACTTGGAAACAAAATCACCCAAGGAGACTTTCTGCTGTGCTTTCTGCAACTGAACTTGCCTATCTCAGATTGGCCTTTTTAGTCATCAACGCACTTGTGAAAAGCGAGGGATGAGTCCTTCCTAAAAAATCTTCATTCGCAAAGTAATACCGAGACATATATATGTCTTGTAATCTATCCTGAGTCCCCTGCGGGGTGAGAAGGGCGGAATATTAATACTGTAAATAAATAAATAAATAATAAAAATAATAGAGTTTGGTTTCTGCAAAGGAGGTTCTCCATTGCCTTCCTCTGAGGCTGAGAATGGGACTTGCTCAAGGTGATCCAATGAGCAGGGACTGGGTCGCCCAGTCTCACCACCGAAACCATTCCAGAAATAAAGTTGGCTCCCAACTGCAAATAATTCAGTGTGTAAACCTTCTCGGAGTAACCTTGTCTTAATGGCTTTGTCAACTTTTGTGCAAACCGTCTCATTAAACCTAGTAGGGACTGCGTCAATGTTTACTAGCTCCACATCCAAGGAAAATATACACGGGGAAAAGTCTCGTTTTCGCAAAAGGGATTGGCTGGCGTCTCCAGGAGGGGAAGGCACGCAAAGATATGACAACAGACCTCCAGCCTTTTCCCTTTTCTGTTTTCATCCCTTGTGTTTTTTTTAAAAAAGAAAAGACGTTTCCTAGAAGAACCGGTTCAAGAAGTGAGGGTCTTCTTCATGAAAGAGGATGGCTTTGTGGATACACATTGCTCCCAGCAAAACAATGCCAAATATATAGATATATAATATAATCATACGGAAAGTTACCTTACAAAGGACACCTGGCATCATTAGTGGCTGAAAATATCAATAGTGGCGCATGTTTTAATCTAGAGGATAACCTTGTGTGTCCTTAGCAAGAAAAGGAAAACACTCCAAACCCTCAGGACGCGAAGCACAGAGATGAAAAAACGCCAAAGCCTTTTATTACAATATTTTGAATTACTGTTAATATATTTACATAATTTAATGCAAGGTGTACAGAGACCCATAGAAAGTGGCCGAGTGCCTAGCATTAAAAATACAAAACCTGGTACTTCAGTTCGAGAAGCGTCTGGATTCGGCTGACTTTTATTTATCGTATCAGAAGCGAACCAAGGGTACAATTGTAATATATATATACTGTATATTTTTAAAACACAACATTTAACAAACTTGGCATTCTATTAAATGTCCTTTGAGCAGAAGCTGGCCACTTGGAGTGTTGTAGTTGAGCCTGAGGTTGAGAGAGAGGAGTCTGTAGCTAGAAATGCCAAACAGGCCCAGATTACCCATAGGGCCAATGAGGCCATGGCCTAGGGGCGCAAGCCGGGGGCACAGATCACGCTCCCCAAAAGAATAATAAAAATGTTATAAAATACTTTAAAAAATCGTGCCGTGATTGGCTCCTGCTGCCTGGTACCCAAAAAGGAAGGAAGGCAGGAGGGAGGGGGGGCTGCCTCCTCGGCACCCTGCAGACCATAGAGCCAGCCCCCACGTGACCCGGAGAAGGGCACACCACGTGACCAGGGCTCCACATGAGGCAGCAGCAGCATAAGGAGGAAGAGGAGGAGCATCACGACCAGCATGGGCTGAAGGAAGAGGCCTCCTTAGAGGCCTCATCTATATCCAGAGAGCACTGTGGACTCAAACAATGTTGGATCAGGACCAAACTTGGCATGAATAATCAATATGCCCAAATGTGAACACAGATGGAGTTTGGGGAAAATAGACCTTGACATTTGGGGGTTACAGTTTCTGGGATTTATAGTTAACACACAATCAAAGAGCACCCTGAACTCTTGCAACAATGGAATTGAACCAAACTTGGCATATTGAACTCTCATTACCAACAGAAAGTACTGAAAGGGTTTGCTTGGGAATTGACCTTGACTTTGGAAGTTGTAGTTCACCTACACCCAGAGAGCACTGTGGACTCAAACAATGTTATGTTATGTTGTTTATTGTTTTCTATCCAGGATCACAATGTTGGAAGGAGGCTCACCACTTTAAGGTCCCTAAAACAGGCATGGGAAAACTTCGGCCGTCTGGGTGCTTTGGACTCCAACTCCCACCATTCCTAACAGCCTGAGGCCCTTTCCTGCTTCAGTGGATGAGGGGGGGGGAGGAAAAGAGCCTGAGGCTGCTAGGAATGGTGGGAGTTGGAGTCCAAAACACCTGAAAGTCCAAGTTTGTCCGTGCCAGCTTTCGACAGAGACCTCTTCCTCCCCCTCCCCCTTCGTGCCCTTTCTTCCCCCTCCTGCTGAACACTTACTTTTTCTTCTACACTGCCGCTTCTGCTGCCATTTTGATCCAAGGGGGCAGCGTGAGCGTGTTCAGGGGGGGAGGCAGAGGGAGGAAGACGTGACCTGTGCGGGCGCTACTGCGCAGACTCGCCCCAGAGCAAAGCGAGGCAAAGCGACCAGAGCGAGGCTGGGAAGAAGGGAGCCCGAGTGGAGAAGAAAAAGTGTTCGGCAGGAGGGGGAAGAAAGGGTCTTGGAGGTCCCAATTTCCCACGGCACACCTGATGATCGCTCACGGCACACAAGTGTGCCACAGCACCCTGGTTGGGAAACACTGGATTAAACCATTCATGGATTGAGAATATTCCCCCAAAAACCCAACAAGCAAGTTTGCCATTTTATTCCGGGATTTTGTCATTCTATATAATGGGACTTGAACATCCACAAATTTCACCATCCACGGATTCGATAATTCATGGATTGAGAGTATTTCCCCAAACCCAACAAACAAATTTTGATTTTGCCACTGCATATAATGGGACGAGCATCCACAGCAAACCATCCATGGCCTGAAACCAAAACCGTCAAAGCCAATTTTATACAAGGGGCGGCATTATATTGTGTCTATTGGGACTTGAGCATCCATTGATTTGGGTATTTACTTATGGAGGGAACCAAACCCCAGAGGATACCAAAGGCCTATTGTATCTATGGATTAAAAACCCATGAAGGCAAAATGTCAAGGCTGTGAGTGA
Organism: Anolis apletophallus; assembly: GCA_030556195.1. Lineage (NCBI taxonomy): Eukaryota > Metazoa > Chordata > Lepidosauria > Squamata > Anolidae > Anolis > Anolis apletophallus. Next base: position 42,013,967 of record JARBWK010000015.1, on the reverse strand, counting down.
TTTCCACGTCACGAAACCAGACCAGTTGGAGTTTCCATATGGTTGTGAACGTTGATACATTGGAAGCCATTGCTGGATTTCCAAGGCAGGCAACACCTGTCTCCCCGCATCTGTCGGCTCCTTCCACACCTCCGTTTTCCTCCTCCGTCAGCAGTCGGAGGCCAGATGAATGGGAGATGAATGGCGCTGGTTGTTTTATGATGTGGGTGAGATGGAAGAGCTGCGCTCTCGAAGCCAAAGGCCCCAACCGGCTGCAGTTCATTGAACCCATATGGATCCAAACAGCTGGAAAGATGGCTTCCCTACCTGAGGGCCAATGTTTCCCTCGCCAAGCGTGACTCCGGTGAGATGACCCTTGGATAATTCATTGCAGCCGAGGAAATGCTGCTCACTCGGCTCCGTTTTGTGATGGATGGCACGGCGTCAAAAGGATCGTCTCGTAAAGCAGGGGTGACTCTTCGCGGCTGACGGATGCGAACGAGAGCGATAGACAATAAATATGGCCAGGGATTCCCGTTTGGAACAAGGATGTTTTCCCTCCTGTGCCTTCTCATTCAATGGAGGGAAAGGCGCACCTACACTGTAGACTTAAGGCAGTTTGAGACTACTTTCAACTTCCATGGTTCAATGCTGTGCAATCCTAGGAGTTGTTGTTTTACACTGTAGGCTTTATGCACTTTGAGACTACTGTGTTCCCTCACTTATCGCGGTTGTTACGTTCCAGGACCATCCGAAAAAAGTGAAAATCCGCAAAGTAGGGATGCAAAATATATATATATATATACTTAATTACTTAGGCCAGTCTTTCTCAACCAGTGTGCCGTGGCACACTAGTGTGCAGTGACGGACCTCCTGCTGTGCCGCGAGAAAAGCTCTCTGCCCCCCTTCCTCCCCCCCTCCTGCCGAACTCCTGCTGCTTGGGGGAGGAGGAAGGGCCGGGCAGTGGCGAAGAAAAAGAAGAAGGGACCGGGGCGCCGCCTCCTTCGGCCGTTTCCCCAGCCAGCCTCCAATCCGCCATGACTCCCACTGTGACTCTCGCCCCTCGCTCGCTGAAGCCACGTGGAGGAGCCCCGCCCACTGAAGCCCGTCTACCGCTCATGCTCCTCCTCTGTAGGAGAGATGAAACTGGGGGAGGGGGCGGGGCATGGCTCTGCCCCCTCCCCCGGCTTCGGCACTCCCAGCAGCTGCTCCAGCCTTGAGGGGACAGTGCCAAGCCAGCATTGTGCTGGCTCTGGCACCGCTGGCTTGGCACTGCCCCCTCAAGCTGCTGGTGGAGGTGAAGCCGGGGGTAGGGGGTGGGGCATGGTGCAGCCTGGCTCCGCCCCCTCCCCGGCTTTGGCACTCCCAGCAGCTGCTCCCAGCAGGCCACCAAGCCCCAGCCGTTCTTACTGTGTTAGAGTGTCATTTTGTGTCATTTTGGTTGGTGGTGTGCCCCCGGATTTTTTTAATGTTAAAGGTGTGCCGCGGCTCAAAAAAGGTTGGGAAACACTGACTTAGGCGATCCTTCGTTGATCAAATAAGATTGTCTTCCAGGTTCAGTGGTGGTACTGGCGGTGGGTCCTTTGACTGTGGAGCCCTATTATTGACACGCATGTTCTGCAGTGAGGGCATTTGTTTCCAGGTGGGAGGCAGTTCCGGTCGGGGTTGGCTTGATGAACCTTCCTCTTGGCACATTTCTCTTTTTCGCCCTGCATTCATGCTTCTTCAAATTCTACAGCACTGCTGGTTACAGCTGACCTCCAGCTAGAGTGCTCAAGGGCCAGGGCTTCCCAATTCTCTGTGTCTATGCCAGTGATTTTCAACCTTTTTTGAGCCTCGGCACATTTTTTACATTTACAAAATCCTGGGGCACACCACCAACCAAAATGACACAAAATGACACTCTAACACAGTAATGCATATAGTTATTATGTTTTTAAATGTATTTATACACTCAGTGTAAAACCTGTTCCTGTTTCAATGAAGACAACATAGATATCCTGGCAGGAATGGCAGAAAGATGTATAAATGTAATGTTCATTTGTGGGATTAACATAACTCAAAAACCACTGGACAAATTGCTGCCAAATTTGGCCACAAAACATCCTAATAGTAACCCAAGGAGGGACCATCAGTCAAAAAATTGATTTTGTCATTTGGGAGTTGTAGTTGCTGGGAGTTATAGTTCACACGCAATCAAAGAGCATCCTGAACACCACCAATGATAGAATGGAATCAAACTTCCCACACAGAACTCCCATAACCAAGAGAAAATATTATAAGAGTTTGGTGGGCAAACCCTTATAATAGAGTTTTGGAGTTGGAGTTGTAGTTCACCTATATCAAGAGATATAGGTGAACTACAACTTTTGGAGTTGTAGTTCACCTATATCAAGAGAGCACTGTGGACTCAAACAATGTTGGATCAGGACCAAACTTGGCATTAATACTCAATATAATAACTGTTTACTGGGGAGTTGTCCTTCTCCTCTTAGGGCGCTTGTGCCCGCTTTGTGCTGGTCTGTGACCATAATAAAGTTTTGATTGATTGATTGATACTCAATATGCCCAAATGTGAACACAGATGGAGTTTGAGGAAAATAGAGCTTGACATTTGGGAATTACAGTTTCTGGGATTTATAGTTAATACACAATCAAAGATCATCCTGAACTCTTGCAACAATGGAATTGAACCAAACTTGGCACCCTGAACTCTCATGATACCAACAAAAAGTACTGAAAGGGTTTGCTGGGCATTGACATTGAGTTTGGAACTTGTAGTTCACCTACATCCAGAGAGCACTGTGGACTCAAATAATGATGGATCTGGAACAAACTTGGCACGAATCTTCAAATGTGAACACTGGGGAAAATAGAAAATAGCAATGCAGAAGGGAAGGGAGGGGGAGGAGAGCGAAGGCATGCTCAGTGGAAGCGGCTGCTCTGCTTGCCTGCCTGCCTGCCTGCCTGGCCTTGCTGTCGCTGGGAGAGCCCGAGCGAGCGGGCGAGCGGGCACGTGGTGTGTGTGTCCTGTGAGTGACACAGCAGAGGTGTAGTTTGACGCGGTGTGTTACATGGGGGAAGAGAAGAGATGGGGGGGGGAGCACAAGGTAGGGGGGAGCGCGTGAGGCGGAAGGGAAGGGGGAGGAGGAGGAGAGCGAAGGCATGCTCTGCGGCGGCGCTTGCTCCTGGGCTCCTCTTCTCCCTTCCCCTCTGTTGGCCGCTCTGCTTGCCTGCCTGCTGGGGCCCTTACGTGGGCCGGTCAGAATCGGCCGGCGGGCCACATGCGGAGGTTCCAATTTCCCACAGCACACCTGATGATCGCTCAAGGCTCACTAGTGTGCCGTGGCACACCGGTTGGGAAACACTGTTGTACACTAGTTTGAGACTAAAGTGTTCCCTCACTTATCGTGGTTGTTACGTTCCACAACCACCCGCAAAAAGTGAAAATCCGTGAAGTTTTCCAAGAGGTTATGCTCACTAAAAGGTCATACTCTCCCGCACCCACCCAAAAAATCCCCCATGCTCCTGGGTGCATCATGGCTTCCTTCTATTTTAATGTGGAGAACTTCCCACACAGGAGGTTTGGACTAGATGTTTCTCGAAGTCCCAACTCCATCATTCCATGCCATTGCAATTTGGGATCTTGTCCAGGATTTAACCCAGCTGTTTCCACCTCCAACATCAGGGAACGACACTAATGCAAATAGCACCTGCCGGAGTGGGGAATTTGGGCGCATAATGAGGACTTCTGCCTCTGCGGAAGGCGCACCGCGCAGCGCTTCTTAAGCTCCGTAAGGCCGGGAAAAGCTGCGCCTAATCCGAGCCGGCGAAGGGCATGGGGAAAGGTATTGATTTTGTGTCACATCAAGGTGGGCGGAAAGAGCTCGGCGTTAAATAATGTTCCCAGGGCACTCTTTCGCTGCGGCCGGCTGGAGCGGAAGAGCCCGATATATTTAATGATCTGTCGCACACAGGCTCCTGGGGGTCAATCATATGTATTTAACCTTTAGGCTTTCCATGTTGTCGGCTTGTCCGGCTGGTTTATGGAGTGTATGTTAACATGATGGGGGATTTAAGGCAGTGATAACTTGATCTCGGAGACATTGCTGCTGCCGCTGCTGCCGTAGTGCCGCAGACGGATTGGATGGAGCCAGGGGGGGGGGGGGGGTTCTCCAATACCATTAGCCACAATATTTATCCTTATTACAATGGGAATAGAATCGCTTTGATATCTATATCAATAAAAATGTAATGTTCGATTGTGGGATTAACATAACTCAAAAACCATTGGACGAATTGACACCACATTTGGACACAATACACCAATCAGGCCAATGAGTGACCATCACTCCAAAAATCATTTTGTCATTTGGGAGTTGTAGGTGCTGGGATTTATAGTTCACCTACAATCAAAGAGCATTCTGAACTCCGACAACGATGGAATTGAAGCAAACTTGGCACACAGAACTCCTACGACCAACAGAAAATACTGGAAGGATTTCGTGGGAACTGACCTTGAGTTTTGGATTTATAGTTCACCTACATCCAGAGAGCACTGTGGACTGAAACAATGAAGGGTCTAGACAAAAATTGGCACAAATACTCTGTATGCCCAAATATGAACACAGATGGATTGGGGGGGGGGGGGATAGACCTTGACATTCGGGAGTTGGTGTTGCCAGGATTTATAGTTCCTTTGAGCTCTATACACTTTGTCCAATGTTTCTCCAATTTTTTTATCCTTTCCAAAAAATAAGATTTGTGGAGGACATCAAAATAGGTATTTGTTTGAGAGATGATTTCATTGTTGGAGTCAAATCTCTTTCTGCCGAGCCATTTCTTCAGGCTTGGAAACAAGAAATAGTCACTCGGGGCTACATCCGGAGAATAGGGTGGATGAGGGAGCAATTCGTATCCCAATTCATGGATTGTTGCCATAGCAATTGCACATGTGCACTCTTGCATTGTCCTGGTGCAAAATAACTTTTTTCTTGGCCAAATGCGGTCAGTTTTCCCCCCAAATCCTTATTAAATCGACCCAATAAGTTGGCATAATATTCGCCATTGATTGTTTTACCCTTTTGAAGGTAGTCAATGTGGATTATACCACGTGCATCCCAAAAAACGGTCGCCATGACTTTATTGGCTGACAAACTCACCTTGGCCTTCTTTGGCGCCGATTCACCCCGAGAAACCCACTGTTTTGACTGCTGTTTGGTCTCTGGTGTGTTGTGGTGGATCCACGTGTCGACCATGGTTACGAAAACCCGTCCATATTGCGGTTGAACAATGCCAAACACTCCTGCGAAATTGTCACACAATTGCATTTATTTATTTATTTATTTATTATTCAAATTTGCTAGACCGCCTCTCCCCAAGGCTCATGGCAGTTTCCAACATAGCAAAATTACACAAATTACACATAACATCCTAAAACATCATAAAAACATCATAAAAACATTCTTAAAAGCAATTAAAATTGTCTAGGAGCTCCCAGCAGGAGGCGGGCTGAAGCGTTCTGCACCAGTTTAAGCTTCCAGATCGCCGACAAAGGAAGGCCAATGTAGATCACGTTACAGTAATTACAGTAATCGAGCCTCGAGATGACCGTGGCTTGGATCACCGTGGCTAGGTCGCGCCGGGATAGGTAGGGAGCCAGACGTCTTGCTTGCCGTAGATGGTAAAAGCCCCCCCCGCCCCCGCGTGGGCCAGCCACAAGATCTCCGTCTTTGCCGGATTCACCTTCAACTTACTGGCTCGCAGCAATCCAGTAACGGCCTCAAGGCAAAGTTGGAAATTATCTGGTACAGATTCCGCCCCACCATCCATCCTCAGAACAAGCTGGGTGTAGTCAGTGTACTGATGGTATTCCAGCCCGAAACTCCGTACCAATTGGGCAAGTGGTTGCATGTAGATGTTGAATAACAGCGGGGAGAGGATGGCCCCCTGAGGGAACCTACATTGTAAGGGGGAACCCTCTGAGACCACCTCACCCCTCTTCACTTGCTGAAGGCGGTTTTGGAGGAAGGAGGACATCCTGTTGAGGGCTGTCCTCCTCACCCCCGCCACCGCCAGGCGGTGTGTCAAAAGTTGGTAATTGACAGTATCAAACACTGCTGTGAGATCCAAAAGCACAAGCAGCGCCAATCCACCTCGGTCCAAGTGGCAACGGAGTAGGTCTGTGATGGAGACCAGGACGGTCTCTGTCCCATGCCCAGAATGGAAGCCGGACTGGAAGGGGTCTAGCCAGGATGCGTCATCTAGGAATGCCTGCAGCTGCTCCATTGCTGCCCTCTCAATCACCTTGCCCAGGTACGGCAAGTTGGACACTGGGCGGTAATTGGAAGGTACCGCGGGATCTAGCCCCAGCTTTTTCAGCAATGGAGTTACCACCACCTCTTTCAATCCCTCCAGAAAGACTCCTTGCTCAAGGCAGCTATTGACTATGTTCAACAGAGGACCACGTAACCTTTCCAAGCAAGGTCAAATCAGCCTGGAAGGGCACGGGTCGAGGGAGCAGGTGGTAGGTCTAGTAGCCGCGACAATCCTATCAAGCACCTCTGTGTCCAGTGGTTGGAACCAGTCGAAGGTGGGCCCGGCGGAGGGCCACGGAGTCTCAAGCTGTATCAACTGTGACGGGTAGGTCCCGGCGGAGCTTCGAAATCTTGTCTGCAAAATGACTCTGAAAAGCCTCAGCGGTAAGGGCCTTATCATCATTATTTGGGATGGTAGGGACCATCGTCAGCTGCCGAATTATCTTGAACAATTGCGCCGGGCGTGAGTCAACAGACGCTATCAAGGATGCATAGTAGAAATTTTTCGCCTCCTTGGTAGCATGCTCATAAGCCTTCATATAGAGCTTATAAGCTGATTCCGAGGGCCCGTCATGGAGCTTCCTCCACACGCGCTCTTGCCATCTCTTCTCCCGCTTCAAGGCTCGGAGCTCTTCTGTGAACCATGGGGAACGACACTTGCGGGGTCGGAGAGGGTGTTTAGGGGCAATCTCATCGAGAGCAGCGGACAACTTAGAGTTCCAGGTGGTAACTAGCTCCTCGAGCGAGACGCCGACAGGCTCCAAATCCCTCAGGGCATTCAGGAACCTAGTTGGTTCCATAAGTCCCTTCGGGCGAACCCAAATTTGTGGTCGATTGTGGGCAAACACGGCACCCATCTTGCGTAAAGCTTTCTCATACGCAAGTGATCATTTAAAATTGAAACCACTGAGTCACGTGAGATGCCTATGGCTTCCACAATCTCTTGCTCTTTCAATCTCTGATCAGCCAACACCATATCATGAATTTTTTCAATTGTTTCAGGTGTAGAGACCTCAACTGGATATCCAGAACGTTTGGCATCTTCTGTGCTTGTACGGCCACAACAAAATTCAGTAAACCACTTTTTTACCATTGAAATTGATGGTGCAGAGTTTTCATTGTATTTATCAAGCTTAGCCTTGGTTTGAGTGATGGTTTTTTTCTGCAAAAAATAATGCTTAATGAGCACACAAAATTCACTTTTTTCCATTTTCTCCTCAAATCACGCAGTAGTCTGCTATCAATGGCTGTCAATCACAAACTAAATGACGCAGCTTGTTCAAATTTTGACAGGAGTCAACTGACAGATGCCTCTTGACAGGAGCAGTGTTGCCCTTCCAGTTAAGAGGTGGGAAATTCAAAAAGTCACGGAGTTATTGACCCGCCCTCGTATTCTAGGTTGACCTTAGAATTATATCTGGTAGAAGTTGACCATAGAATCACTTCCAGTGGAAGTTGACCATACCGTCACTTTCATGGAAATTGACAATAGTGACCTTTGATGGAAGGTGACGAGTGTCATTTCCATGGAAGTTGACAATAGTCTGGCATCCAGTAGAAATTGAGTATAGAGCACCGGGAATGTGGCGTAGCTGACTGGGAGTCAGCTGCATAAGATCTCTACTGATGAAAACATCATGAGTTCAAGGCCTGCCCAGGTTGGGGTGAGCTCTCGACCAGGGGCAGTCCTACCGGTAGGCAAAGGATGCCGCTGCGTGGGGCGCCATCTGGGTAAAGGGCGCATTCCCCTGCCCACCAGACAGCGTCTGGCCGATGTTCCGCTTTTGGGCCTTGTGCGCTCCAATGCCGCGCCGTAGCAAACCTCCCTGCGTGCCGAATAGGGAGTGCTGTGTTTATACTTTTGCGCCTGCGCACAGGAGCTTCTGGGCATGCGCGGAGGGGGGGTGCCAAAATACTGTTGGGGGGGGCACCAAAATAATGTTCGCTTACCATTTTTAATTACCTTACACCGCCCCTGCTCTCGACAAATTGTGTAGCTCGCTGTCGACCTTTGCAACCCGAAAGACAGTTGCATCTGTCAAGTAGGAAATTAAGGTACCACATTGTGGGGAGGCTAAATTTAACTGATTTACGAGGCCATATAATCTCCAGGAAGTACGCAGAAAGAGAGTGAGGGAATGCGACAGCTCCCCCTGGTGGCCAGAAGCTGGAATGTTGAATTGCCTCTGTGTCTGTCTGTATATGTTGTATGTCTATGGCATTGCATGTTTGCTTGTATATGTGCATTGTGATCCGCCCTGAGTCCCCTGCGGGGTGAGAAGGGCGGTATATAAATGATGTAAATAAATAAATAAATAAATAAATAAATTTCCAGCAGAAATTGACCACCCATGGATGTTGACCCTCGAATTTCCTCCAGAAGAAGTTGGTCATAAAATTGCCTATGTCCCAAATTTTCAATATTTTTTCAATAAAATTTGAATAAAGACTATATAATTAAAAAAAATTGCCTATGTCCCATTCCATAAAACTGGTAGGTTACCCCTAAGTCCCATGTTCTAAGTTTTCCAATGCCTGATAGTAAACAAAGATTTTCGCCCATGTTCTGGACATCAAGATGGCAGGCCTCCTTCCGCTTAGCGATACCGTTTGGGTCGGTCCCTTCCAGTAAATTGGTTGCTTCTGTAATTAAAAGCACCAACGCTCCAAGTGCAATACGTCCTATTAGTAAGATTTCCCCTTCTTCCTTGCCCTGCTTCGTTTTTTTTTAACCTCCTTGGGAAACAAAAACTATATATTAATTTATTCACATTCGATATGGTCTGTAAATGCCACCATTAGGTGCTTTCCGCCAGGCTTTGATTAGCTATGGATTAATAAAACTTTTATACCTTGGTTGTCAGCCTCATTTTGAACTCCTGTTTTTGCATATGGCTTCTATTAAATAAATGAATTAGTGTCTAGAAATGTGTCATGCATATTACCTAGCCGCAGGAAGCGTAATACACTGGTCAGCTCCCTGGGAGCGCCAGAACGCTGCCCCGGCTGGCCAAGCGGCCCATTAAGAGCGCCGTGATTTAGGGAGCCCTATTTGTGCTTAACAATGGGAATTTTAGCTAATGCAAAACAATGTAAATCATCTCCAATTACGGTATTTGAATATTCACTGGGAGCCCCGCTGAGGAGGAGCCGGGAGAAAAGAAAGAAGTGCGGGGAATCTACCTAGGCACATTGGAAGGAAAATGGCACAAAGGTTGGCCAGAGTTGACAGTCAACACAGCTCCAGTTTGGAAAGTTTGAGCTTTCCCTTTGTTTGCCGTTGTTGTTGTTGTTGTTGTTGTTGTTGCAAACCTATTGCAAACCTATGATGGGATTTTCTTGGCCAAGTTTGTTCTCATTGCTTCCCCTCCAATGCTGAGAGAATGTGACTTGCTCAAGGTCAAACCCACTGTATTTACTAGGGGTGGTTGATCCATCAAAAATTTGTTTCTAAACTTGTATGGGGGGGGGGGGATTGTCATCGGTGGTTGGATATAGAAATTGTTCCGAAAAATTTCCGTAAAAAATTTCGCTATGGAAACGTAATTATTAACGAAAATTCATTAATATTTTCTGTTAGTTCTCAGCAGGGAAGGAGGTGGGGATGTCCTCCGCACCTCCTTCCCTGCTGTGCTGAGAACTAAGGCTTGACGCGCTTTAGGTCTTAGTAGGGAAGGAGGAGCGTCCTCACCCTGCTAAGAACTAAACCAGTCAAGCCTTGACGCACTTTAGGTCTTAGCAGAGAAGGGGGTGCGGAGGGCATCCCCTCACGTCCTCCTTCCCTGCTGAGAACTAACTCCAAGATTCAGAGGAATTTCCTCCTGTTCTCCAGGTTCTCCCTCCGCTTGTGAGTGAGAGCCTGGGGAAACGGAGGAAAGCTCGGCTGGGCTGTTTCCAAAGCGCCCGCCTCAGCTCTCAGCTGGTGAGAGGAGAAAGGAGGGTGCTGCTGCCCTCCAGTCTCCTCTCGCGAGTTGAGAACTGAGGAGGGAAAAATGACCTAATAACATGACCTTTAGAAAAAATGGCGACCCAGGTGTGGTGACGTTGTTTAACTGGACAGGGTGGACCCTCTTTTAGATCCCACCGCTAGGCACTCTGGCCTTCTTCAGACACTTTGTCTATATGTAGCCCTCAGGCTTTACATAAAACTAGCTGGCTCGCAAGCTCAGCTCACCAAGACTGTATTCTCATAGTCCTAAACATCGACTGCTAACACTGCTCTCTCTAGAGCTGGTCAGTCCTAACTGCTCTCTCTGAGCTCTCAGCACTAACTGTATTAGAGCTGGTCTGCCAGTTCAACTGTCAAAATTCAAACTTCCCCAGAATTCTATTCTTGACTCTGGCAGTAACTTTTGACTCCTCCCATTTCTGCCTCAGAGCCACATTGCTATGGCAACTCTGCTCTCCCTGCAGAGATGTGCTCTTAATATCAGCTCTCTCTCCGGTTCACATTATCCTAACATTTCAATACATATTCAATCCTATAATAAAAAATAAACACTTCAGCACACCAGGGTTCCGTTTTGAAACTTTTCTTCCGGGTTGTACCCCGAGGGTCGATATAAGGTTGAAATAATTTTAAATATGAAAAATAACGGATTTCAAAGTATTTTGAACTGGAGATACTCACCCCTAGTATTTACCAGAGTGACTTCTGACTCAAGCCCTGGTTATTAGGCCTGCTTGATTTTTTAAAAAATGGTTCAAAACTCCTTCTGGATGTAGGGGGTGCTGGCGCTTTGAATCTGAATGACGTCCGAAATTTTCCAGAAAAAATTCAGAATTTCCCGAATTAATTCCGAAATTTCGAAATGGCTTTCTTAATGGTGTCCGTAATTGCGCAATGCATGAAAACAGTGGGTTTAACCCAGTTTGGAAGCGGATGTCTTCCCTCCTCATCAGAACTTGGCGACAGCCGTGTTTAACCCACTTTGGATGTGGCTGTCGCCCCAGTTCTGACGGGGAGGGAAGACATCACCATCCAATCCAGGCCCGGATTACCCATAAGGCCACACTAGGCCATGACCTATGGGTGCAGGCCTAGGGGGGCGCCAGATCAAGGACCAAAAAAAAAGTTCAATAAAACCCGCAACGTGCGACATGATGGCACTCTCTCTCTCTCTCTCTCTCTCTCTCTCTCTCGGGCGGGGGAGAGCACTGCAAGGGGCAGGGGAGGAGGGAATGGTGCCCCCCTCACCCCCATGGCACCCAAGAACATGGTGGAGGAGGCAGAGGCACCCTCCTGCCACGCGCAGATGCCTGCCAGTGGCCTCGGGGGCAGGGCTTCCCTCCGCCTCTTCTTCCTCCTCGCGCCCAAGGAAGGAGGGCTGGGCGAGGAGGAGAAAGAAGCAGAGGGAAGCCCCGCCCCCGGGGCCACTGCCGCTCATGCCCAGCAGCACCCCGGGGGTAACCCACTTTGGATGCGGCTGTCACTCCAGTTCTGACAAAGAGAGAAGACATCCGCTTCCGAACTGGTTTGATGGGGATGTCTTCCTCCGGGTCAGAAATGGGCCGACAACCATGGTTAACTCAGTTTGATGCGGCTGTCATCCCAGTTCTGATGCGGAAGGAAGGACATTCGACTCCAAACTGGGTTAAACAGCCAATGAGGGGAAAGCACCTCAGGAGGGGCGGAAATCTAATGCCGATTCCTTTCTGAAAATTGTGGTGGCGGCCTCGAAATGGGGAATTCACATCCGGGTTGCTTACATTGCTTCAAAACCACTTCAAATGTGAATTTAATCTGGATTCATTCTGATTTTACGAGCATTCCGATGAACCTACCCAGGCCTACTGGTTATATTAGAGTACTTTACTTAAGTGATCCCTCGTAGCTCGAGGATGATGGTCTTCCAGATGTGGTGTTGTGGCGGCGGGTATGTAGGTGGCTGTGGAGCCCTACTCTTGATCCGCATTTTCCCCCTTAGTGAGGACATTGGCTTCCAGGTGGAAGTGGTTCGGGTCCCAGTTGGCTTATTGCACGTAACCTTTGGCATGTTTTTCTCTTTCACCCTCCATTCGTGCCTCTTTGAATTCTGCAGCAGTGCTGGTCACAGCTGACCTCCAATTAGAGTGCTCAAGGGCCAGGGCTTCCCAGTTCTTGGTGTTTATCCCAGAGTTTTTAAGGTTGGTTTTATGCCCATCTTTAAATTTCTTTTTCTGTCCAATAACATTACCTTTCCTCTTCTTGAGTTTGGAGTGAGACATTGGGATCTTTGTAACAATGGTGACAGTGAGTCACCCTAAACAATTTCTCTCTTGATGTCAACAGTTCTATAGCTTTCATTGCCCACAAACAACTCCAGTTTTCATAGTTTTGTTACATTTTCAGTGAACTTGTTAATATTTTCACAAATCCCGATGACATCCAGACATTTGATGATCCAACAATGTGGCCATCTTTAAATCTCTTTTCCTGTCCACCAACATTATGTTTCCCATTCTTGAGTTGGGAATATGGCAACTGCTTTGGGAGACAGTGATCTTCGGGCCTTTGGACAATGTGACCAGCGGAGTTGATGGAGGACGAGAATCGCTTCAGTGCTGGTGGTCTTCGCTTCTTCCAGCATGCTGACATTTGTCTGCTTGTCTTCCCAAGAGATTTAGAGGATTTTTCGGAGATTCTATAGCAGGGGTGCTCAGAATGGTGATCGGGATCACCAGGGTGATCTTCGGGCCTCATCCTGGTGATCTTCAGGGCCCTGACCAGGTTTTTTGCTGTTGGTCCTCTTCACGCGCCCCTGCACGCTGCAAAGAAGTCCTCCGTCATTGCTCCTCCCCGCTCCTTGCTCGCGCGCCGCCTCCAAAAGCTCCAGAGCCCAAGAGGCAGAATGGGCCCCCTCTTTTGGATTCCTCCTCCTCCCTCCGTCCTTCTCCAGCCACTCAGAGTCGTAGGAGACCAAAGGGGGCGGGCTTGGATGACGCGATGCATGGCTGGCCCCGCACGCATGCGCAGAAGCGCCCATTCTGCCTCTCTGACTTCTCGTGAGCTCTTGGAGGCGGCACGCATGCTGGCAGCGTGGAAATAGGAGCAACGACGGAGGAGGAGAAGATGGACGCTTTGGGGTCATTTCCTTACCGCATCTCAAAGGTCGGTCTTTTTACTTTGGGGTGGGTGCTTGATTGTTCTGTGGCATGTCTCTTTGTTTATTTTTAATGTTTAAAAATAGCCTTTTAGCTCCAAAGCCTCTCTGCTTGCTTTGTTCCTTGAGAAATATATGCTGGGGAATATGGAAATGTGGGAGAAATGGGGTGGTTGGATGTATTTATGCATGCCCCTTTGTTTAACTTGCTGAATATTAAATGGCCTTGCAGTTCAAAAGCCCCTCTTCTTACTTTCTGGCTGATAATATGTGTGGTAATATGGCAGTGTGGGAGAAATGGGGTGGTTGGATGTATTTTTGCATGCCCCTTTGTTTACCTTGCTGAGTATTAAATGGCCTTGCAGTTCAAAAGCCTCTCTTCTTACTTTCTGGCTGATAATATGTGTGGTAATATGGCAGTGTGGGAGAAATGGGGTGGTTGGATGTATTTTTATGCTCTGTTTTATATTGTTGTTATTAAATTGAAATGTTGATGTTTTATAACTTCATTTTATGTAAACTGCCCCAAGCCTGCTGGAAGGAGCGGTACATAAAAATGAATAATACATATAAATAAATAAATAAATAAATAAGAAAATAGTTATACGTTTTACATTTCTGGGCAGGTGATCTTTGGGACTTGGTTTTTTAATCAGTAGCTCCCATGCTGAAAAAGTGTGAGCACCCCTGTTCCATAGCATTGGGCCATGGCTGTTAAAGTGGTGTGAAACTGCAACAATATAACAGTGTAGATGCACCTTTAGACCATATAAAACTACAACTCCCAAGAGTCCATAGCATTGGGCCATGGCTGTTAAATGGTGTGAAACTGCAATAATATAACAGTGTAGGTGCACCTTTAGACCATATAAAACTACAACTCCCAAGATTCCATAGCATTGGGCCATGACTGTTAAATGGTGTGAAACTGCAATAATATAACAGTGTAGGTGCACCTTTAGACCATATAAAACTACAACTCCCAAGATTCCATAGCATTGGGCCATGGCTGTTAAAGTGGTGTGAAACTGCAATAATATAACAGTGTAGATGCACCTTTAGACCATATAAAACTACAACTCCCAAGATTCCATAGCATTGGGCCATGGCTGTTAAATGGTGTGAAACTGCAATAATATAACAGTGTAGGTGCACCTTAAGACCATATAAAACTACAACTCCCAAGATTCCATAGCATTGGGCCATGGCTGTTAAAGTGGCGTGAAACTGCAATAATATAACAGTGTAGGTGCACCTTTAGACCATATAAAACTACAACTCCCAAGATTCCATAGCATTGGGCCATGGCTGTTAAAGTGGTGTGAAACTGCAATAATATAACAGTGTAGGTGCACCTTTAGACCATATAAAACTACAACTCCCAAGATTCCATAGCATTGGGCCATGGCTGTTAAAGTGGTGTGAAACTGCAATAATATAACAGTGTAGGTGCACCTTAAGACCATATAAAACTACAACTCCCAAGATTCCATAGCATTGGGCCATGGCTGTTAAAGTGGCGTGAAACTGCAATAATATAACAGTGTAGGTGCACCTTTAGACCATATAAAACTACAACTCCCAAGATTCCATAGCATTTGGCCTTGGTGGTTAAAGTGGTGTGAAACTGCAATAATATAACAGTGTAGGTGCACCTTTAGACCATATAAAACTACAACTCCCAAGATTCCATAGCATTTGGCCTTGGTGGTTAAAGTGGTGTGAAACTGCATTGATTCGACAGTGAAGATGCACCCGGGGAGCCATTCCTTGTGAAAGGCGTGAAACGGCATTGGAAGGACGGAGCCTAAGTGATTGTTTATCAGTGTACAGAATGCCGAATGCGGAAAACCGTCCCCCAGGAGCCGCCGCCTGAATAGTATTAGCCGCGCTTGAAACTGTAATGAATTCCCAGTCTAATTCGCGGCGAGGTTTCAATTTATACCGCGTTCCCGCCGTACTCCAGGTTCAAGTAATCGCTGCAGTAATTAGCTGACTTCCAGTCCTCCAAAATAAACCCACTAATTTTTTTGCAATCAGCCTTCATTTGGTTAATCACCAGTTTAATTGATTTAATTAGTTTGATCTGCAAAAATTAGTCAAGTGTAAATACTGTTTTGTAAACAGACTGTAGCTCCAAGGCTGTAATAGAGGGAATTCTAATTCAAAGCTAGAGTTAATAACAAAACCAACACAGGAGCGTCTTCTTGTCGGTGGCATCCAGCCGTTTTCCGTCTCCGAGACACAGATTGATGAATTTTTTGTAGAATGTTTGATAAGGATTTGGGGAAAACGCAGCCTGGAGAGGTCTCCGAGTGCTTTATGTTCGTTCGCAGGCCCCGAAGAATAATCTGGAACGAAAAATGGTTTTTTGTTTTTGTTTTCGCTGCACAAAAAGAATGGACTCTCCGGACACTTAAGAGCCACAAGAAGAACACCAAACGATGCCGGGAAAATGCTCAGATGAGACTTAATTAAAAGCAGCATTAAACTGCAACATGCTTCGTTTACGCTGTGCCGTTTTTACTAAAGGACATAGATTGGCTGGCTCAAGCAGGAAAACATGGGGGCCGGGAAATATTTGGTGCTTTTCTGCTCTCCAGCCAAGTTGTTGCCCAGGTGTCATACTTCTTCCCTCCTCCTTTTCCTCCTTTTCCTCTTCTTCCTTCCTTCCTTCCTTCCTTCCTTCCTTCCTTCCTTCCTTCCTTCCTTCCTTCCTTCCTTCTTTCCTTCCTTTTTTCTTTCTCTCCCCCCTCTTTCCCTTTCTTCCCCTTCTTTTTCATTCCTCTCTTTCTTTCCTCTCTTCCCCTCATAAACAGGTTATCTTTCTTTCCCAGAGACACCAGAGGGCCACTTCACCTAGAAACAACCACCCCTGGCAACACCAGAGGGACACGTCACCTAGCAACGGTCACCTCAGTGACACGACAGAGGGTCACTTCACCTACCAACAGCAACTCCTGTGACACCACAGAGGGCCACTTCCTCCAGGAACAACCACCCACAGTGACAACAGAGGGACACAGAGGGCACTTAGCAACAGTCACCCCAGTGACCAAACTTCACCTAGCAGCAGTCACCTCAGTGACACCACAGAGGGCCACTTCACCTACCAACAGCAACTCCTGTGACACCACAGAGGGCCACTTCCTCCAGGAACAACCACCCACAGTGACAACAGAGGGACACAGAGGGCACTTAGCAACAGTCACCCCAGTGACCAAACTTCACCTAGCAACAGTCACCGTCAGTGACACCACAGAGGGCCACTTCACCTAGAAACAATCCCCCCAGTGACACCAAAGGGACATGTCACCTAGCAACAGTCACACCACAGAGGGTCACTTCACTTAGCAACAGCCACCTTAGCGACACCAGAGGGACACATGGCCTAGCAACAGTCACCCCAGTGACACAACTTCACGTAGCAACAGTCACCCCAGTGACACAACTTCACGTAGCAACAGTCACCCCAGTGACACAACTTCACCTAGCAACAGTCACCCCAATGACACCACAGAGGGCCACTTCTTCCAGGAACAACCACCCACAGTGACAACAGAGGGACACAGAGGGCACTTAGCAACACTCACCCCAGTGACCCAATTTCACCTAGCAATAGCCACCCCAGTGACACCACAGAGGGCCACTTCACCTAGAAACAATCCCCCCCCCGTGACACCAAAGGCACACATGACCTAGCAACAGTCACACCACAGAGGGTCACTTCACTTAGCAACAGCCACCTCAGCGACACCAGAAGGACAAATGACATAGCAACAGTCACCCCAGTGACCCAGCTTCACCTAGCAATAGCCACCCAAGGGACACCACAGAGGGCCACTTCACCTAGAAACAATCCCCCCAGTGACACCAAAGGGACACATCACCTAGCAACAGTCACACCACAGAGGGTCACTTCACTTAGCAACAGCCACCTCAGCGACACCAGAGGGACACATGATATAGCAACAGTCACCCCAGTGACACAACTTCACCTAGCAACAGTCACCCCAATGACACCACAGAGGGCCCCTTCAGCTAGAAACAGCCACCCCCAGTGTCATCATAGAAGGCCACTTCACCCAGCAACGTCAAACGAGTGACACCACAGAGGGCCACCCACCTAGCAAGGGTCACTCAACAACACCATAGGGAGCCACTCCACCTAGCAACAGCCACATCAATGTCCTCACAGAGGGCCACTTTACCTAGCAGCAGACACTCAAATAATACCACAAAGGGCCACTTCACCTAGCAATAGCCTTTCAGGTGCAGACAGACATACTTGTATATAGAGAGAGAGAGTGTGTGTGTATATATAGAGTTTCCAGTGGGGATATTTGAGGGAGCGCTTGTACCATGAGCTGCTGTGTAGAAATTATATCTGATCCGATTAAGTTTGAGAGAGGGTTACCTCTTTTCACATATCTAATAAACAAACAAACGATACCATTTTGGACTTCTAAAAAGGGCAGAGTGACCACGGAAATGGGAACACAGCAAACAGGTAAAATTTTCAGAGAGAAGAATGGTCAAATATTTTATGTGTACTGTTTACAGTTCAATCAAGCAGATGACGTCCAGATCTGTCACTCCTTTCCACCTGTCACCAAGGAGGCTGTCCAGACTTTGAACTGGTGCTTGGCTGCTGTGTCGGACTGGATGAGGGCTAGCAAATTGAAACTTAATCCAGACAAGACAGAGGTCCTCCTGGTCAGTCGAAAGGCCGAACAGGGCATAGGGTTGGATGGGGTCACACTACCCCCGAAGACGCAAGTTCGCAGCTTGGGAGTGATCCTGGACTCATTGCTGAGCCTGGAAGCCCAGGTCTTGGTGGTGGCCAGGGGAGCTTTTGCACAGTTAAGACTCGTGCGCCAGCTGCGTCTGTACCTTAGAAAGTCTGATCTGGCTATGGTCGTCCATGCTCTGGTCACATCCCGAATAGATTACTGCAATGCACTCTACGTGGGGCTGCCTTTGAAGACAGTTCGGAAATTGCAACTAGTCCAACGGGCGGCAGCCAGACTACTAACTGGAGCTACATACAGGGAGCATACCACCCCCCTGTTGTGTCAGCTCCACTGGCTGCCTGTCCACTTCCGAGCTCAATTCAAAGTGCTGGTTTTGACCTTTAAAGCTCTATACGGTTCTGGCCCAGCTTACTTGTCCGAACGCATCTGCCGCTACATCTTACCTTGTAATTTAAGATCATCCGGGGAGGCCCTGCTCTTGCTCCCGCCAACTTCTCAAATGTGGTTGGTGGGGACGAGAGAGAGGGCCTTCTCGGTGGTGGCTCCCCGTCTGTGGAACGTGCTCCCAATTGATATACTATCAACCCCATCCCTCCTGGCATTCAGGAAAAGAGTAAAATCCTGGCTATGGGACCAGGCGTTTGCACATTAGCACAATAGAGCACTTTAGATTGGATTGAAATGACAAACTGGTGGACATGGCTCAATGCTTCTATTACGGACAGAATACTGTTTTTAACTTATGTGAAGGTATATGATGTATTTTAATGCTAATTGTATTTTAATGTATTTTAATGTTAACTGTATTTTAATGAATTTTAATTCTGACTGTTTTTGGGTTTCTATTATATGTATACTGTGTTTTTGGCATTGAATTGTTGCCGTTGCTAGGCCGCTCTGAGTCCCCCCTCGGGGGTTGAGAAGAGCGGGGTAGAAGTGGTGGAAATAAATAAATAAATAAATCCACAACGTAACAACATAAACAAGTCAGCCTTTAGTCCTGTAGATTTCAATGGGGATCATCTTGCTTCTGTGAAGCCAAAGTGACATTGCTGGATTCATGCAACACGTTTTAAAAATGGCTTTGTTTATGCAATTTCTGGAAGAGGAAACGGCCGTATCATTCAAGAGGAAAAGGTGCTCATTTGGGGCTGGTCCTCCCAGGAGAAAAATGGTGAATCGTGAGGTCATCGGGAACTCATGGCATATTATTTGCCAAACTTAATTGGTGCAATCAATAAAACACACATGCAAGTTAGGCTGGGTTAGAGGGATCCAGTGTCTCATGCGGCTGGATTGATTTGAGAGCGACTTCTTCCTAAATTGAGATATGTGTGTCACTTGGGTCATCTGTGCTTGAGAAACCATAAGTACAAGACAAGAAGTAGGAAGATATGTAGTCAAAGGCTTCCATGGCCAGAATCACTTGGTTACTGTGAGGTTTTTGACCTGCATGGCCATGATCCTGACGTTTTGCCTGCCTTTGTGGAAAGCATCCTCACAGAGTCCTCACAGGTGGATTCCTCGGGCCGGGTGAGTAACTGGAGCTGTCTGTTCGAGGGCTGCTGCCCCCTGGGCCAGAGCTTGGTCTGCCCTTGGTTGGTGCGGTGGGACCCGGATGTTCCTGGTCCCGGAGCTGGCGCCGAGGCCTACCCGATGGCCTCTGCCGGTGCTGCAGGGGCCCATGGAGGGGAGCCTGGCGCACAGCGTTCTTCATCTGGGAATGAGGTCCGCCGCCACCGCCGCCGGTGCCTGGCTCTCGCAGAAAGAGAGGTCTGCAGGGAGATGCTGGAGACCGGGGCGCTGGAGAATATGGCGGACGACCTTGGGGATGCGCCCGGCCACGCCACCCCGCTGAGCTCCCCATGGAGGCACAGGAGGAGCCACAGAGGGAAACACAGGAGGACCTTACAGCTATCACGAGAGCTGGACGTGGACACTGCTCCTAATTTAGTTCCGGTTCCAGATCAGGGAAATGATCAACTTCCCCCATTGCTCCAGCAGGGCGCTATGGCACTAGCTGATGCTGCTGCTGCCCCTGAGGTCCGGTCAAGGGACCGTCCACCCCAGCTGACCGACTGGAGTCCTTCAAGTCAACTAAGAAGAGGAGGAGCTTCCGCACCAGGACTTTTTGGAGCATTCTTGGGTGAGTCCCCAGCCCTGGAAACAGGACAATGCAATGGGCAAGAGATTTATTTCCAAGTCACTGGGACCAGAGGGTCGAGATGGTTCCCCTCCCCCTGGACTGGAGATCCTCCATGACCCTTTGGGAGTGCCTCAGCTTCCCTCTTTCGAGTGTGTGACAGATGTCACAGTTGGACGACCCACTCTGGCAGTTCGCCTATTTGCATGGGACTTGAGGTTTACCCCAGACCCACGGCTTGCTGCTGGCCTCCTTAAGAGTCACATACCCTCCTTGCTACCCCCTCCTCTGTCTATGTAACTACCCTATTCTACTTGTTGTTTTTCTGTTTATGTGTTATATTCTGTAAACCGCTCCGAGCCTTTGGGGAGTGGCGGTATATAAGTTTGAAGTATAAATAAATAAATATGTTGAGAGGTCTATTAGAAATGAAGCAAATGGAGTGTATATATATGGGTTGAATGAAAAGCATTGCCTCCACCTTCGTTACTTGGGTTCGGATAGGAATATTTTAATAAATCAAACGCAGAAATAATCCTTAGGATGTGCTCTTTAACTACCACTGTTCACTTTTCCACATAATCACCAGAAAAATGGATACATTTCTTCCAACAACGAACAAGTTTTCTGAAGCCGTCACGGAAGAAGTCAACTCTCTGTTTCGGCAACCAGCACCTCACAGTTCTCTCAACAACTTCATCAGAAGCATCTTGATGTCCCCGCAGATCTTCTTTGATTATCGGAAACAGATGGGAGTCAGACGGTGCTAAATCTGGACTGTATGGAGGATGCCGTACGGGGGTGAGATCCTGTCTCTGAAGTTCTGCTGTGGTGTCATGTAGTGGTATCTAACCAAACACACAAGGGAAGCAAATACACAAATTGCTTTTCCAATCCGGTAAACTTAAAGGAGTCGGGAGTATGTTTGGCTTCCAAGAAATGTCTATACAGGATGGTATTATCTACCCCCATGCGTATTCTCGACCTGTGCTCTGTCATTCTCTGGCGGAGATGACTGGAAGACATACCAACGTAGACCTTTCCACAACCACAGAATAACCCGTATACACAGGCTTCACTATTACAGTCTGTGTAGTCCCGCAGTTTATATACTTTTACGTTGGATACCAACCATGTATTGGTATGTCTGCATATTCCTCTGCTCACTATGGTTGTAGGAATGGGTTGTTACCATATAATGTAATTATGATATAATTGTTTCAGATTTGTGAATCCTCCTGTGTCACACCTCCAATGTTATTAATTGCCGCTTGAGAAAGCCCGTTCAGGGCAAAACGGATCGGGCCCATAGTCAGACCGTTGCGGCCCCTACTGGGACGCTCCTCCAGCCCACCGTTTGGATTTATTACCATCTTTGGATTACCGTGGGGTTTTTGTTTGGAAACCGGGGAATTGGGACCTTGTGTTGACCTTGTTTACACAATTGGAACTTTACATCGCATTGACTTGTTTCTGGATTACCATCACTTCCTTGAACTCATTCCTTCCTGGTCTACACATTCCCACCCGTTGAACTCTTTCCTACGACACCCAGTGTTTTATTGGTGATGTATAACAATTCATGGGCTTTGTATAGCGTCCTCCTAATGTGCATGTATTGACACTTTAAATATTATACTGCTATTTTGCAATTTGTGTATTTGCTTCCCTTGTGTGTTTGGTTGTATATTCCTACTCTTGTATAGAGTGTTTAGCATGTGGTGGTATCTGACATTTCAGGCATCAGCATCCTAGGTACCCATCATGCACAGATCTTCCGATCGCCAAGCAAAGCAATAATGTGACCCACACGTTCTTGTGAAATGCCGATTATGCTTGACATTTCTCTCTGAGTGATACGTTGATCGTCCTGAATCAATCTGTCAACCTTTTGCTTGTGAAACTCAGTGGTTGCTGTCACAGGACGCCCAACTCTTTGTTTGTCACGCAAGTCAGATTTTCCCACCTCAACCTCTTTAAACTTACTTGCCCAACGATGCACAGTCCTCACATCAACACAATCCCCATAAACAGCCTGCATTCTCTGACAAATCTCCTTTTGGGTGACACCTTCTGTGGTCAAGAATTCAATGACTGCACATTGCTTGTGAGGTCAGGAGTCTTGTGCTCCAAAACTCTGTCTGTCTGAATTCGGAAGTCCCAGAGGAGTTTGATGTGTTCATTTTCTGTAACTTCTTCCGGCTTGTCATCCCATTAATTCTTTGTCGCAGGCAGATGGTATTTGTGGCACAAGTTCTAATGGATCATCTGAGCAACAGTGTTGTGCCTCTGCTTGTAGTCTGTCTGCGGGATCTTCTTGCAGCAGCTGAGGATGTGATCTATTCAATCATCTGCTTCCTTGCAGAGTCTACACTTGGGATCTGTCCTTGACTTTTCAATTGTGGCTTTGATGGCATTGGGTGTATCAGGTATTTGTGTCAAATTTGGTCCAGTGAATGCAAAAGCATCCTGCATGTCACATATTTACATGACAATTCATGACAGGAGCAAAATTATGATTATGAAGTAGCAAAGACAATAATTTTCTGGTTGGGGGGGGGGTCACCTCAAAATATATAGAAGAACTGTATTAAGGGGTCGTTACATTAGGAAGGTTGAGAACCATTGTCCTAAGAGTTTCCCAGGAGCTCTCCAAGGTCCTGAACATTTTCTCCCCATCTACATTGCCATATCATGTATTGAATGGGATTATAATGAGTCGACACCAGGCTTGAGCAAACTTGGACCCTCCAGGTGTTTTGGACTTCAACTCCCACCATTCCTTACAGCCTCAGGCCCTTTTCTTTCCCCCCTCCGTCGCTTAAGCTGAGTGCTGGGCCCATAACCATCATTGGGCTCTGTTGACTGAGCGGAGTGCAAGGAAGCTGAGGGGAGGAAAGAAGGTTCTTGAGGCTTTTAGGAATGGTGGGAGTTGGAGTCCAAAACACCTGGAGGGCCCAAGTTTGCCCAGGCTTCCTCTACACCAGTGTTTTACAACCTTTTTTGAGCCGCGGCACACTTTTTACATTTACCAAATCCTGGGGCACACCACCAAGCAAAATGACACAAAATGACACCCTAACACAGTAATACATATAGTTAATATGTTTTTAAATGTATTTATACACTCAGTGTGAAACCTGTACCTGTTTTGATGAACACAACATAGATATCCTGGCAGGAATGGCAGAAAGACACACACGAAGGTCTTGCTCAACAGCGGTTAGTCTCTCTCTGCGTTTAGTTTTTATCGCAGTTAAGCTAGAGAAGCTCATCTCACACAGATATGTGGTTGAAAACGGGAGCAATGTCAAAATAGACCAACAGAAAATACTGGAAGGGTTTGGTGGGCATTAACCTTGAGTTTTGGAGTTGTAGTTCACCGACATCCAGAGAGCACTGTAGACTCAAACAATGTTGGATCAGGGCCAAACTTGGCATGAATACTCAATATGCCCAAATGTGAACACAGATGGAATTTGGGGAAAATAGACTTTGATATTTGGGAGTTACAGTTTCTGGGATTTTATAATTAACACACAAACAAAGAGCATCCTGAACTCTTGCAACAATGGAATTGAACCAAACTTGGCATATTGAACTCTCATGACCAACAGAAAGTACTGAAAGGGTTTGCTTGGGAATAGACCTTGAGTTTGGAAGTTGGAGTTCACCTACACCCAGAGAGCACTGTGGACTCAAACAATGTTATGTTATGTTGTTGTTTGTTTTCTATCTAGAATCACAACGTTGGAAGGAGGCTCACAAACAGGCATGGGAAAACTTCGGCCCTCTGGGTGTTTTGGACTTCAACTCCCAAAATTCCTAACAGCCTGAGGCCCTTTCCTGCTTTCCTGCTTAAGTGGCAGAGGGGGGAAAGAAAAAGGGCCTGAGGCTGCTAGGAATGGTGGGAGTTGGAGTCCAAAACACCTGGAAGGTCCAAGTTTGCCCATGCCAGCTTTCAACAGAGACCTCTTCCTCCCCTTCCCCTTCGTGCCCTTTCTTCCCCCTCCTGCCCAACACCTACTTTTTCTTCTACACTGCAGCTTCTGCTGCCATTTTGATCTGAGGGGGCAGCGTGAGCGTGTTCAGGAGGGGAGGGGGAGAGAGGAAGACGTGACCCGTGCGGGCGCTACTGCGCAGACTCGCCCCAGAGCAAAGCGAGGCAAAGCGAGGAGAGCGAGGCTGGGAAGAAGGGAGCCTGAGTGGAGAAGAAAAAGAGTTCAGCAGGAGGGGGAAGAAAGGGTCTTGGAGGTCCCAATTTCCCACGGCACACCTGATGATTGCTCACAGCACACAAGTGTGCCACGGCACCCTGGTTGGGAAACACTGGATTAAACCATTCATGGATTGAGAATATCCCCCAAAAAACTCTTCCTCCGCTTCCCCTTCACGCCCTTTCTTCCCCCTCCTGCCCAACACTTACTTTTTCTTCTCCACTCGGGCTCTCTTCTTCAGGAGGGGAGGGGGGGGAGGACGACGTGACCCATGCGGGCAATACTGCACAGACTCGCCCCATGTCTTCCTCCATCCCCTCTCCCCTCCTGCCCGCTCGGATCAAAATGGCGGCAGAAGCGGCAGTGTGAGCAAAGTGAGGCAAAGCGAGCAGAGCCAGCCTGGGAAGAAGGGATCCCGAGTGGAGAAGAAAAAGTGTTCGGCAGGAGGGGGAAGAAAGGGTATTGCAGGTTTCCCATTTCCCATGTCACACCTGATGATCGCTCATGGCACACTAGTGTGCCACAGCACACCGGTTGGAAAACACTGGTCTACACTGTCTCTGCTCTAGGATTTCTGCTTAAAGTGCATTCAAACAGTCATTTTAGACTCCTCGCAAAGAGCGATTGCCTTTGCAACCTGGAAGCACAACCAAGGTTGCTCTGGCGGTGTCCCTGTGTGTTTAGCAAAACCATCAGGGCCAAGCGAGGCTGGCTCGGCATTCACGACCCTAGAAATGTCACAAAGATACTGTCAATATTGAAGCCTAATTTCAAAGGGAGGAAAAAATACCCCCAATGACGGCCTGATCATCCGCCACAAATTAAGTTTCCCACCTGCTCCCCCTTCCCATAATTTTTTTCTTCCCTACCTCTCCTCCTTTTCTTAAACGGATGATGGAATGAATACAAATGCCGGGCGCATGGTCACTTGGGATCCCACTTGATGCCTCCCGTTTCCGAGCCTCTAATTATTCCATTTGTAGACATGAATGCCATTTGGATGTCAGCTAATTCAGCATGGTAACTCAAATGAGATTTGCACCGACTCGGATTTATGGAACATCGACGTGTTTCTTAGGGGAGACCGAAGGGAGCGGCGGTTATTTATCCCCAGCCGTTCGAAGTCTGCCTCTCGGGAGCGCAATTAAAGACAATGGACCTGTTTGGGGACAACGTGGCATCTTTGGCAATTAGACCAAAATAAAATGGTTGAGGAATCGAACACACTTCTGAATGGAGAGGCAGATCGCAGACCTGCTCAGAAATCGTAGGATTTGAAGCACCGAATGGATGCCAAGGGCAAGTCGAGCCAAGCGATGCTTCTTTACAAAGCTTGCAAATATTTATAGTATTTTATTTTATTTTATTCCTACCTGTACAAAGGTCTAAACCACCTTTTGGGACACTTCAAGAGGAAATACTACGGATATACATGGAGATAATTTCATTCCTGAAGGACATCGTTCGACACACTCCGAGAAAGGCGTCAAAAATAGATTTGGAAAACTATTGACAATTAATGACTCATTAGACCAGCCTTTCTCAACCTGCGGGTCAAGATGTCTGTGTGGGTCAGGAGGGGATTACGGAGGGGTCACCAAAGACCACCATAAAACATATATTTCTGATGGTCTTAGGCACCTCTTTGGCAGAGAAGGCTGAAGATGTCTCCGCCTGTCTTTCTCTGCCTTTTTGGAAACAGATGGTGAATCCTCCCACCAAAAGCCCTCCTCTGCTGTGATTGGCTGGCCTCTCAGTCAAGGGGAGAGTTGTTTCTCAGACTCCAAGCAGGGAGGGGAGAGCAGGCATGCTCGGCGCGTGACAGCATGGTGTGCATGTGCGCATGAGGGAGAGAGTGCGAGGCTGGAGGGAGGCTCACACTAGCAAGTCCCTTCAAGGCATGAGGGTTCAGTGTGGGAAGTGTGGCCCAATTCTATCATTGGTGGGGTTCTGAATGCTCTTTGGTTGTATAAATCCCATCAACTACATTGTTTCTCAACCGATGGGTTGGGATCTCTGGGGGGAGTCATGTGTAGGTGTCAGAGGGGTCACTAAAGACCATCGGAAAACACAGTATTGTCTGTTGGTCATGGGGGTTCAGCGTGGGAAGTTTGGCCCAATTTGATCGTTAGTGGGATCAGAATGCTCTTTGATTGTAGGTGAACTATAAATCCCATCAACTACATTGTTTCTCAACCTATGAGTCGGGATCTTTGGGGGGGGTCGCAAGTGGGTGTCAAAGCGGTCACCAAAGACCATCAGCAAACACAGTATTGTCTGTTGGTCATGGGGGTTCAGTGTGGGAAGTTTGGCCCAATTTGATCATTGGTGGGGTCAGAATGCTCTTTGATTGGAGGTGAACTATAAATCCCTGCAACTACAACTCCCAAATGTCAATGTTCACATTTGGGCATATTGAATATTCGTCCAGAGCTATCATTGTTTGAGTCCACAGTGCTCTCTGGATGTCGGTGAACTACAATTCCAAAATGCAAGGTCAATGCCCACCAAACCCTTCTGTTGGTCATGGGAGTTCTGTGCGCCAAGTTTGGTTCACTTCCATTGTTGGTGGAATTTAGAATGTTCTTTGATTGTCGGTGAACTAACAAACCCAGCAACTACAACT
This sequence comes from Anolis apletophallus, assembly GCA_030556195.1. Classification (NCBI taxonomy): domain Eukaryota; kingdom Metazoa; phylum Chordata; class Lepidosauria; order Squamata; family Anolidae; genus Anolis; species Anolis apletophallus. The sequence continues at coordinate 41,986,849 of JARBWK010000015.1, read as the reverse complement.
CCCAAATGACAAAACCAATCTCCCCCCAACCCCATCTGTCGAGATGCAGTGACCAAGAAGCCAGGCCCAGGAGTAAAAGGGGATAACAAAAGGTTTATTGAACAACAACTGGAGAAAGGGCGAACAAAAAAGTAGCCAACTTGGCTCAAAAAACCCACAAAAATCCCAGGGAAAAGCAACAAAACAGCCCAAAACAAACAGTAGACGTCCGTCTGCAATGTACGTAGGGAGAATCCAGTAGAGTAGTCATGAATCCGGTCCAGAAGTCCAAAGAAGGAGGCCAGATGAAAAGGAGGAGATCGTCTGAGGCAATCAGGAGCCGAGTATACATGAATAGCACAAATCATAGCCCCCATAAAATACAATGCCAGCCTCCCTCCATTTCATACAATACCAGGTTCTGTAGCAGGAACTCACGTAAACTCAGCGGAGACCAAGCCCCGCCTCTGGGACACACGGCAGGTAACTAAACAGAAAAGCATACATTGAATTCCAAACCCCCCATCTTTGCCCAAACAACAGCTAGAGCTGCCACAGCAGCTCACTCCAGGAACAAAGTGGAGAAATAGCCCATAACTCACGAGTATCAGGAAACTGGAACAAGGCACTTGATATCAGGAACACAGGAGAGTCAGAGACAAGAACCAGACATCAACTCTTTGACCGCCGCAAAGGCAGCCCCAAAACTCATTTCTTATGTAGCACTTACACATCACTGTCTTCCAAAGAGTCCCCAGCTGCTGTATTTCCTACAGCTGCAGTGCTCTGTGTTTGCCTCCACTCTTGCCAACACTGTTGTGTGCTTAAAGAATCCCACTCTGTTTCTGAACCCCCACTATCAAAGCCAAAAAATAAATCCGAAGTAGATTCTTCGTTACACACATCCCTTACTTCCTGAACCAATGTTGAATCTAAATCCGTATCACTTTCCTCTGACCCCATTTCTTCTTCCCCAGAAAAACCCTGGAAAGTGTCTGAATCAGAAGGTGCTCTAAGTCAGTGTTTCCCAACCTTTTTTGAGCCACGGCACACTTTTAACATTGAAAAAATCCGGGGACACACCACCAACCAAAATGACACAAAATGACACTCTAACACAGTAAAGAACGGCTGGGGGATGGTGAGCTGCTGGGAGCAGCTGCTGGGAGTGCTGAAGCCAGGGGAGGAGCCAGGCCACACCATGCCCCTCCCCCTGGCTTCAGTTCTCCCACAGCTTTGCCAGCCTTGAGGAGGCAATGCCAAGCCAGCATTGTGCTGGCTCTGCCACCACTGGCTTGGCACTGCCCCTCAAGGCTGGGGAAGCTGTGGGAGCGCTGAAGCTGGGGGAAGGGGTGGAGCCAGGCCGTGCCATGCCACGCCCCCTCCCACCGGCTTCAGTTCTCCCACAGCTTTCCCAGCTTTGAGGGGGCAAGCCAGCATTGTGCTGGCTCTGCCATCGCTGGCTTGGCACTGCCCCCTCAAGGCTGGCAAGCTGTGGGAGTGCAGAAGCCGGAGGGAGGGGACAGAGCCAGGCTGCGTCATGCTCCCCCTCCCCCCGGCTTCAGCTCTCTCACAGAGGAGGAGCATGAGCGGTGGACGGACTTCAGTAGGTGGGGCTCCTCCTCCGCGCGGCTTCAACAAGCAAGGGGCGAGAGTCATGGTGGGAGTCATGGCAGATTGGAGGCTGGTTGGGGAAATGGCCGAAGGAGGCAGTGCCCCGGTCCCTTCTTCTTTTTCTTCGCCGCCGCCCGTCCCTTCCTCCTCCTCTCCCAAGCAGCAGGAGTTCGGCAGGAGGAGGGGGGGAGGAAGGGGGGCAGAGAGCTTTTCTCGCGGCACACCTGATGATCACTCACGGAACACTAGTGTGCCACGGCACACTGGTTGAGAAACATTGCTCTAAGTATTTGCCGGATTCTTTTCCTCTGTTCCAATACTTCCACACTGGAATCTCTAGCAGCCCTTTTCCTTCCAGCTGCAAAGTCCTGATCACCCAAAGCCACACCCCAGTCCATACTATTGCTTGATGCTATTGAGACAGCATCTTCCCCAATACTACTAGTAGTAGTAGCTGAAGGCTTAATCACAACACCACCAGTATTCAAATTTGGGCGTGTTGGGTATTTGTGCCAAATTTGGTCCCGTGAATGAAAATACACCCTGCATATCAGATATTTACATTACGATTCATAACAGGAGCAAAATGACAGTTATGAAGTAGCAACAAAAACAATGTTATGATTGGGGGTCAACACAACACAAGGAACTGTATTAAGGGGTCACGACATTAGGAAGACTGAGAACCACTGGGATAGAGAATATGTCTCCACAGTCACTTATGGACCCACTGCCAAGACTTGAAAGACAATCACACTCACGTGCTACAAGTGATTGCTTATATATAGCTTTCTCCGATGGGGGAAACCAAAACCGATGGTTCACAATGACGGCTGAATACCAAGGAGAGGCCAAGGTAGTATTTCATTATGGAGACGTCATTTCCAACGCATCCGTCCTCGTGCCTTTTGTAAATTGCCTTCAGGTGCAAGTTTAAGAGAGTAAAGATTCAAAAAAGAGGAGCAAACGTGGAGATGATTTTGCAAGCTTTGGTCAAAGGGCGACGATGAGTGTGGCGTGAATCCGAGGCGGTAATCATGCCCTGCGCAGCTGTCAGATCGAAGTACCTTGACAAGCGTCCGCTGGAAGGCGAGCTGCCCCTCCGCTTCACTTTGATGAACCAACGGGTTTGAATGATTAGGAAAATGAAATGAAGTGGAGGGTTTCCACGGGTTCCCCCCAGGACGCAGTCAAGCCCATCCATTAGGCCCTTTGAATAATTTGAGACATCGCTCTTATGCCAGGCGCAAGGTGATCTCTTACTTTATCTCCTGATCGGGGAGATTAATACATCTGAGTGAGTTGCATGGGTAAGTGTTTCTTTTGGGAGTGTTACACAACTTTGGGGCACAACTTTCTTGACACAACTGCTGTGCATTCATCTTCATTAACGCACATTCTTCCGTTTCTGGAGATGGAGAAATGCATGAATTGCTATAAACTTAGATTTGAAACCTGGAGTAGAAGGAGCGGCATGTGGTTTTTTCTTGGATGACCATTGAGTTTTCTAAGGAAATCCATTGGGAAAATCTCAGATATTTTTGGATGTACATGTTTTTTATTTATTTATTATTTATTCATTTATTTATTATTTCGATGTATATACCACCCTTCCCAAAAAGGCTCAGGGTGGTTCACAACAATGAATACTCAACACAACGTAGTTAAAAACAGAATAAAAACAGATTAGGACCAGAATGGAAAGCACAACTTTAGAGATTAAATGCCTGGTGGAACAGGGTGGTCTTACGGGCCCTCCTGAAGGCCTGTCACTCCATTATTGCTCGTGCCTCTGCCGGGAGGGCGTTCCACAGGGTAGGCACTACGATGGATAAGGTGCGCTGCCGAGTCAATGGCAATCGGCAAATCTTGAGTGATGGAACCTCCAATAGGTTTTGGTTCATGGACCATAATGGTCTCTGGGGAATGTGCAAAGAGAGGCGGTCCTTCAGAAACACTGGCCCCAGGCCATGCAAGGCCTTAAAGGTTAACACCAGCACTTTGAAGGCAATCCGGTACTCGATGGGAAGCCAGTGCAAATGCTGAGGGACTGGTGTGATGTGGCATGTTAGTGTCACTCCAGCCAGCAGTCGAGCCGCAGCGATTTGCACCATCTTCAGTTTCCGGATTACCGACAAAGGAAGGCCAATATAAAGGGCATTACAGTAGTCCAGTCTTGAGATGACCGTGGCCTGGATTACCACGGCTACGTCATCACCGGAAAGGTAGGGCACCAGCCGCCTTGCCTGGCGCAGATGGAAAAATGCTGCTCTGCTCACGGTGGAGACCTGAGCCTGCATTGTCAGCAGAGGGTCCAGTTGGACCCTCAGTTTTTTAACCAGCGACGACGGGCTAACCACCTCACCGTCCATTATTGGCAGCCGGAGCTCCCCCCCCCCCCCCCCGGGACGACCCAGCCACAGGACCTCTGTTTCGACAGGTTCACCTTCAACCTGCTGGCCCGTAGCCATCCAGTCACAGCTTCCAGGCACTGATGGAAGTAATCGGGTACAGAGTCCGGCTGGCCTTCCATCCTCAGCACCAGCTGGGTGTTATGATGACAGTGTTATGAAAATGGACTGTGGACTGGCTTCGGACAAACTTAGGATTACAGAGCTCGGACTATGTGTATTTTTAACTATTTGTATTTAATCAGTTTTTAATGGGTTTAATGTATTTTTTGACGTAATCGTTGTTTTATTGATTGTATATGTGGCATCGAATTGCTGCCTTTTGGTAGCCGCCCCGAGTCCCACTTTGGGGGTAGAGAAGGGCGGGTTATAAATAATTGAAATAAATAAATAAATGATTGGCCCTGACACATTTTCATATTTTCAGATCTGGCCCTCTTTGGAAAAAACTTGGACATGTTTCGATGGGGCTGCCAGCACCATGTCATGTTTCTGGAAATGGAGGATGCGTTCTCTCAGCAAGGAAGCCCAACGGAGATGTCTTGATCCCGGCACGATAATCCTTGCCTATCAATTACTGGCAATAATTGGCTATCAATAATCGGGTACAGAGTCTGGCCGGCCTTCCATCCTCAGCACCAGCTGGGTGTCATCAGCGTACTGATGGCACTCCAGACCGAAACTACGCACCAGTTGGGCAAGTGGATGCATATAGATGTTAAATAATAGAGGAGAGAAGATAGCCCCTTGGGGGACCCCACAATTAAGGGGGACCCTTTCCGAGACCATCCCTCCCCTCTCCACGCATTGTCCCCGATCTTGCTTTCTTTGGCCAACATTTGCACACATTGTCTGCATTCATCTGCAACAACAACAGCAACAACAATCTATTAACTCACATTTGGAGAAAATTATTTTGGACACCATTTTTGGAAATACAGTAGAGTCTCACTTATCCGACATAAACGGGCTGGCAGAACATCAGATAAATGAATATGTTGGATAATATTGAGTCTCTTACTGTTACCTGTCTTATGTGGCGCTGGTTAGGTGCATTGCAATGCTCCAAAAGTCGTATAAATTAAGATTTAATTCACTTTCGAAACAGTTTTGAAGCACTTTAAGCAACCAGGAAGTGAATTTGCCATTTTGAAGCTGGCGCCGCCATTTTCGGAAAGGGTTCGGAAAGCCTCATCTAAACCACCCGGTGGAAGGGAAGGATGGAAGGAAAGAGGGAGAGAGGTAAGGAAAGAGGAAAGAGGGAAGGAAAGACAAAAAGGATGGAAGGAAGGAAGGAAGGAAGGAAAGGAAGAAGGAACGAGAGAAGGAAAGACAAATGGGCGGAAGGGAAGGATGGAAGGAGAGAGAGAGGGAAGGAGGGAGGAAAGAGGGAAGGAAAGACAAAAAGGATGGATGGATGGATGGAAGGAAGGGAAGGAAGGGAGGAAGAGGGAGGGAAGGAAGGAAGGAGGAAGGAACGAGAGAAGGAAAGACAAATGGGCGGAAGAGAAGGATGGAAGGAGAGAGAGAGGGAAGGAGGGAGGAAAGAGGGAAGGAAAGACAAAAAAGGATGGATGGAAGAAAGGAAGACAAAAAGGAAGAAAGGAGAAAGGAACGAGAGAGGGAAGGAAAGACAGAAAGGTAAAAGGGAAGGATGGAAGGAGAAAGAGAGAGAGGTAAGGAGGGAGGAAAGAGGGAAGGAAAGCCAAAATTATAGGAAGGAAGGGAAGGAAGGAACGAGAGAAGGAAGGAAAGACAAAAGGGTGGAAGGGAAGGATGGAAGAAGAAAGAGGGAGTGAGGGAAAGGAGGGAGATAAGGAGGAAGGAAAGACAAAAGGAAGGAAAGATAAAAAGGAGGGAAGGAGATAAGAAGAAAGGATGGAAGGGGAAATTGGAAAGAAGGAAGGAAGGGAAGGAGGAAGGGAAGAGAGAAGGAAGGAAGGATGAAAAAGTGGAAGGGAATTGTGGAAGGGAGGAAGGGAAGGAGGGAGGAAATAGAGCAGGAAGAAAAGACAAATGGGAAGGAAGGAAGGAGAAAGAAGGAGAGGGGAGGAATGAAGGACAAATGGATGGACGGGAAGGAAGGAGGGAGAAAGGGAGGTAATGGAGGGAGGGAGGAAAGAGAGAAAGGGAAGGCAAAGGGGAAGGAAGGGAAGGAGGAAGGATTGAGAGAAGGAAGGAAAGACAAAAGGGTGGAAGGGAAGGATGGAAGATTAAAGAGGGTGGAAAGTAAGGGAGATAAGGAGGAAGGAAAGAGAGCAGGAAGTAAAGACAAATGGGAGAGGGAAGGAAGGAAGGAAGGAAGGAAGGAAGGAAGGAAGGAAGGAAAAAGAGGAAGAGAGGGAAGGAAGGACAAAAAGGTGGAAGGGAATGGTGGAAGGGAGGGAAGGGGGAGGGAAGGAGGGAGGAAATAGAGCAGGAAGTAAAGACAAATGGGAGAGGGAAGGAATGAAGAAAGGAAGGGAGGGAGGAAGGAAGAAAAAAGAGGGAGAGAGGGAAGGAAGGACAAAAAGGTGCAAGGGAATGGTGGAAGGGAGGGAAGGGGGAGGGAAGGAGGGAGGAAATAGAGCAGGAAGGAAAGACAAATGGGAGAGGGAAGGAAGGAGGAAGGAAGGAAGGAAGAAAAAGAGGGAGAGAGGGAAGGAAGGACAAAAAGGTGGAAGGGAATGGTGGAAGGGAGGGAAGGGGCGAGCGAAGGAGGGAGGAAATAGAGCAGGAAGGAAAGACAAATGGGAGAGGGAAGGAATAAAGGAAAGAAGGAAAAAGAGGGAGAGAGGGAAGGAAGGACTAATGGGTGGAAGGGAAGGAAGGAGGGAGAAAGGGAAGTAATGGAGGGAGGGAGAAAGGGAGGTAATGGAGGGGGAGGAAATAGAGCAGGAAGGAAAGACAAATGGGAGAAGGAAGGAAGGAAGGAAGGAAAGAAGGAAGGAAGGAAGGAAGGACAAATGGGTGGAAGGGAAGGAAAGGAGGGAGAAAGGGAGGTAACAGAGGGAAGGAGGGAGGAAAGAGAGGAAGGAAGAAAGGATGAAAGTGTTGAAGGGAAGGAGAAAGAGGGAGGGAGCAAATGAATAGAGAAGGAAATAAGGAAAGTAGGATAGGGTGGTGAGAGTGAGGAGGCCCTGAGAAAAGAACCCAAGGGGGCCACATTTGGCCCCCTGGCCAGGCACTAGTGACTAGCCTGTAGAGTCCAGTTTAGGTGGTTTGGTTCACCTTGGAGGAAGTGGGGTTGGTCGATGGTCTTTGCCCGGTCTGCCAGGGCTTTGACTGTGCTTCTTTTTTGACCTGCGGTATCATTTCCAAAAGCGGCCTTCCCAAGGCTTAAAGGCAGTCGCTACGGAATAACATCAGAAACCCTTTTCCGAATGCAAACTCTTCTCCATCTCTCTAAACCCACAGACATATATTGCTTACTTTTCGGCAGGAGGAGAAAAAAATCCGAGCGTCTTGTCTCGGAGTCCTCCTCGAAAACCGTGGCCCGTTTTCCGTCGTACTTTTGATAAATGCAAAGCTATTACGTAACCTTTTTTTAAAAAAAAGGTTTGATGTAATTATCTGTAAATAGTCACCGAAGCCCCCCGAAAGGTCAATTCTTTCTTTCTTTCCTTCCTTTCCTTCTTTCCTTCCCTGCCATTAGAGCCTTATAGACACAAAGTGGATTTATGCTTCCATAAAAACAAGGCCTTGGATAACTCGATTAATCCGACACCAACTAAACCAACTGTAGTAATATTTAGACACAATAAAATGAGACCAATTAAAGCCATTTTATATATTATATTTTTTTCCTATCGCTCCCTCTCCCCCCATTTCCGTGTGTCATATTGATTAATCGCGCACTAAAATTAACCAAAGACCTTAAAACCCAGGCGCGTATACGGGGAAAAGGGTCCATAGCTTGGCATTATTACCAACGGGATGAGCCGTTAAGAGAAGACAGGCCCGGGCTGGTATGAATATTTAATTAATAATTAGTCATGTAATTTCTCCTCCGGAATTATGATCCCTCAAACTGGTTTGTGAATTTAATTATTAGGGGCCTTTTTGTTTCCACGTCCCCCTCATTACTGTCAGGATTGATGTAACATAAACTTCATTAAAAATTAAAAGCGAGAGTCTTAATTACAAGGCTACCCCGACTGAAGTCGGAATTAGCCAAGTCAGTGATGTGCAAATGAGAGTATTATTTAAGAAAGATGCTGCAAGTGCTTATGCTAATGCTCGCAAGGTTCACAGTAGCAGACCTTTCCACTTGCCGTTGCATATTCATTAAATGCACTATGCAAATTTAATGGAGCCGCCTTAGTAATGCGTTGTTAATTTATTCAGATTTATTGAGTACGTCGCCCAGCAAGAAGAAGAAGAAGTAGGAAAAAAATAGAAAACGTGCAAATTTAATTACTCTATCGGATAGGAAGATATTAGGAAGATGGGCTGGCGGAGGCTTCGGATGTGTTGATCCGGATTACGGAGGACGTCGGCCGCCGAACATGAAAAGGGACGGGCTTTGTTTACAGGACGATCTAACACATCCCTGAAATGAGACGACTGGAAATGAAGGGAGACCCTTGTGTTGGCTGAATGGAAGCACTCAAGCTCCACCGAGTCCGCAAACTAATGGACGTAATGACCCCACAGAGAATAGTAGAAGTTGTGTTTGGACTCGTTACCATGCTGTCTACATTATAGAGTTAATACAGTTTGACATCACTTTGACTGCGTTGGAATCCTTGTAGTTTTAAACGCCCTTAGCAGTGCTAAACAGTGCAAACCGAGGCCTCCATGATATTGAGCTGAAGTGTCCAACGGCATTCAGGCTTGGATCATCCATTAGGCCAGTGTTTTTCAACCTTTTCTGAGCCGCGGCACACTTTTTACATTTCCAAAATCCTGGGGCACACCACCAACCAAAATGACACTCTAGCACAGTAATACGTATAGTTAATATGTTTTTAAATATATTTATACACTCAGTGTGAAATCTGGTCCTGTTTCGATGAACACAACATAGATATCCTGGCAGGAATGGCAGAAAGACACAAACTTCCCACACAGAACTCCATAACCAAGAGAAAATGCTATAAGAGTTTGGTGGGCATTGACCTTGGGTTTTGGAGTTGTAGTTCACCTATATCCAGAGAGCACTGTGCACTGGAACAATGTTGGATCAGGACCAAACTTGGCATGAATATTCAATATGATCAAATGTGAACACAGTTTGGGGGAAATAGACCTTGACATTTGGGAGTTACAGTTTCTAGGATTTATAGTTCACACACAATCAAAGAGCATCCTGAACTCTTGCAACAACGGAATTGAACCAAACTTGGCATATTGAACTCTCATTACCAACAGAAAGTACTGAAAGGGTTTGCTTGGGAATTGACCTTGAGTTTGGAAGTTGTAGTTCACCTACACCCAGAGAGCACTGTGGGCAGGAGGGGGAAGAAAGGGTATTGGAGGTTCCAATTTCCTACGGCACACCTGATGATCACTCACGGCACACTAGTGTGCCATAGCACACTGGTTGGGAAACACTGCATTAGGCCACCCTAGGCCACGCCCTAGGGGCGGAGCCATGGGGCGCCAGATCCGGACCCCCAATTTTTTAAAAAGGTCAATTTTCTGGCGGAGCTTCTGTGCCTGCGCACGAAGCGCCAAAGGCCCCTAGGGCCTCTGACGCGGCTTCGACCCACCTCTTTGCTCGCGGAAGGAGCGGCGCCCGCCAGCGCGAACAACGAAGAGGGGGAGTGAAGCCGCGTTGGAGGCCCTAGGGGCGGGACTTCGCTCCGCCTCTTCGTCACTCGCGTCGGGTGCCCCTCCTTCCTCGAGAGGCACTCCAAAGCCGCCGCTATCCGGCCTGTCTGCCGACACAGGCCCCACAGAGCCCGCGATGGGATGGTGGCAGCGGCACCCCTTCCTCTTCGCCTCGCCCCCGACCCCCTTCTCCCCGGGCCAGACAGAATCGGCTGCCGTGCCGCATCCGGCCCGTGGGCTGTAAGTTGCCCACTCCTCATTTATAACCTGCCACCATCTCCCCGAAGGGGACTCAGAGCAGCCAACATGAGGCCAAGCCCAAAATGACAACAAAATACAGCAAAATAAAATATGAAAAGCAAAAATACCATCAAAATAAGATGCAACTTTGGTGAGAAGTTACTTTACTTAATGCCATTAGTTAAGGAGTCCATCCAAATATAGCATTATTGAACTATTATTCCACTTCAATTCATTATTAGAGTTGTGTGGCATACTGGTTTCAAGCTTGGATTTCCGCTTTTGGAGACCCATACTTGAATTTCTATTGATTGGACTGTGATGGACTCCAAACTAAAACTCCCAGTATTCTATAACATTGTTTCCCAACCAGTGTGCCGTGGCACACTAGTGTGCTGTGAGCGATCATCAGGTGTGCCTTGGGAAATTGGAACCTCCAATCCCCTTTCTTCCCCCTCCTGCCGAACACTTTTTCTTCTCCACTCGGGCTCCCTTCTTCCCAGCCTCGCTCTGTTTGCTTTGCCTCCATGCTCTCTGGGTATAGGTGAACTACAACTTCCAAACTCAAGGTCAATTCCCAAGCAAACCCTTTCAGTACTTTCTGTTGGTTCAATAAGCCAAGTTTGGTTCAATTCCATTGTTGCAAGAGTTCAGGATGCTCTTTGATTGTGTGTTAACTATAAATCCCAGAAACTGTAACTCCCAAATGTCAAGGTCTATTTTCCCCAAACTCCCTCTGTGTTCACATTTTGGCATATTGAGTATTCATGCCAAGTTTGGTCCTGATCCAGCATTGTTTGAGTCCACAGTGCTCTCTGGATATAGGTGAACTACAACTCCAAAACTCAAGGTCAATGCCCTCCAAACTCTTATAGCATTTTCTCTTGGTTATGGGAGTTCTGTGTGGGAAGTTTGTGTCTTTCTGCCATTCCTGCCAGGATATCTTCGTTGTGTTCATCGAAACAGGCCCAGGTTTCACACTGAGTGTATAAATACATTTCAAAACATATTAACTATATGTATTACTGTGTTAGAGTGTCATTTTGTGTCATTTTGGTTGGTGGTGTGCCCCAGGATTTGGTAAATGTAAAAAATGTGCCGCGGCTCAAAAATGTTGAAAAACACTGTTCTATAACATTGAGCCATGGCAGTTCAAGTGGTATCAAACTGCACTAATACTACAGTGTAGACGCACCCAAAGTTTCCAGACCTTCCCTCGTTGCCATTAACGAATGTACACTACAGCGCACGCTGGCAAAGGTGGACATTTCCATCTGTTTAATTACAGAATGAGTTTCGGTGCTCTGTTTAATTAAGGACAAGCTCGTTTCTCAGGCGATGTCGTGCCGAGAGTGGCGATTGGCACCCGAGGAGCGATGGAAGAGTGTCCTCTCTTTAATGGGCGGCGATGCACAACGTGGCGCTCGCTAATGACAGGCAAATTCGCCAAGGAAGGAACATTGGCATGGTCTCAAAGCAAAGACTCCAAGGGGGCATCGAGGAAGAAGGCACTATACAAAGGCCGAAAACATGAAGCGGGCAGGTAGGTGGGAAAGGGATCGAGACCTCTTAGTAGACCCCAAGAGGAATGTAACCTGATGGAATTGGGCTCTCTTCCAGCTGTATGGATGCACGATTCAGAATGGGGTTGGACTGGATGGCCTTTGGGGTGCTATTCAACTCTATGCATCCATGATTCTAGGATTCCTACAAGGGTTGAATGAAAAGTAATGCCTCCACCTTCGTAACTCCTCAACAGATGGCAGTACTGGTATGCGGCAGGGACTGGCTTGTTCAGTAGACTCTCCTCTACAGTTCCATTTTGGTGGGAAGCCTTAGGATTCCTACAAGGGTTGAATGAAAAGTAATGCCTCCACCTTCGTAACTCCTCAACAGATGGCAGTACTGGCATGCGGCAGGGACTGGCTTGTTCAGTAGACTCTCCTCTACAGTTCCATTTTTGGTGGGAAGCCTTAGGATTCCTACAAGGGTTGAATGAAAAGTAATGCCTCCGCCTTCGTAACTCCTCAACGGATGGTAGTACTGGTATGCAGCAGGTACTGGCTTGTTCAGTAGACTCTCCTCTACAGTTCCATTTTTGGTGGGAAGCCTTAGGATTCCTACAAGGGTTGAATGAAAAGTAATGCCTCCACCTTCGTAACTCCTCAACAGATAGCAGTACTGGTATGCGGCAGGGACTGGCTTGTTCAGTAGACTCTCCTCTACAGTTCCATTTTAGCGGGAAGCCTTAGCATTGAATGGTTGTGTTATTAAAGTGCGACGTATGGAATCCTATGCAGACGATCGATCAATGCGACTTAAGCAACGTGCAGTCATTGAATTCTTTTCAGCAGAAGGTGTCACCCCAAACGAGATTCATCAGAGAATGCATGCTGTTTATGGTGATTGTGTTGATGTGAGTACTGTGCATCATTGGGCAAGAAAGTTTAAAGATGTTGAGGTGGGAACATCTGACTTGTGTGACAAACAAAGAGTTGGACGTCCTGTGATAGCAACCACCGAGTTTCACAAGCAAAAGGTTCACAGATTGATTCAGGATGATTGTCGTCTCACTCAGAGAGAAATTTAAAGCATAATCGGCATTTCACAAGACCGTGTGGGTCACATTATTGCTTGGCTTGGCTATCGGAAGATCTGTGCACGATGGTTACCCAGGATTTTGACACTGGTTGCGGAAACAGTGTTGACGCTTCCGTGACGGCTTCAGAAAACGTGTTGAACGTTGGCAGAAATGTATCCAATTGTCTGGTGATTATGTGGAAAAGTGAATAGTGGTAGTTAAAGAGCACTTTCTAAGGATTATTTCTGCATTTGGTTTATTAAAATATTCCCATCCAAACCCAAGTAACGAAGGTGGAGGCATTACTTTTCATTCAACCCTTGTATATTGCAGAATTGGGATGGGATAGATGGCCCTTGGGGTCTCTTCCAAGTTAATGGTTCCATAATTCTATGTTCCCTTATTGGGGAATGGGGTTGGACTGTGTGGCCTTTGGGAATCCATGATTTCTGTACTGCAGAATCGGTAAGACTGGATGGCCTTTGGGATTCCTTTCGATTCCATGCATCCATGAGTCTATAATTCCTGTATTGAAGAACGGGGGTTGGATGGCCTTTGGCATCTCCTCCAACTCTATGGATCCATGATTCTATATTTCTGTATTGAACAATGAGGTTGGACTGGGCACCCTTTTGGGTTCCTTTCAACTCCATGTATGGCCTTTGGGGGTCTCTTCCATCTCTATGGATCTATGATACAATGATTTCTGTATTGCAGAATGGGTTGGACTGAATGACTTTTAGGTCCCTTTCAATTCTATACATGCATGATTCTATACATTGCAGAATGGGCTTGGAGTTGATGGCCCTTGGGGTCCTTTCCAACTCTATGGACCCATATTTTATCATTCCTCCATGGCAGAAGGGGGCTGGACTAGATGACCTTTGGGGTCCTTTCCAACTCTATGCATTCATGATTCTATGTTTCTGAATTGAAGAATGGGGTTGAACTAGATGAACTTTGGGGTCATTTACAACTCTATGAACCTATGATTTTATAATTCCTCCATGGCAGAAGGGGGTAGACTGGATGACATTTGGGGTCCCTTTCAACCCTATGTATCCGTGATTTTTACATTGCAGAATGGGCTTGGAGTTGATGACCCTCGGGGTCCTTTCCAAATCTATGCATCCATGGTTCTATGCTTCCTCTATGGCATAAGGGGTTGGACTAGAAGACCTTTGGGGTCTCTTCCAACTCTATGCATCCATGGTTCTATGTTTCTGAATTGAAGAATAGGGTTGGACTGGATGACCTTTGGGGTCCTTTCCAACTCTATGCATCCATGATTCTATAATTCCTGTATTGCAGAATGGGTTGGACTCGATGGCCCTTGGGGTCCTTTCTAACTCTCTGGACCCATGATTCTGTGTCTCTGTATAGAAGCACAGGGTTGGACTGGATGGACTTTGGGGTCTCTTCCAACTCTATGCAGCCATGGTTCTATGTTTCTGAATTTAAGAATAGGGTTGGAGTGGGTGACCTTTGGGGGCCTTTTGCAACTCCATGCATCCATGGTTCTATGTATCTGTATTGAAGAATAAGATTGTACTAGATGATCTTTTGGGTCCTTTCCAGTTCTATGCATCCATGGTTCTATAATTCCTGTATTGTAGAACGGGTTGGACTGGATGGCCCTTGGGGTCCTTTCTAACTCTGGACCTATGATTCTGTGTCTCTGTATAGAAGAACAGGGTTGGACTGGATGGCCTTTGGGGTCCTTTCCAACTCTATGGAACCATGGTTCTATGATTCCTCCATGGCATAAGAGGTTGGACTAGATGACCTTTTGGGTCCTTTCCAGCTCTATGCACCCATGATCCTATAATTCCTGTATTGCAGAACGGGTTGGACTGGATGGCCCTTGGGGTCCTTTCCAACTCTCTGGACCTATGATTCTGTGTCTCTGTATAGAAGAACAGGGTTGGACTGGATGGCCTTTGGGGTCCTTTCCAACTCTATGGATCCATGATTGTATGTATCTGTATTGAAGAATAGAGTTGGACTAGATGACCTTTTGGGTCCTTTCCAACTCTATGTATCCATGATTCTATCATTCCTGTATTGCAGAATGGGTTGGACTGGATGGCCCTTGGGGTCCTTTCTAACTCTCTGGACCCATGATTCTGTGTCTCTGTATAGAAGAACAGGGTTGGACTGGATGGCCTTTGGGGTCTCTTCCAACGCTAGGACGCAGTGCCTCTCATTTCTCCATCTGCAGGCTTTCTCTTTCCTCCTCCTCCTCCTCCTCCTGCCGCTCTTCTGGGCTGCGAGGAAGCATTAGGAGCAATCTCATGCAGCTCCACACCCGGTCCTTCTTGGAGTCTTAAATGGCTGTCTATTGGGCCTGAGATCTAATCGACTGGGGCTTTAGGACCAGTTTCTCTGAGAAGCCGCCTCGGCTCCAAGAGGGCCCTTGACACCGTTCCGACTTAATGCTAGACACATCTGCAGCTACTTGGGACAAAATTGACATTGTCTAGAGAGCAAACCAATCACCTGGTGGAGCATTACGGAGCATTTACACTTGAGCCGCGGGACCAGACAGCCCATCTTGACCTTTCCGAGTTCAGAGATTAGATGCCTTCGCGACAAGCCTGCCAGGCATTGGGGGGAATTGGTTGCTATTCAAAGCAGCTTTCCGGGTTGCCTTTGGGTTTAATTCCACACATCAATCTCTTTTTTTTTCCCTTGTTTTGTTTTATTTTTTTATAGCAGAGAGAGTTGGAAAGAGAAAAAAATATATGTCGGGGATTATTTTTTACATTTAGAGGTAAAGGATTGGGTCTGGGAAGAGAGCTTTCAAATAGAGTAGTCGTTTTCGAAGCCCGGATCGGAAGAGAAAGAGGAATGTGCCGCGTTGTTATGATGGAGACTTGAATCTTCTACCTTTGCCATTGTGCGTTCTCAAGTCATTTGTGACTTATGGCAACCCTAAAGTGAACCTTTTGTAGGGCTGAGAGAATGTGACTCCCCTTAAGTCAGTGTTTCCCAACCTTTTTTGAGCTGCGGCACATTTTTTATATTTACAAAATCCTGGGGCACACCACCAACAAAAATGACACAAAATGACACTCTAACACAGTAATACATATAGTTAATATGTTTTGAAATGTATTTATACACTCAGTGTGAAACCCAGGCCTGTTTCGATGAACACAACATAGATATCCTGGCAGGAATGGCAGAAAGACACACACAAAGGTCTTGCTCAACAGCTGGGAGTTATAGTTCACCCGCAATCAAAGAGCACTCTGAACTCCACCAATGATGGAATGGAATCAAACTTCCCACACTGAACTACCATAACCAAGAAAAAAATACTATAAGAGTTTGGTGGGCATTGACCTTGAGTTTTGGAGTTGTAGTTCACCTATATCCAGAGAGCACTGTGGAGGGGAGGGAGGAAGACGTGGGGCGACTGCGCAGTAGCGCCTGCATGGATCACGTCTTCTTCCCTCCCTCCCCCCTCCCACAGAAGCGGCAGCATGAGCAAAGCGAGGCAAAGCAAGCAGAGCGAGGCTGGGAAGAAGGGAGCCCGGGTGGAGAAGAAAAAGTGTTCGGCAGGAGGGGGAAGAAAGGGTACTGGAGGTTCCCATTTTCCACGGCACACCTGATGATCGCTCACGGCACGCTAGTGTGCCACGGCACACTGGTTGGGAAACACTGCCTTAATTCACCTAATGGGTTTTTATGGAATTTGAACCCAGGCATCCAGATATCATCCAATGCTCAAACCATACAATATTTAATATAATATTTAATATTATTTAATACAGTTCTTTAATATATTATTATTTTATACACAACAAGAGTCTCCTGCCCGGCACCACCATGTTTGTTCAGGGCGGAAGTCCCGAGGGAGGGGAGGGGAGGGGGCGCGGCCTCGGCTTCCTGGAGAAGCGGCTGGTTGGAGGCTGAGGAGGGGAGGGGCCGGGCGGCGCCTTTCCCTGTGAGGTCACTTCCGGAGGAGGCGGAGAGCTTCCGGAGAGGAGCGTTGGGCTTTGTTTTCCTCTCAGCTGCCTGTTTTCCCCTTCTGGCTCAGGATTCCTTCGGGCTTTGGGGCCGAGGCAGCTCCGGGGCCTCCTCCCTTCTTCCTCTCCTGCTCTCAGGCCTTCTTCCTTCCTCCCTTCCTTCGCGGCCTGCCTCTCGGCTTCGGAAGGGAGTGGCCTGCCCCTGCGCCTCCCTCCCTCCCTGCCTGAGGGAAACCCAGGGGAGCAGCGGCCTTGAAGCACCGGGTGGTGCTGATAGGGCAGCGTCGGCCCAGGCGGCCCAGTCCGAAGCACACAAGGCAGGATATCTATGTTGTGTTCATCGAAACAGGCCCAGGTTTCACACTGAGTGTATAAATACATTTCAAAACATATTAACTATATGTATGACTGTGTTAGAGTGTCATTTTGTGTCATTTTGGTTGGTGGTGTGCCCCAGGATTTTGTACATGTAAAAAGTGTGCCGCGGCTCAAAAAAGGTTGAAAAACACTGATCTAGATCATATCAGATGAAGACAGGAAAAGGATTCCAGACTCCAACGCAAGACTCCTCTCCTGTCTCCCAGTTAATAATGAGAGGATTATGGTAATTTGAGTGAATGTTTCCAGGGTGTGCTAGACAACACTCCAAAGATAATTTACAAATGCTTACAGGCTTCTGCGCACAGGAGCTACTTCAGCTCTGGAGTAACTGCGCCTGCGCGAAAACCTCTGCGCATGCCCAGAAGCGACGTCGGACCACACAAGGCCGGGGCCCAAAAGCAGGCAGCCATTGTGCTGCCTGAGGAACATCGGCAGGGCCAAAACGCTGTCTGGCACCGGCGCCCGGCGGGCAGGGGAATTTGCCCCTTCCCAGATGGCGCCCCACGCGGCCACTTCCTTGGCCTACCTGTAGGACTGCCCCTGTTCATAATTTGGGGTCTATTTTCTCATAACAGTAGCATTGAGCCAGGCGATTATAGTGGAGTCAAACCGCATTCATTGCTCAATGTAGAGCCAGAATAGTGCCTTTAACAGTGCCTTTAAATGTGGACAGTGCCTTTAAATGTAGGACTAAAACCAGGAACGGATCCAACGACCCGCTGATATGGAAGCTGACGCTGTCATGGTCCCCACCTCCTTGACAAAAAACGACACCCCACATGTGTGTCCCAAAGCGTCCTTGCGAAAGCTAAAGAGGCCATTGCAAGTTGGATACGAGTTGCGCTCTCCGAAACTAGGAGGGAACAATTGCTAAGCACAAGCGGCCATGGGGGAAATGAATGCAAAGAGATTAAAGAGCGATCGATGGGAGGAGAATGGCACAGTGCTTATGAGCACTTGAGAATGCAAATCTATCTTTTGAAATGCCACATATGACATAGACGATTCCAGAACACACTCGGCGAGGAAGGTAGCAGACAACGAAAGAAGGATGGAAACTCAAAAACCAACACCTCTAATTAGGCAGATCAAGGATGCTACTGATGTTTCCAATCATAATATTAACCAAAAAAGGGGTGCAATTATAACCAAGGATCCTCCCCCCCCCCCCCCAATGTAAATTAATGTGCTCATAATGGCTCTCAGGAGAGTCCTGTCTTAAATTCCATGTAATGTTCAGATTAGCTTAATTTGTTCCTTGTTTTACGATCTCTATCTGCCCCACCAAAGTATCATTTTGGTGCTCCCCTCCATCTAGAATTTATTTTAATAAATGCATTAATATATTTATATTAATAAAATATGGTCCCCATTATCCACGGCAGCGTTTCTCAACTTGTGGGTCGGGACCCCGGGGGGTGGGGGGGGTTGCAAGGGGGTGTCAGAGGGGTCACCAAAGACCTACAGAAAACACATTATTTTCCATTGGTCGTGGGAATTCTGTGTGCCTGTGGTGTTCCACCCTAGTGGCCATAGACAGACACCTGGGGTCCCAGCTGATCAGGGCCCGATTGGGGATGATGGGTGGCCTGATGGATATGGGTCTGCAGAGGAAGACTTAGCCTGGGAAGATGGATGGTTACATGGGTATGTAACTTCAGATGAAGATAATGACGACTCCATGGAATTTAGTTCTGAATTAGACAGTGAGAGGACTAGCGACCTTGAGTCTCACGAGAACTACTCTACTCCCTTGCCAGGCGAGCATTCCGAAGATAGGGAGAAACTAGTTTCCCAGCATGATGATAATGCACCTGGGCCGGCTAATGAGCAGGAATTTGACAGGAGGACTAGTATCAGATCCTCCCGGAGAGATTGGGCTTTGAGAAAGGGGGCGCGATGGTCACATAGAACTTAGTTTTCTTTATTAGATTGTGCCCAGGAAATTCTAGTCACACCTGAAGCTACGCTTAGCTTGGAAGGTTCAAGATCCAGGACTCTAAGTTCCCGTTGACCGCAGGAGCGGTTTGCCTTGCCTTCATACTCTCGCTTTGTTTTGATGCAAGTCGGTTTGACTTGCCAGCTCTTAGAACTATTTTTGGTATTACTTTTGGGACTATTGTATCACTTTTTCATCTTACCATTTTGGACTATTCTTTATTCTAAATAAAAATACATTTATTGCATCTGCCTGGTGTGTGTGATCTAGGGGGGCTGTTCAGGGTCTGAGGTGCAACAGTGCCAAATTTGGTTCAAGTCTATTATTGGTAGAGTTGAGAATGCTCTTGGATTGCAGGTGAACTATAAATCCCAGCAACTACGACTCCCAAGTGTCAAGGTCTATTTTCCCCAAGCTCCGCCAGTGTTAACATTTGGGCATATTGAATATCTGTGCCAAGTTTGGTCCTGATCCATCCTTGTTTGAGTCCACAGTGTGCTCTGGATGTAGGTGAACCACAACTCCCAAACTCAAGGTCAATGCCCACCAAACCCTTCGAGTCTTTTCTGTTGGTCATGGGAGTCTGGTGTGCCAAGTTTGGTTCAACATTTTAAATATGGTCCAAAGACCCTTATTACACTGTAGCATACAAGTTATGCAGTCAATGACATTACGAACATCCTTACTTACTTAGGCAATCCCTCATTTATTTATTTATTATTTGGATTTGTTCGCCGCCACTCCCCGAGGGCTCGGAACGACTTACAATCATATAAAAACACAGAAGTAAAAACAACATATTAAACTAGCTGGAAAAGGTGGGTCTTGCAGGCCTTGCGGAAAGAGAGTAGGACCTGTGAGGCCCACACATCACTTGGAAGGGTATTCCAAATTGACGGCGCTACTACAGAGAAGGCTCTGCATCAGGTTGATGTGAGACAGATTGCTTTGAAGGTCGGCACTTCCAGGAGGTTCAGTTGTTCAGAGCGGAGTGATCTCTGGGGTTGGTAGGGGAGGAGACGGTCCCTCAGATACAGCGGCCCCAGACCATGCAAGGCCTTGAAAGTTAATACCATCACCTTGAAGGTGATCCGGTGCTCAACCAGAAGCCAATGGAGCTGCTGGAGGATGGGTGTTATGTGATATCTCACTGGCGTCCCAGTGAGAAGTTGAGCAGCGGGATTCTGGACGAGCTGAAGTTTCCGAATCACTGACAAGGGCGGGCCAATGTAGAGGGCGTTACAATTGTCCAGTCTCGAGATGACTGTGGCTTGGAGCACCGTGGCCAGGTCATCTCTGGATAGTAGGCATGGATTAGAACCTAAAAATCGCGATTCAAAAATCAAATGGGGGATTTTTTTGATTAGTAATAGAAAGACTTACAAAAAAATTTCCAAAAAGTTCTAAAATGTAACGGAACTACTAACAAAATTCTAAATTGGTTCTAAAGTCTGAAAAGCAGGAAAACAGGACTGACACTGTTTTAAGCACAGGCAAATCAAGGGACAACATTTCCCTTTGTTTCCTTGCAGGGAGATATAAAGCATTAATATATTATTATTATTAGTATTATTATTATTAAATAAAATAGTCAAGGCTTGCTTCTCCAGAGCATTTATTAGAATTAAATAATAAATTCTAATAGTAAGAATGTAGTAAGGGTGATAGTGACCTGGAGGGTATGAGGAACGTGCTCTTGGTAAACTAGAACATGCTCTTAGGTTTGTAGTTAGAGCCCTGCCAATTTTACAGTATTTCAATCCATGTCTGTTATCAATTATGTAAGGCCACAAGCACTCTAGTGCCCTCAAGAACAAGCAAACATATTATTATAATTATGTCAGGCCCAAGTTGTTTCTATAATTATTTTAGTATTATTATTACTTCGCTGTGCGTCTCCCATTGATTTTGAGAGCTGTTGTTGCTCTTAGACACCTTAAAGTCATATGGCTTGGCATGACTGCATGGATTGCTGTTATTTCCCACCAGAGCAGTACCTATTGATCTACTCATTTACATTGATCCCAGTGGCATCAATAACAAGTAGGGCCCTTCTTCCAGGAAATTAGAAAGGGTAAATATTATTAATATATTTATTATTATTATTAGAATTAAATAATGCCCTGGGCCCTTCTTCCAGGAAATTAGAAGGGGTAAATATTATTAATATATTTATTATTATTATTAGAATTAAATAATGCCCTGGGCCCTTCTTCAGGAAATTAGAAGGGTAAATATTATTATATTATTTATTATTTTTATTAGAATTAAATAATGCCCTGGGCCCTTCTTCCAGGAAATTAGAAGGGGTAAATATTATTATATTATTTATTAATTATAAAATAGTTGCCTACCTTCTCCAGAGCTCTTTTCACTGCAGCTTTCTCCCCAGAGCTCTTTTCACTGGCCAAACCTCTAGAGGTTTTGCTCTAGCTTGCTGCAGATGGGCTGTTTTCAACCCCCTTCTGCCATTGTTTCAGCCTGCCTCATGTTTTCGCCTGCCCTCCCTACAGTGGAGACCTCCAGCCGGCTTCTTTCCATCTGGCAGGTTTCTCTTCCTGGAACAAGGTCTAAAGACCTCGACATGGAAAGGCCCCATCTGACTCTTAACTGAGGATGGGCCCAGGGCATAATGCCTTGCGATCGCCATCCAAGCTAGGATTTTCAGTCGGGCCCTAGCCCACACCCACCGGGCGGCCCAGCCACAGTATCTCCGTATTTGCCGGATTAACCCTCAATCTACTGGCACGCAGCCAACCAATCACGGCTTCAAGGTACTGTTGGAAACAAGAGGGTGCGGAGTCCGGTCGGCCTTCCATTTTCAGAACGAGCTGGGTGTCATCAACGTTCTGATAACATTCTAGCCCAAAGCTTCGGACCAGACCAGCAAGTGGTCGCATATAGATGTTGAATAATAAAGGGGAAAGAATGGCACCTTGAGGGACCCCACAGGTAAGTGGAGCCCTCTCAGAAACCAAACCACCCCTTTCCACTTGCTGTCCCCGGTTGTGGAGGAAGGACAACAGCCATTTCAAGGCTGTTCCCCTGACTCCAGCAACGGCAAGGCGGTGGGCCAAAAGATTGTAATCGACCGTGTCATTGTAGGAGACTAGCATGCTCTGTTTTTGCAATTGAGGTATTCAGTTTTTTTGGAGTGCTTTATCCACTGACATCCTCTCTGGACATTGAGAACAAATCTCTATTCTTGGATTTCCCTCGCCTGTGTCTCATTTGGCCTTCTGGGAAGCTAGGCACGCCGGGCTCCGAACCTGTGATCCCTGCGGAAGCCAAAATGACAACAAATTGGAATCATGCCATCATGGAAGCCGTGGCAAGCCTTCCCTGAACAAATCTTGCCAAGAAAACCCAATAATACTTCCGCCTTAGGATCCGCACGAGCCCCAAATGACTTGAAGGCGCACAACAACCACAACAGCAGCAGCAGCTAAAGTGTAGGACCTCCAACCAGTTGATGGCTCCAACTGCAGAGCTGTTCCGAGAAACAAAAGGACAAAGAATGAGATGAATCCCCAAATAATTCCTAAATGAGTTTCTTGACCCATTTCGAAAGCAGGAGGGGGAAAAGAAAAACCTCATAAAAGTCTTGCCGACGTTCAGAATATATTTCCTGACGGCGTTACGGCCGTTAAATTGGCAGCGATGCCAGGTGGTAATTCATAACATCTTATTAGCTGTGCTAACAGCGGCAAAGCTTGAGGTCTACTAAATTTACCTGGCAATTAAAAGCCGCAATGATTGCCTTTTTTCAGGGCCCACCAGCGGTTCCTCCATTTCCAAGCCACGCTTTCGTCCATTATTGCCCGGCATTTGCCCGGTGACAAAGAGCTGCTTTTCTTTGGATGGTGCTGTCCAAAGCGAGAGGAGAAAAGACATTTAGGGCCGAGTCACTTCTGCTCCATTTCATGAAATAATATTATCTTGCCCAGCAGTTGCAAAGTCCCTCTTTAATAAAGCGAGTCAATATCAAAACCACCTGGAAAAGCAGCCATTGGGTTCAGATAGTGGCTTCCATATTCATGTTGATGGGGAATCCACACCAGGTTTTAAGGTGCATCTACACTCTAGAATTAATGCAGTTTGATTCCACTTCAGCTGCGATGGTTCAAGGCTATGGAGTCTAGGAAGACCCCCAAAAAGAGATATGTCAGAGGAGTGGTACAATGCAATTATTCAGCAGCATACAGTGAATGGAAGGCTTCACAAAAGAGTCTGGAGCAACAAGCACCTGAGGCAAAGCACCAAAATCAGTGTGTACAGAGCTATCATACTGTCTATTCTCCTCTATGGGTCTGAAACATGGGTCACCTATCGCCATGGGTCACCTACAACTCCTCGAACACTGCCACCAGCGCTGTCTTCACACAATCCTAAATATGCACTGAACCGACTATGTAACGAATGTTGCTGTCCTTGAGCAAGCAGGGATCACCAGCATTGAGGCCATGCTATTGATTACACAACTGCGCTGGGCAGGGCACGTCTCTAGGATGGAGGACCACCGCCTCCCAAAGATACTACTCTATGGTGAACTCGCCACGGTTCAGCGCAAGAGAGGCACCCCCAAAAAGAGATATAAGGACTCCCTGAAACAGCATCTCAGGCTCGGCCAGATTGATCACCAACAATGGTCCACCCAGGCCGCACATCGGGAGGCATGGAGACGCACTATCCACAATGCTGCGGACTCTTTTGAGAAGACACGCCGAATGGGTCTCGAAGAGAAACGACAACGCAGAAAGAACCCCAACTTGGAAACAACATCACCCAAGGAGACTTTGTGCTGTGCTTTCTGCAACCGAACTTGCCTATATCAGATTGACCTTTTTAGTCATCAACGCGCTAGTAAAAAGCATGGGATGAGTCCTTCCTAAAAATCTTCATTCGGGAAGTAATGCCGAGAGAGACAGTGAATGCATAATTCCAGATGCATAAATCTGAATTACACAATTTATAGTATGCCCAAACAGTTACCTTGCCATTAATGCACTAATCTGAATTGTGCAATTTATAGGAGAGCTTAAAAGTGACTGTTACTGTTAATATATAAATCTGGATTGTGCAACTAATAGTAGGGCTAAATAGTTGCACTGCACAGTTAATGTATTCATTTGAATTGTATAACTAAATACAATTGTATAACTAACTAAATTGTATAACTAAATACAATTGTAGCGCTAAATAGTTGCATTGCACAGTTAAGACATAAATCAGAATTGTGGAATTTATAGTAAGGCTAAATAGTTGCACTGCAGAGTTAATATATACATCTGAATTGTGCAATTCATTGTAGGGCTCAATAGTTGCATTGCACAGTTCATATTTAAATCAGAATTGTGCAACTTGTCGTAGGGTTAACTAGTTGCATCCCACGGTTAATGCGTAACTCCATATTGTGCAACTTATAGTAAGGGTAAATAGTAAGGGTGGATATCTCCGGTCGTTATCCTTAGAATACCGTTATTATTTGGATACCAAGGGAATCAGTAGCTACTGAAATGGACATCCAAGTGCCACCTCTGTGTTGATGGAGGCAGGCAGGATTTTCCCCGGGTACTGGTTGTGGGGGGCCACCCTTTCTTACCTTTAACCCGCGTTGGTTCTCAGCTGGCGAGAGAGAGTGGTGGCCCTGCGTACCTCCACACCCCCTCGCCAGCTCAGAATCAACCCGTGATATCTCTAACGGGGGTTGATTCTCAGCTGGCGAGGAGGGATGGAGTGCATGCCATCCATGCCCGCCCCCCCCCCCAGCTGAGAACCAACGTGGGTTAAAGATAACCCGTGTTGGTTGTCAGCTGTCAGGGGAGAGTGGAGGGCAGCACCTCCACGCTCCCCCCCCCCCAGCAAAGAACCAACGCGGGTTAAAGATAACCCGCGGGGTAAAGATAACCCGCGTTGGTACTCCGCTGGCAAGCGGGCGTGTAGGCTCGGCCCTCCACTCGCCCCTGCCAGCTGACAAGCAACGCGGATTATCTTTAGCCTGCATTGGTTCTCAGTTGGCGAGGGGGGCTTGGATGGCATGCACTCCATCCCTCCTCGCCAGCTGAAAATCAACCCGCGTTAGAGATATCGCGGGTTGATTCTGAGCTGGCGAGGGGGCATGAAGGTGGGCATCCCCTGCGCACTGCGCATGCGCGGCACCAATAACGAAATAATAACAAATTTCGTAAATAAAAACGAATCGATTTCCAAAATTTTCCAAAAATTTTCAGAACACTTTCTATTTCGAAACAACCGCGCCCCCCCAATGAGTTTAGAAACAATTTTTTTATGGATCACCCAGCCCTACTAAATAGTTGCATTTCACAGCTAATATATAAATCTAGATTGTAAAACATATAGCAGAGCTCAAAAGTTGCATTGCACTGTTAATATATAAATCTGAATTGTGCAATTTATAGTAAGGCTAAACGGTTGCATTTCACAGATAATATACAAATCTGAATTGTGAAACATATAGCAGAGCTAAAAAGTTGCATTGCACCATTAATACATAAATTAGTATTGTGCCATTTATAGTAGGGTTAAATAGTTGCATTGCGCATTAAATATATAAATCTGAATTGTGCAACTCATAGTAGGGCTAAATAGTTGCATTGCATAGTTAATACATAAACCTGAATTGTGCAACATATAGCAGAGACAAATAGTTGCATTGTCCAGCTAATACAGCGTATATAAATCTGAATTGAACAATTTATAGTAGGGCTAAATAGCTGCACTGCATAGCTAATATATAAATCTGAATTATGCATTACACAGAATTGTGCAACATATTGTGGAGTCAAATAGTTGCATTTCACCGTCAATGCAGCTATTTGACCTCACTAACTGCACCAAGATGTAAAGGGTGTGTGTGTGTGTCTGAATTGTGCAACTTGTAGTAGGGCTGGAGAGTTGCATCACACTGTTAATGCATCACTCCATATTGTGCAACTATATAGTAAGGTTGAGTAATCCATATTCAAAGCAAAACAGCCACAAAGTTCATATTTGAAGGTACCTTTGGGTCTTCCTAAGCTGTGTCTTCACCCATGACAAGGGAACAAGATGTTCCAAGAAGAGCATTTCAGATGACAAAGCGCCCACCTCGGATGCTGCCGAAGCCCCCGAAGTTGACACAGGCCGGCTTTTGTTGTGCTAATCGAGGCCCGGCTCTTCCAGATGACACCGAGGCAGTTGTTCACATCTGTCCAGACAGCTGTTGGGTACTTGAGCTGACAACCTCCCTTGTGATCGATGGGGAGCAGCGGCTGTGCCATTTCGCATCTGTAAGTGCAGCGCAACCAACGTTGGCGTAAAAAAAATGAGAGATCTCCTGTCAAAAAAGTTGATTTGTTAAAATGTTTAAACCCAGGGGCGACTCTGAGCAGAAGAGCCTTTCTCGAAGCCAAGATTTAATGATTGGACCACCTGGACTTCTTTGGGGCTAAGATTCAATTGGCTGTTGCTTTTGCAGCCATCTACACTGCAGAAATAATACAGTTTGAAACCACAGCTGCATGTAATGCAATACTGAGAGTTGTCATTTGCACCCTTTGGCAGAGAAGGCTAAAGACCTTATGAAACTACAACCGACTTTCACAATCCCATGGCATTGAGCTCTGAAAGTTAAAGTGGCATCAAAGTGAACTAAATTTGTAGTGTAGATCAGTGATTTTCAACCAGTGTGCCGCGGAACACTAGTGCGCCGTGAGAGATCATCAGGTGTGCCGTGGGAAATTATTTTCGAACTTCATTCATATATAAACTATAAGGCGCATCTGTCCCTTTAAGAAATGGAACCATAGCACTCTCGCGTCACCTAAGAAGTGACGCGAGAGTGCTATGGTCGCGCCATCTTGGATTCGCTCAGACGTGGCTAAGTAAACAAAGTTAGAGTTAGTGCTGGAGCTGCGCATCAAGTGACGGTGGCAATTTGGGATCACAGCAAGACAAGCGAGTGACAGTGAGGGAGAAGTTTTTGAGAAGGGAAAATGCAAATGCCAAACAGTGAGCGTATAAATACATTTAAAAACATTAACTATATGTATTACTGTGTTAGAGTGTCATTTTGTGTCATTTTGGTTGGTGGTGTGCCCCAGGATTTTGTAAATGTAAAAAATGTGCCACGGCTCAAAAAAGGTTGGGAAACACTGCCTTACTGTATTTGAATGTGAATATCAAGTTTCACACTAAGTGAGTATATAAATACATTTAAAAACATATTAAATAAATGTATTACTGTGCTAGAGTGTCATTTTGTGTCATTTTGGTTGGTGGTGTGCCCCAGGATTTTGTAAATGTAAAAAATGTGCCGCGGCTCAAAAAAGGTTGAAAATCACTGGTGTAGATGCACCTGTTGTCAGTCCTGCAATTACCCGATTTTCCTGAAATACCAATTTTTCATTATTATTATTATTATTATGTTGGGTGGGGTCGTATTGATCTGTGGAAGTGGGTGAAGGTACTGCCAATCCCATCATTTGTGGTCCATCTTCCCCCAACCTTCACTAGGATAGAAAGTGTGTCATAGGGACTCAATGTGTCAAATTTAGTCCAGGTGCATCATTCGTTCGGGTTACAGTGAGTGAAGATACTGCAATTGCCTTCGTCCCTGGTCCATCCTCTCCCAAAACTCACCAGGATTTAAAGTACGTAATGGAGAGTCTGTGTGGCAACTTTGGTTCAGGTCCGTCATTGTTTGAATCTACAGTGCTTTCTGGATGTAAGTGAACTACAACTCCAGAACTCAAGGTCAATGCCCACCAAACCCTTCCAGTATTTTCTGTTGGTCATGGGAGTTCTGTGTGCCAAGTTTTGTTCAATTCCATTGTTAGTGGAGTTCAGAATGCTCTTTGATTGTTCTTGGCTTTTCTTCGTGAACGAAGATTCAGGAAGGACTCATCCCACACTTTCTACGAGTGTGTTGGTGGAAAGTTGGATGTGTCCTTCGAGCCTGTGCAAAGGATTTTTCTGGTGGAGTGCAGCGTGCATAGAACTGGCTTCACCCTTCAAACCAAAGCTTCATCTGCCGGGGCCTAGCAAGCTTGGACGGTGGCAGCGAGGTCCTCAGGTCGTAGGTTTGAATTGAGTTTCCTTCTCTAGATGGTTGACCTTTCAGGGTTAGACGAGCACCATTTGCCCCGGTTTGAAATCAGAGTTTTCCTTCTCCTAGGATGGTTGCCAAAAGGCTAGGGAGCCCACCCTACCTGTTGATGTTCTTTGTAAGTGTGGTGAAGTCATATTTATTTATTGCAGGTTATAAATGTAGTTGATATTTATGTATATGTAAGTATTTTGTAAGGCTGGAACTTCGCTAACCCTAAGGGGTTAACAGTAAAATTATCTGGCAGAGCTTCCAAGAACCTCCGTTACCATGGAAACTGGGGGTGGAGCCTGCAGATGGCTTTAGAATCATCGGGTTCAAATATTTTCAGTTAGTGGATAACTGCAAACGCAGAAAGGTGTGTGAGAGAATTAGGGAGTCTGTTTAGCCAGCTTTCAGCGTGGTTTAAAATACTCTAGGTTTATTCTAAGCCTAACTCTACTCTGGGAAAGGGTAGAGGTGTGTAGACTGCTAGAGAAGCAGTGGCTTTAAATGACAAGCAGAGAGTGTGTAAACTGCTGAGTTATTAGTTTAGGAGTGCAGTAGCTTTGTGTTAGACTGTATCTCCATAAGTTAGCATCTTGTAACCTTAAGAAAGTACCTCTGAGTAGATTGTAACCACCCAAGCTCTTGAACTCTTGAAACCTCCAAGCGAAACACTGTTAAAATAAACTTGATTGTAGGTGAACTATAAATCCCAGCAACTACAACTCCCAAATGACAAAATCACAAACACACCCCCACCAACCAATTTGGGCCTATCTGGTATTTGTGCCAAATTTGGTCCAGTGAATGAAAATATATCCTGCATATCAGGAATGTGGCCTTGTGAATCTTCCTGCATATCAGATATTTACATTATGATTCATAACAATAAAAAATGACAGTTATGAGGTAGCAACGGAAATAATGTTATGGTTATGGTCACCACAAATGAGGAACTGGATTAAGGGGTCGTGGCATTAGGAAGGTTGAGAACCACTGGTATGGATTATGATGATGATGATAAAAGTTTGCACCAAATTGCACACTAATCCAGAAGGCACACATTGGCAATATTTGCTAAGAGACATCAAAACAAAACTCTTCAGGATCCATAGTTTCTTGTTGCTCAGAAAAGTTCCTTTTTGGGGGTGGGGGATTGCAACTGCTCCAAGGGAATATATATTTCTATCTGATTATCACAAAAACCATGAGAGATCTGAAAAGTGTTGCTCAGTCTAACCGGAGAATGCATTAACTTTTGATGCTCTCTCTTTGGTCTTGCACGTGTGTTCCCAAAACTACACTTGGTGCATGATTCCGCATCACCGCCATTCAAACAAAGGAAGGAAAACGATGTTGTTCCCATCCCTGGTCTAATTTGTCTTTAGTTTCCTAAAATGTAGAATTACATAAAAACACAAGTGCATGAAACAACGCCTCCCCCACCACGCACAAGGATGGGGCCTGTCTTTTCGCCTTGAAAAAAGCCAGCACCACACAGAGACTGCTTCGGGTACTTAAATAATTGGGAAGATGCTTCCCTCCCTTCGGAGTCTGCTGGTCATTAGCAGATAATGATTCGGAGGAGATGGCGGAGCTTCAAGCGTTCGTTCGATAGGGTTTTATGTTCTTAAAGAGGCAATTACCACTTTCATACAGTTGGATTTGGGGTGAATTCCCTGCCATGCGCATGGAGATGTGGGCATCGAAAGATCTCTGCGCAATTCAAGAAGGAGATGGACAAGATGGAAGGTGTATGGGCTTGGTCTCATGTGAGCCGTCCCGAGTCCCCATCAGGGAGATGGTAGCGGAGTATAAATAATAATTAATATTATTATTATTATTATTAAAGGAGGGTTTTAGAGGCCCGAGAGCTGGCTATCTGTCAGGAGGGCTTTGATTGTAATAACAATAATAATAATAATAATTATTATTATTATTATTATTCTCTCTCGGCATTACTTCGCGAACGAAGATTCTTAGGAAGGACTCATCCCACGCTTTTTACAAGGGCATTGATGACTAAAAGGGTCAATCTGAGAAAGGCAAGTTTGGTTGCAGAAAGCACAGCAGAAAGTCTCCTTGGGTGATGCTGTTTCCAAGTTGCGGTTCTTTCTGCGTTGTCGTTTCTCTTCAAGACCCATTCGGCGTGTCTTCTCAAAAGAGGCCGCAGCATTGTGGATAGTGCGTCTCCATGCCTCCCGATGTGAGGCCAGGGTGGACCATTGTTGGTGATCAATCTGGATGAGCCTGAGATGTTGTTTCAGGGAGTCCTTATATCTCTTTTGGGGGGCACCTCTCTTGCGCTGACCCGCGGCGGGTTCACCATAGAGTAGTATCTTTGGGAGACGGTGGTCCTCCATCCTAGAGACCTTGTGCCCTGCCCAGCGCAGCTGTGTCCTCAAAAGCATGGCCTCAATGCTGGTGATCCCTGCTTGCTCAAGGACAGCAACATTCGTCACATAGTCGGTCCAGTGTATATTTAGGATTGTGCGAAGACAGCGTTGATTAAAGCGTTCGAGGAGTCGTAGGTGTTGGTGATAGGTGACCCATGTTTCAGACCCATAGAGGAGAATAGACAGTACGATAGCTCTGTACACACTGATTTTGGTGCTTTGCCTCAGGTGCTTGTTGCTCCAGACTCTTTTGTGAAGCCTTCCGAATGCACTATATGCCTTTGATAATCTGTGATCTATCTCTTTGTCAATCTCAGCTTCAGAAGAGATTATGCTTCCCAGGTAGGTGAACTGCTGAACGGACTTAAGCACAGATTTGCCTATGCTGACGTTGGGATGATGGTGTTCTTCCTGTGGTGCAGGCTGGTAGAGGACTTCCCTTTCTTCAGACTGACTTCCAGCCCAAACAGCTCTGCAGCTGCTGCAAAGCAGGACGTGAGGCGCTGCAGGGCTGCTTCTGAATGGGCGACAAGGGCAGCGTCGTCAGCAAAAAGCAGCTCTAGGACTAGATATTTAAGACGGCTTACGTTGAACAAGCTACCATCAGTACGATAGCGTATACATATGCCGTCTTCTTCTTCGAAGTCTGCTGAATAATATATTATAATTATTTATTTTTGTGTATTCCGGCCTTTTCTCCCCGAGCGGACTCAGGGCGGATTCTAGCATATACAGACACACAATAATAATAATAATAATAATAATAATATTTATTTATACCCTGCCACCATCTCCCCAATGGGGACTCAAGGCATCTAACATGAGGCCAAGCCCTTCAAAAATACAATACAACACAGTAAAATGCAAAATACAAAACAACCACATCAGAAATAATAATAATAATTAAAAATACAGTTACGATAATAAATGACATGATACAGGAAATTCATACACAAGAACCCAATAGGATGGGCAGGCCATCAGGGAAACATTCAATGCCTCGAAGCAATGACACACAGATACACAGATAAAGGTAAAGGCTTCCCCTTCATCTCCGGCTCTGGGGATAGTGCTCATCTCCATTTCTAAGCCAGATAGCCTGCATTGTCCATAGACACCTTCTAGGTCATGTGGCCAGCATTTACCTTCCCACTGTAGCGGTACCTATTAATCTACTCATATTTACATGTCTTCGACCTGCTAGGTTGGCAGGAGCTGGGGCTAACATCAGGAGCTCACCCCATCCCACAGATTTGAACTGCCAACCTTCCAGTCAGCAATGGTTGCTGACTCATTGCTCAATGGGTCAGCTCAACAGTTTAACCTGTTGTGCTATTGTATTGTCCTACATGACAGGAAATTAGACGGAATGGCCCTCGGGGTCCCTTTCCAACCTTATGATCTATTCACTCATTAATAGGAGCTGTTCTTCCATGGAATCTATTTCTGCCTTGGAGTTCAACAGTCTCCTTCTCTGGAGAATGTTAAGCTCTGTGGCCATCTGCTGGAAGGGCTTGGATTGTATCTTTCTTCCTGGCAGAAAGACACAATCGTTTTCAACTCAGTGAGTCAGGGATAGATTACTTTGGTACAATTTATCTATCTAGCTGTCTAGACTTGGATTGGATGGCCTTTAGGGGTCCCTTCCAACTCTAGGATTTCATCTATCAGATAGATAGATAGATAGATAGATAGATAGATAGATAGATAGATAGATAGATAGACAGACAGACAGACAGACAGACAGACAGACAGAAAGGGTTGGACTGGATGACCTTTGGGGGCTCTTTCCAACTCTAGGATTATATCTCTCCGTCTATATGTTTACCTATCTAGGGTAGGACTGGGTGGCCTTTGTGGGCTCCTTCCAACTCTAGGATTATATTTGTCTGTCTATCTGTCTATCTATCTATTCATCTAGGGTTGGACTGGATGACCTTTTGGGGTCCCTTCCAATTCTGGAATTATAATTGTCTATTTATCTAGGGTTGGGTTGGGTGGCCTTTGGGGTTCCTTCCAACTCTAGGATTATATTTGTCTTTCTATCTATTTATTTATCTAGGGTTGGACTGGATGACCTTTTGGGATCCCTTACAACTCTGAGATTATACATATCAGATAGATAGATAGATAGATAGATAGATAGATAGATAGATAGAGATAAACAGATAGGGTTGGACTGGATGGCCCTTGGGGGTTCCTTCCAAGTCTAGGATTATTTCTGTCTTTCTATCTATTTATCTAGGGTTGGACTGGATGACCTTTTGGGGTCCCTTCCAACTCTGGGATTATAACTGTATGTCTATTTATCTAGGGTTGGATTGGGTGGCCTTTGGGGGTCCCTTCCAACTCTAGGATTTCATCTATCAGATAGAGAGAGAGAGAGAGAGAGAGAGAGAGAGAGAGAGAGAGATGAGAGAGAGATAGAGATAAACAGATAGGGTTGGACTGGATGGCCCTTGGGGGTTCCTTCCAACTCTAGGATTATAACTGTCTATTTATCTAGGGTTGGACTGGGTGGCCTTTGGGGGTCTTTGGGGGTCCCTTCCAACTCTGGGATTCTATTATATCTGCCTGCCTGCCTGCCTGTCTATTTGTTTATCTTTATCTGGATGGCCTTTTTGGGGCCTCTTCCAACTCTGGGATTCCATGGTTCCATAGACACAGGACTGGACGAAGGTAAAAACATTATAGTAAGCCAACCATTTTTGGTGCCCCTGGGTCTTCAGTGTGGTGATGATGGAGCGCATGCGCCAAAGCACGCATGAGCACAAACAGCTAGTTTCAGACATGCGCTATTGGGACTGAGCGCTTCTGGATGAAAAGGACGGGGGAACATTTTGCAGCTGGGGTGGAACCTCTCACCTCCGCCTGCAAAATGTTCCCTGGCTTGTCCTTTTCGGGCCTTTTCGGAGTGCGTTTAGCAACTCCCTCCACCAGAAGCGCTCGGTCCCAATAGCGCATGCGTGAAAGTTTTGCGCATGCGCTATTAAAACAGAGCACTCCCAAGAGGATGAAAAGGACAAGCCAGGGACGGAACCTCCCACCTTTGTGCCGCCCGCCCGCAGCAATGGCGAGGCGTGATGCGCCGAACCTGGCGGCCGCAGCCAGGTGCACCCTTGGCCACGTGGCGCCCTGAGGTGGCCGCTTACTTTGCCTCCACTAAGATCCGCCCCTGCATAGACAGATCAGGTGGCTATCTTTCAGGTGGTCTTTGACTATGTCTTCCTGTTTGGCAGAAAGGGGTTGGACTGGATGTCCTTTAGGGCTCTCTCTCTCTCCTCCAACTCTGTGGTTCTATGAAAGGCAAGGAGAAGTGTCGGGAAGCCCACTTGGTTTTGCGAAGCAGAAGCAGCGTCAGCAAGACTCCAGCCTTGGCCACCTTTCTTTCCACCTGGAGGAGCCAGCCTGGTGGAAATGAATAATGATGTTAGCCGGGATAATTACCTACCAGCCTGAAGAGGCGCCCACACCCTGTTGTGCCCAGGATGGGACCAAGGCTGGCAGGTGCGGCGTGCCCAGGAGGGACAGGGATTAAGCATGATCCCATCCTCTCTCAGCTCCTGCCGGCAGCAGCACATCCCTCCAGTCGGAGACACCCAGCCTTTGACCGAAGGCGGCTCTTGCCTAATCCCAGGGATCCAGCCTGTCCTTGACTAGGCCTCTCTCTCGCAAACACCTCCAGGTTGGGTGCCTTTGTGCAAATCCGTGGAAAATTGCAACCGGGGAGCCTGTTTGCAGACAAACCGCCGGCCTGGGTTTACTTCTCCGCAACAAGTATCTCCTTGAACGAGGTTTAAGATTAATTAGGCAGGAGATGTTTGCATAGTTTAACTTCACTTGGAGACCCGCGCATGGGATGGCGAGCGCGCCTCGGACTCACTGTTCCAATATTTGCAAAGAGTCAAAGAAATGTGATAAAGCAGGAGGAGTATTGGTCTAAACAGGAAGTACATCTACACTGAAGAATCAGTGCATTTTGATGTCCCTTTTACAGCCCTGGCTCAGTGCAATAGGATCCTGAGAAGCAGTCTGAGAATAATGCATTGAGTCTGTATAGGATAGAACGGGAGAATACACACACTCACACACAATTGGATGCCGCGTTGCATTAATTCGATCTGTTTCAACTTCTAGGATCCCATTACTATTACTATTATTATTATTTAAAAATATTTTAATTTATTGTATCATAATTCAATACATTTGTTATTTTTATCAATTGGATGCCACATTGCATTAATTCGGTCTGCTTCAACTCCTAGGATACCATAGCATTGAGCCATTATTAGCATTAGTATTATATTTATCAATTAGATGCCACATTGCATTATGTCAGTCTATTTCAACTCCAAGGATGCCATAGCACTGAGCCATCATCATCATCATCATCAACTGGATACCACATTGCATTCTTTTGGTCTGCTTCAACTCCTAGGATACCATAGCATTGAGTCATTATTAGTATTATATTTATAAATTAGATGCCACATTGCATTAATTCAGTCTATTTCAAC
This sequence comes from Anolis apletophallus, assembly GCA_030556195.1. Classification (NCBI taxonomy): domain Eukaryota; kingdom Metazoa; phylum Chordata; class Lepidosauria; order Squamata; family Anolidae; genus Anolis; species Anolis apletophallus. Next base: position 41,951,972 of record JARBWK010000015.1, on the reverse strand, counting down.
TCTGAGAATGCAATAGCACTGAGCCATCATCATCATCAATTGGATGCCACGTCAGGCCCAGATTACCCATAAGGCCACACTAGGCCATGGCCTATGGGCGCAGGCCTGGGGGGGGGGGGGTAGATCAAAGACAAAAAAAATGTTCAAACAAAACCACAATGTACGTGCGGCATGATGACTCTCTCTCTCTCTCTCTCTCTCTCTCTCTCTCTCTCGGGGGAGGGTGGGGGGAGAGTGCTGCGAGGGGGGGAGGAGGGGGAATGGTGCCCCCCCTCGCCATCGCCCCTGCCCCTTGTCAGGGAAGAAGGAGGTGGAGGGAAGCCCCCAGGGCCACTGGCAGGCATGCGCGGCACCCAGGAACATGGCGGAGGAGGGAAGCCCGTGGCGCTCGCGCCCTCCCTCCTGCCACGCATGCCTGGCAGCGGCCCCGGGGGTAGGGCTTCCCTCTGCCTCCTCCTCCTCCTCGCCGCACCCTCCTTCCTTGAGTCAAGGAGGAGGAGGAAGGAAGGGAAGCCCCACCACCGGGGCCACTGCCAGGCATGTGCGGGAGGAGAGAGGGCGCGAGCGCCGTGGCCTTGCCTCATCCGCCATGTTCCTGGGTGTCGCAGCGGCCCCGGGGGCTTCCCTTCCTTCCTCCTCCTCCGAGGAGGAGGAGGGAAGAAGGGAAAGCCCCCAGGGCCGGGGCCGCACATGCGCGGTACCCAGGAACATGGCGGAGGAGGCCGCGGCACTCGTGCCCTCCCTCCTGCTGCCCATGCGTGACAGCGGCCCCGGGGGCTTCCCTTCCTTCCTCCTCCTAAGAGGGAAGCCCCGCCTCCAGGGTCGCTTCCGGGCATGCGCGGCAGGAGGGAGGGCGCGGCTGCCGCGGCCTCTGCCTCCTCCGCCATGTTTTTGGGTGCTGCACATGCCCGCCATCAGCCCTGGGGGCTTCCCTCCACCTCCTCCTTCCTTAACAAGGGGCAGGGGCGATGGCGAGGGGGGGCGCCATTCCCTCCTCCCCTGCCCCCTTGCAGCACTCTCCCTCCGCCCTCCCCCGAGAGAGAGGGAGAGAGAGAGTCATCATGCTGCACGTATTGCTGTTTTGTTTGAACACTTTTTTTGGTCCTTGATGGGCCTGCACCCATTATGGGTAATGGCCTTATGGGTAATCCGGGCCTGACGTGGCATCCAATTGATGTCTGGGCCGGACAGAACAGGCTGCCGGACTGGATCCGGCCCGCGGGCCATAGGTTGCCCACCCCTGATTTAGTTGCATTGGACAGAGAACAGGGCAAATATACAATTGGTTTTTGCTGGAATCATTGGAGGAAAGGAGAGGCATTGAGCAAGTTGCTCTGAGCGAATGCTGCTAACTTGGAAGGGAACAAGTCTGTAAGGTTATGTAAGGTTAAAGCCATATGCATTCGTCTATCAATTATACATAAAGGAAAACATGCAAGAGTTTGGGATGATTAGAAGAGAGATGGGAAACGAATGAAGGGTCTGCCAGGGATTTAGCTTTAGCTCAGCACAAATCTTCATCAAGGGAAACTGAACTGGGATTATATTGGCTTTTAAAGCTCCTTTGAGTATGTAATTGTACGCTTTTGGCCGTCGCATAAGAGCTGAGGGTGCCAAGAAGGTGTGATATTGACCAAGGATTATGCGAGACCAGGATTTGAGATCTGACTCAGCCATGGAAACCTGCTGCGGGATCATTGACTAGCCACACTCTTTCTGCTGAAGAGGAAGGCAATGGTGAACCTTCTCTGAAGAACCTGACCCCATGGTTGCTCCATGTCAGAAATGACTTGAAAGTACGTAACACAACGACAATCAAAATAACACTGAGTTCACGGTTGCACAAGTTCTACAGAAGTAACCCTTGCTCACTCTTGAATACTGTGTAGCTCCTTGACTCCTTTCCAACGTATGATGACTCTTAGAAGAACCTATCTATTGGAAGGACTATGTCTGGCTGCTGTTGGGTGCCTTCAAGTCATTTCTGATTCACAGTGAGCCAAAGACAAACCTCTCGTAGGGGTCTCTTGGCAAGGTTTGTTCAGAAAGCTGCAGAGCTGTTTGGGCTGGAAGTCAGCCTGAAGAAAACAGAAGTCCTCTACCAGCCCGCACCACAGGAAGCATAGGCACATCTGTGCTTAAGTCCGTCCAGCAGTTCACCTACCTGGGAAGCAGCATCTCTTCAGACGCCAAGATTGGCAAAGAGATAGATCACAGATTAGCAAATGCATAGAGTGCTATCGGAAGGCTTCACAAAAGAGTCTGGAGCAACAAGCACCTGAGGCAAAGCACCAAAATCAGTGTGTACAGAGCTATCATACTGTCTATTCTCCTCTATGGGTCTGAAACATGGGTCACCTATCGCCAACACCTACGACTCCTCGATCGCTTTCATCAGCGCTGTCTTCGCTCAATCCTAAATGTACACTGGACTGACTATGTGACAAATGCTGCTGTCCTTGAGCAAGCAGGGATCACCAGCATTGAGGCCATGCTATTGAGAACTCAGCTGCGCCGGGCAGGGCACATCTCTAGGATGGAGGACCATCGCCTCCCAAAGATACTACTCTATGGTGAACTCACCACAGGTCAGCGCAAGAGAGGGGCCTCCCAAAAGAGATATAAGGACTCCCTGAAACAACACCTCAGGCTCGGCCAGATCGATCACCAACAATGGTCCACCCTGGCCTCACATCGGGAGGCATGGAGACGCACTATCCACAATGCTGCAGCCTCTTTCGAGAAGACACGCCGAATGGGTCTCGAAGAAGAACGACAACGCAGAAAGAACAGCAACTTGGAAACAACATCACCCAAGGAGACTTTCTGCTGTGCTTTCTGCAACCGAACTTGCCTATCTCAGATTGGCCTTTTTAGTCATCAACGCGCTTGTAAAAAGCGTGGGATGAGTCCTTCCTAAAGAATCTTCAGTTGCGAAGTAATGCAGAGATAGTGTTCAGAAATAGTATCCCATTGCCTTCCTCCGAGGCTGAGAGAATGTGACTTGTCTAAGGTCATTCAAGACGTTTACATGGCCATGGTTGGTTGTCCATTCCAGGTCTGAAGCCATGTGTTTAGATGTGCCTCCATGAATTTCACAGGGCTGTCCTGGGCAAGGAATCCCCAGAGATGGTTTGTGTTGTATCCAAGAACAGGAACACTTCTGTCCTTAACCACCACACCAGTATAGTGAAATCAGCAAGAAGTTTATTGAAGGATCTTGAGAACTTTGCCCTACAGCAGTGTTTCCCAACCGGTGTGCCGTGGCACACTAGTGTGCAGTGAGCGATCATCAGGTGTGCCGTGGGAAATTGGAACCTCCAATCCCCTTCCTTCCCCCTCCTGCTGAACACTTTTTCTTCTCCACTCGGGCTCCCTTCTTCACAGCCTCGCTCTGCTCGCTTTGCCTCGCTTTGCTCTGGGGCGAGTCTGCGCAGTAGCGCCCGTATGAGTCACGTCTTCCTTCCTCCCCCCCCCCTCCTGAACATGCTCACGCTGCCCCCTCGGATCAAAATGGCAGCAGAAGCGGCAGTGAAGAAGAAAAAGTAAGTGTTGGGCAGGAGGGGGAAGAAAGGGCGCGAAGGGGAAGAGGGAGGAAGAGGTCTCTGTCGAAAGCTGGCATGGGCAAACTTGGACCTTCCAGGTGTTTTGGACTCCAACTCCCACCATTCCTAGCAGCCTCAGGCTCTTTTCCTTCCCCCCGCCCCCTCAGCCACTTAAGCAGGAAAGGGCCTCAGGCTGTTAGGAATGGTGGGAGTTGGAGTCCAAAGCACCCAGAGGGCCAGAGTTTTCCCATGCCTGTTTTAGGGACCTCCTTCCAACATTGTGAATCTGGATAGAAAGCAAACAACAACATAACATAACATTGTTTGAGTCCACAGTGCTCTTTGGGTGTGGGTGAACTACAACTTCCAAACTCAAGGTCAATTCCCAAGCAAATCCTTTCAGTACTTTCTGTTGGTAATGAGAGTTCAATATGCCAAGTTTGGTTCAATTCCATTGTTGCAAGAGTTCAGGATGCTCTTTGATTGTGTGTTAACTATAAATCCCAGAAACTGTCACTCCCAAATGTCAAGGTCTATTTTCCCCAAACTCCATCTGTGTTCACATTTGGGCATATTGAGTATTCATGCCAAGTTTGGTCCTGATCCAACATTGTTTGAGTCCACAGTGCTCTCTGGATATAGGTGAACTACAACTCCAAAACTCAAGGTCAGTGCCCACCAAACTCTTATAGTATTTTCTCTTGGTTATGGGAGTTCTGTGTGGGAAGTTTGTGTCTTTCTGCCATTCCTGCCAGGATATCTATGTTGTGTTCTTTGAAACAGGCCCAGGATTCACACTGAGTGTATAAATAAATTTAAAAACATATTAACTGTATGTATTACTGTGTTAGAGTGTCATTTTGTGTCATTTTGGTTGGTGGTGTGCCCCAGGATTTTGTAAATGTAAAAAATGTGCCGCGGCTCAAAAAAGGTTGAAAAACACTGCCCTAGTTTACAAAAGTCTTGTTTTCTATCTTCAATCCCATTTAAATCTGCTCCTGACAAATCATCCTCAGAAGACAGTTTCTCAGAGAAAGGCTGTGGTGGGCCTCTCCCAGGGATTTGACCTTGGGAATCTACAGGAGAAGCACTCTGTTCATGAGCAACCTCAGGCCTCTCAGCAAGCCCTGGGTTTGACTCAGGCCTAGAAAAACCCTCATCCCAATTCACGTCAGACACACAGCCCAGGAAAACCATCATCCCCATCGACATCAGACACAATCACTGGCTGAACTACATGTTTGGACAGTCTCTTCCTCTGAAACAGAAACTCCAGGACCTGGGATTCACTGATGGTCTCCCATCCAAGAACTACCCAAGGCTGACTCTGCTTAGCTTCTGAGATCAGATACAACATAGATATGGAAATGGAAAGAGTCTAAAGGTGGCCACCATATATACAAACAATTGAGGAAATCTTAGAAAGAGCTTCTCAAAGTTGTCTTCTTGTTAGAGGGGCACAAGGGGGGTCCGCAAGGAACTTGAGGCCTGGAAAAAGTATTTTGAGGACGTTCAGCTCAATTCTGGTCCAACCCCAGTTTCCTCATTTGGTAAATTAACTACTCCGGCGAGATATTTATAGGGCTCTGTTGAGACCGTCCTCGTTGTCGTTGTTTTCCAATGAAATTCCATGTGTCAATAGATGCAAAACCAATATTTACTTTTGTCTCCCTTTGATGGTGGCCCACCCCCCCCCCAAAACATACTCTCCCCACTGAATCTCTGCAATGAAAACCCTGAGAGCCTTGGGGTATTTGTTCTTTTTACAGAAATAGCACGCATCTCCCAAGCAATGCTACCTTCATTCTTTCTGTGTTTGTGTCTCCGAACGGAGGAACACTAATCCATTTGCCTGGTTAAAGCCTTCTTCCTTTGAAGTCTATGGGGAGATGCCATAATCTCCATAAAGGGATGGTAGAAATGGCCCATGGGTTGGTTGCTAATAGACCTAATCAACTTCAACCAATTTAGGATTCGGGGCAAAGTTGTCCATGGTTCCTGACAACCCTTATAGCACCCTATAGACTTTCTGCAGTGGCAAAAGAGTGCTGCCCAAAAATATTGGTTCGGAACAGCATTTATTTAAAGCACTTCCTTCATAGCCTCTGTGCCCACGGGCAATCAAATTTAGAATATACTAGCTTGGGTAACCAGCGTTGCCCAAAAAGTCATAATTTTTATTTTACCAAATGCATAAGGTTGTGGGTGAACTACAACTCACAACTTAAGCCATCAACTTGTTCAACTTAAGCCGTCTGAGGGCTCGCACTAAGACTCTAAACTATCTAGACCTTGAGCTGCTTTTTGCTGACGATACTGCCCTTGTCGCCCATTCAGAAGCAGCCCTGCAGCGCCTCACATTCTGCTTTGCAGCAGCTGCAGAGCTGTTTGGGCCAGAAGTCAGCCTGAAGAAAATGGAAGTCCTCTACCAGCCCGCATCACAGGAAGAACACCATCATCCCCACATCAGCATAGGCACATCTGTGCTTAAGTCCATTCAGCAGTTCACCTCCCTGGGAAGCATCATCTCTTCAGATGCCAAGATTGATAAAGAGATAGATCACAGATTATCAAAGGCATAGAGTGCATTTGGAAGGCTTCACAAAAGAGTCTGGAGCAACAAGCACCTGAGGCAAAGCACCAAAATCAGTGTGTACAGAGCTATCGTACTGTCTATTCTCCTCTATGGGTCTGAAACATGGGCCCTATTGCCAACACCTACGACTCCTCGAACGCTTTCATCAGCGCTGTCTTCGCACAATCCAAAATATACACTGGACCGACTATGTGACTAATGTTGCTGTCCATGAGCAAGCAGGGATCACCAGCATTGAGGCCATGCTATTGAGAACACAGCTGCGCTGGGCAGCGCACGTCTCTAGGATGGAGAACCACCGCCTCCCAAAGATACTACTGTATGGTGAACTCGCCACGGGTCAGCGCAAGAGAGACACCCCCAAAAAGAGATATAAGGGCTCACTGAAACAACATCTTAGGCTCGGCCAGATTGATCACCAAAAATGGTCCACCCTGGCCTCACATCGCGAGGCATGGAGATGCACTATCCACAATGCTGCGGCCTCTTTCGAGAAGACACGGCAAACGGGTCTCGAAGAGAAACAACAACGCAGAAAGAACCGCAACTTGGAAACAACATCAACCAAGGAAACTTTCTGCTGTGTTTCTGCAACCACACTTGCCTTTCTCAGATTGGCCTTTTTAGTCATCAACGCTGTGTCGAAAATTGTAAAATTGCAATAAAGTTTTCTAAAAAAAAAGGGAAACTGCTGTGCTTTCTGCAGTGAGTCCTTTTTACCTGAATCTGAATCTCCATTCGCGAAGTAATGCCGAGAGAGGATAAGATCCACATCTCGTGTGTTTCCCTTTTTGGAAAGTAACACCAAGGGGGAAAGGAAGCCTCTGCCCTGTACGATTTGTGTGTTTACTTTCCAAAACAAACAAACAAACAAACAAACAAGCGAGTCCACAAAGGGCTGTCTTTGTGGTTCTTGTTTGCTGTAAGTAAATATCAAGACAGCCTTTTTTCATCTCAATCACCAAAGAGAGATTTGGTGGCCTCGGCAACTGTCTCCGGCAAGGTTAATAAGTTAGGATAGTTGACAGCTCCTCAGCGGAAAAACAGAACATTTTCTCCCTCTTAACTATCCTATTTGGATGTAAATAACTTTATATAATGCCACTTCTTGGTGGGAACATCTGTTGTCTCCTTCGTCAATGCAAAATGCAATGCAAAGGAATCATTGCCTATGCAGAAAGAACCATGCAATCTGTGGGAATTGGAATTTTCTTTAAAAATGGGAAGAAAAGACCACAGGATGATCTAAAAAGGAAAAGATTTAACAAACTTTCATTGCTTAGGCTGGACAGTGGAAAGTCCGCTCAATTTTGGGTTCATACGACATCCAGTAGTGACGGTTGTACATCATAGGAATCTTGCAGATGTTACATGAAGACAAAACATGATGCCCAATATTCAGATGGAAGACTCAACCATGGTTTTCCAACAGAAGCTGTAACACCAAACCATGATTTGTACAATGCAGAAAATAGCACTAAATCACAGTTTATAGAATGCAGATATTACACGAAACCAAGGTTTGTGAAATGAAGACATAACACTAAACCAAGGTTTGTGAAATGAAAAAATGGCACTAAACCATGGTTTGTGGAATGAAGACAAGACACTAAACCATGGTTTGTGAAATGCAGATATGACACTAAACCATGGTTTGTGAAATGCAAAAATGACAATTAACCATGGTTTGTGAAATGTAGATATGACACTAAACCATGGTTTGTGGAATGAAGACAAGACACTAAACCATGGTTTGCGAAATGCAAAAATGGCAATTAACTATGGTTTGAGAAATGGAATGAACTATCAATCAAAACTTTATTACGGTCACAGACCAGCACAAAGCGGGCAAACCATGGTAAACAGTTATTTAAAATCAGACTAAAATGGTATAAAAATATATTTTGAGAAATATTGTAGATAAACCATGGTTTGTGGAATGAAGACACACTAAACCATGGTTTGTGGAATGAAGTCAAGAAATGCAGATATAACACTAAACCATGGTTCGAGGAATGAAGAAATACTAAACCATGGTTTGAGGGATGAAAACATGTCACTAAACCATGGTACGTGCAATGAAGACATGACATTAAACCATGGTTTGTGGAATGAAAATATGACACTAAACCATGGTTTGTGGAATTCAGACATGGCACTAAACCATGGTTTGAGAAATGCAGATATAATACTAAACCATGGTTTGAGGAATGAAGACATATTAAACCATGGTTTGAGGGATGATGAAAACATGACACTAAACCATGGTTTGTGGAATAAAATATGACACTAAACCATGGTTTTAAGGATCAAGACATGGCACTAAACCATGGTTTGAGAAATGCAGATATAATACTAAACCATGGTTTGAGGAATGAAGACATATTAAACCATGGTTTGAGAGATGAAAACATGACACTAAACCATGGTTTGTGGAATAATAAATGACACTAAACCATGGTTTTAAGGATCAAGACATGACACTAAACCATGGTTTGTGGAATGCAGATATAATACTAAACCATGGTTTGAGGAATGAAGACATACTAAACCATGGTTTGAGAGATGAAAACATGACACTTAACCATGGTTTGTGGAATAATAAAGGACACTAAACCATGATTTGAAGGATAAAGACATGACACTAAACCATGGTTTGTGGAATGCAGATATGACACTAAACCAGTGGTGACACCAAACCATGGTTCACGGAGTGCAGATATGACACTAAACTGGTTGAAGAATCCTGGGAAAAAGTATTTTTTCTAGGCTTTGACCCTGATCTTCATCTATACTACAGACACATACATTGAAATCTATAGGTAGTCCTTGCTGAAGTAGACCCAATGAATTAATTCTTGAAGAGTGGGCCAATACGTAAGTAAACTCCATTTATTCAGTGGGCAACTCTAGTTGACGCTATCAACAGGATTCAGGTCCAGATATTATTAACATGCTGGGCATGCCCATTTCATGAAATATGAAATGGGATCCGCTTGGATAGTTATTATTTTGTTTCTTGGTGACATCACCCTTGAAAACAATGCAATTGTTGGCTGGTTTGTCGGTCGCTTGGTCAAATGTTAAGCCGAAACACGAAGGAGTCTTCCTTTATTTCAAACACAATTAGCCATTTAAGTGTCTTGGGTCAATTTATTAACGCTTTATTCATCGGGGTGTAACTTTTACGAGGCTTTATGGCGATGGGGAATTATATTCTACACAAATACAATAGAGATTTAAATGTTCCGCGGGATGTGCCGCTCGGGGCTTTATGGCGCACTGTTGTAATGGACCTTGACCAGCCAAAGGTCTGATCTGTTAAAAATATCACCCGCTCGCCACTAATTTCCTTCCTCTTTAATGACTGATAATCCATGTCGATTTAGTGCAGTAGTCACAATCCCAGACTGGTTTCCTCCCCCCTCGCTATAAATGTGATTGTAACAGGGACCTATTTAAGTGTGTCTGCGTAATAAAATTAGCCGGGGAAACTCTTGTCGATTGCTTCCAGCTCCTTGAACTTCCATTAGGATATTGAAACTTGTTAGACTGTAAAGCCATCGCCGTCAGTGGTTTCAGGCCAGCAGCTTCGCCATCCGGGGAAGGAGTAATGATATTGCGCTTCTGTTGCTCAAGAAAATTAATCTTATGCACACATTGCAAATCTAAGGTGTACGACGGCAGCGGAACAATGAATCCAGGCTGGGTTTCCATCTCAATCGTAAAGAAGCTGTCCAAGGTGCTGAAGCGAGTTGAGGGAGTGGATTCAGCACCATGGAGAGTGGTACAGCTCCCACAATTGCTCAGCATTGAGCCATGGCAAAGTGGCTCAATGGAAAAACTGGAAAAACCTGATAGATGATTTTTTTTAAAGGGGAGGTATAGGGGCACCGGATATGCGATCATATTATGATGCCTGTACACTGGGGTTATAAAATGGACCACTTTAAAAGACACCACACTATTGTCCCTTGAGGGTTTTGATCTAAGGGCAGAGTAGCACGGGAACCTGTGGTACAGCAGAGTAAAGTTGGAAAAGAATTTTAATGAACACTGCTTCAGGAAGCCACTACTGAGTGTCTGGCAGAAATACAAAGATAGGCTATTTGACAGCATACCAAAATGGTTATCACCACAAGAGGCCTACCATAGAAGACAATTTGGGAAAACCAATTGGCTGAGCTATGATAAACTTTTGAAGAAACAAGGGACAGAATTGATATTGAAAGACTTACTGTAGCAGAATTAAGAGAGTATAACAACACTCTAGACTGGTTCCAATACAGTCAGATCTTTGAGATATACAGAAAAGATAAACTTCAGGGATTTAAAGACCCCAAACAATTCTGGGATGATCTAATCTTAAAAAAGAAAGGGAGAATATCAATCCTATACAACAGGGCTGCCCAACTGGCGGCCAGGGGCCATATATGGCCCCCCCCAGCCCCTTCCCTACGGCCCCCTAAGCTTTTTAATAAAAATAAAAATTAAAATTAAATTAAATTAAAATATTTTAAAAAATTACCCACTTCCAGGTTTCGGAGCAAGTATCGTGAGACTACGGAAGCCACACGGATTTCGCTCTCAAATCTCGCCTGCGTTGAGAGCGAATGTGGCTTCGCCTGCGTACTCCTGTTGCCGAAATCCCGTGTGGCTTCCGTGGTCGTGATTTGTAGCTTCCGGCTGCTCTCAGCTACTCATCCCTGCTCATGGTCCGGATGTCCTGGAAACCTTCCCGGCTGCTGCCTCGGAAGGTAGGCCTCTGCTAACCTTTATGTTATTATTATGTAACTGTGTTTGGGAATGCCCACCCTGCATTTAATGTTAGTAAAATATTATTATGTAATTGTGTGGATGCCCCTTTTGAATTCCCACCCTGCATTTTATCTCAGTAAAAGATTATATTTGACTGTATGGATGCCTCTTATAAGTAGTAAGCTGGGGGCGGAGCCGGGGGCGGGGCAGACCCTACCGCCCCAGGTCATCAGTGACTGGAATTCAGGCCCCTGGGCCGGTAGAAGTTGGACAGCCCTGCTATACAAAAAGCTATTGCACTGGAAGATGGAGGAAGAAACTATCAAAACCTGCATGGTCAGATGGGCTCAAGATCTAGGACATGCTATCCCCCTGAACCAATGGGAAAGACTCTGAAAAACACATATGAAATCCACCTATGCCTACGATCTCAAGGAGAACGGAATTAAAATGTTTTTCAGATGGTATCTGACACCGGATAAGATAGCGAAGTACAATCATAACTATAGCAATAAATGCTGGAAGTGCGGGACAGCAGTGGGAAAACTCTTCCACATGTGGTGGGGATGCAAACTGGTAAAAAAAATATTGGAAAAGTATTCACAGGGAAATGCAGAAAGCATTAAATATCGAGTTTAATTTCAAGGCAGAATATATGCTGTTAGGTTTGTTAGATTTTAAAATGGATAAGAATAAAGAAAAACTCAGCTGTGAGATTGGTGATGGCAAAACGATGGAAGGAAAAGACTCAACCCAGAAGAGATGATTGGGTACTCAAACTGATGGACATCATGAACATGGATTGTCTTACAAGGGCTATGTCACAAATATGGAACCAACAGACTGGACTCCAATAATTGACTATATGAGGAAATATAGAAATGTAAAAATCAATGATTATGCATATTTGGTTTAAATTGCTGCCTGGTTAGGCAAAGTAGGATTTGCTTTCAACTCTGAAAATTGATGAATATAGCTGACCGACAAAAAGGTCAACGAGGGTGGGAACTAGAGAAGGAAGTTCAGAGTACGTTGTGTGTTGATGGGGTATGTGGTCTTTGTGTATTGTTTGTCAAGTAAGTGCTACTGTTAGATGTTGGATATTTGTTTTTTTAAATCTTGTTTTGCAAAACTTCAATAAAAATCTATTTTTTTTAAAAAAGAAAGAAAACAATTGATTGAACATGGGTTAACTAACAGGATTCCAGTTCAATTGGGCTTTGCAACCCTTGTGTTAAATGGCAATATTTTACAGCTGAACTAAGAAATGAAATATGCAACCAAATGGATCATCGTGTGTGCCATGAACATCCATCAACTGCTCCCTTGAATTGGATTTGAAAGTTTTGCTTTGGACGAAAACATCCAGCGACTTACCCATGAGTCAGAAACCCAAAGATCCTCTCCACTCTGTGCAAAATCCCACAATTAGCATTCCCCTAGAAAGAGCAGCTCGGCGTCTTTGAATCCAAATTACCAACATGTCATCAGGACCCATTGAAGCTCCTTCCCTTGAAAAAGCTGCCCAAAGACCTATTCCACAAATGTATATCTATAATTTGATTTAAAATGTTAGAAAACAAGATGGATAAAAGATCAGTAACTTTCGCCCGAGGATTCCCACGGTGCCGCTGCAAAGGCGGATAACCCTAGCAGCTTGGTTAAAAAGTTGTCAAGATCCAGAAACTTGCAATTGACGCCAAAGGGGATCTTTAAATGTAATGTATCCCAGCCTCTCAATTATTCATGGCAGCAGCTCTATTTGAACGAACGGAGACTTTCCGAATGCTCTCCCCGTCTTTGTGCCATTTCCCCCTTAATGATCACTCGCCTCTTCGTTGCCAGCACGGAAGGTGCAGCACGACGGAGGCCCAGCAACAAGACCAGGTTTGTGTTGTGTAAATGTGCGCGCATGGAGCGAAGTGGCCAGTGCTCTAAGTCATCCTTCCAACAAACAAATAGTTCTTTGTGTAGCTGCAAATGGGCTGAGAAGGTGGAGGCACTGATGGAGAGATACACACCATCCAAGACTGTACAGCTGCATGGGCGAAATCGACACTGGCACAACTCCACTTGCACAACCGAAACTGGATACAGATGTTTATTTATTTATTTATTTATTATTTATTATTTCAGCTTCTAGACCGCTCCTTTTAGAAGCTCAGAGCGGTTTATAGCAGTATAAAATACAGACAGAGACTAAAACTACAGAATTAATCTAAAATTATTACTAACACTACAGTGATTCTAAAACTACACAGTAGATATAGCCACTTTACTCGGAAGAGGACCGTCCTACAAGCTCTACGGAATGAAGACAGTTCTCTAATTCCTCTGACTTCCTCTGGCAGCGCATTCCACAAAGTTGGTGCGGCCACCGAAAATGCCTTTTGTCTCGATATTGTCAAATGGAGGGGACATTGAGGAGATTGTGTTCACCTGAGTGCAGGGATCTCTGGGGTAGATATGGGGAGAGGCGGTCCCTCAAGTACACTGGCCCAAGACCATACAAGGCCTTAAACGTTAGCACCAGCATTTTGAAGGAGAGCCGGTACTCAATTGGTAGCCAGTACAGTTGCCGCACTATAGGTGTAATGTGGCATCTCGACTGAGCCCCAGCAAGAAGATGTGCCGCAGCATTCTACACTAGCTTGAGCTTCCGGATCACCCTCAAAGGAAGGCCAATGTAAAGGGCATTACAGTAATCCAGTCTCAAGATGACTGTCGCCTGGATCACCGTGGCCAAGTCGTTCACGGATAGGTAGGGTGCCAGCCACCTAGCCTGGCGCAGATAGAAAAATGCAGTTTTGCTGACCATGGAGACCTGGGTCTCCATGGTCAGCAATGGGTCCAATTGGACCCCCAAGCTTTTACTAACAATGACGGGCATAATGCCTCACCATCCAGTGTAGGCAGATGGCATTCCCCCCCACCCAGACAACCCAGCCACAAGATCTCCGTCTTCGAAGGATTCACCTTCAACTGGCTGGAGCGTAGCCATCCAGTCACGGCCTCAAGGCACTGATGGAAAGAATCGGGTACGGAGTCCGTCCGTCCTTCCATCCTCAGCACCAGTTGGGTGTCATCAGCGTACTGATGACACTCCAGACCAAAGCTACATACCAACTGGGCCAGAGGACACATGTAGATGTTAAATAATGGCATATGGCATATGAGGGTTGAATGAAAAGTAATGCCTCCACCTGCGTTACTTGGGTTTGGATGGGAATATTTTAATACATCAAACACAGAAATAATCCTTAGAATGTGCTCTTTAACTTGCTTGAAATTTCTCTCTGAGTGATACAACAATCATCCTGAATCAACCTCTCAACAATGAACACGTTTTCTGAATCCGTCACGGAAGAAGTCGACACTCTGTTTCCGCAACCAGTGTCTCATAGTTCTCTCAATATGTGCTGGTCTGTGACCGTAATAAAGTTTTGATTGATTGATAGTTATCTCAATGTCTTCATCAGGAGCATAATGATGTCCCCACAGATCTTTCATTATCAGGAACAGATGGAAGTTAGATGCTGCTAAATCTGGACTGTATGATGCCGTACGGTGATGAGATCCGGTAGAGGTTGGTTTGGGGGCATAATTCCAAAATGTGGCCTAGGGCACCTGTGTGGTGGCATGTGAAGTGTGTGGTCACAGCACGTCCAATTCTTTGTTTGTCACACAAGTCAGATGTTCCCACCTCAACATCTTTAAACTTACTTGCCCAATGACGCACAGTACTCACATCAACACAATCCTCATAAACAGCTTGCATCCTCTGATGAATCTCCTATGGGGTGACACCTTCTGCTGTCAAAAATTCAATAATTGCACGTTGCTTAAGTCCCATTGACTGACTGCCTGTACAGGGTTCTATACTTTGCACTTTAACAACACAACCGTTCAAGGCTAAGGCTCGCCACCAAAATGGCACTGTAGAGGAGAGTCTACAAAACAAGCCAGTACCTGCCGTATAGCAGTACTGCCATCTGTTGAGGAGTTATGAAGGTAGAGGCATTGCTTTTCATTCAACCCTTGTATATATCAATCCAACATACCTAGGCCCAGAAGCCTTCATCCATCCCAGGTGCCACTGCCCTGGTCTCAGAAGAACAGAAAAAGAGGGGGACCCTACACCATACAAAGGTCCAGAAGTAAATGAGAGGGCCATCTTCCAGCTCAACTGCATAGAGAAGAAGTAGGCATGGCTCTGTCACGTCTATGGCCAGAAGCAGGTAAAGGGCCCTCTATCCAACCAAACCACCACTGCTCCTTCCCAACAGTCACTGGAGAGAGAGAAGAAGCATCAGGCAAAGCTCCTTCTCTCCCAGCTGCCACTGCCCTGGCCATAGAGAAAAAGAAGACGAGGTAGATATTTCCATCTTGCCTAGGCCCAGAAGCAGTTGAAAGTTCCTCCCTCCGTCCCAACTGCCTTTGCCCTCCATCGATCCTGAGTGCCACTGCCCTGACCTTGGAGAAGGAGAGGGAAAAGCAGGTACAGCTCTATTATGTTTAGGCCCAAGGAAGGAGGAGAGGAGGAGGAGAGGGGGGGGGAAGAAGAATAGGAGGTAGAGGGAAGATCAAAGCTGAAGACAGCCACTGCCCTGTCCATGAAGACAGGGGTCCATCCAATGCATGGATCTGGAGATCAGAGAAGATCTAAACCTGTTAAAAGTACAGAAGATGAAAGCCCCTTCCTCCATCCCAGCTACCTCTGAGCAGAGAAGAAGAAGGCATGGCTCCAGCACGTTTAGGCCCAACAGCCACTGCTCTCCATCAATCCTGACTGCCACTGCCCTGACCTTGGAGAAGGAGAAGGAAAGGCATGCACAGCTCTATTATGTTTAGGTCCAGGGAAGGAGGGATGAGTAGAGGGGGAAAAGAAGAAGAATAGGAGGTAGAGGAGAAATCAAAGCAGAAGAAGGCTAAGAGATGCGCTGATGGATGCCAAAGAAGAAGGTTCATTGCATGGCACCGGATATCAGAGTAGGATCAAAACCCGTTAGAAGTAGCTGAAATAAAAGGTCCTTCCTCCATCCCAACTACCTCTGAGTGGAGAAGAAGAAGAAGAAGAAGAAGAAGAAGAAATGTCTCCATCACATCTAGGCTCAGAATCAGGTAAAGGGCTCTCTATCCATCCCAACAGCCACTGCCCTGCCCATGGAGAGAGAGAGAGAGAAGAAGCATCAGACGCAGCTCCTTCCCTCCCTACTGCCACTGCCCTGGCCATAGAGAAAAAGATGAGGTAGATACAATTCCATCATGCCTAGATTTTCCCTCCATCCCAACTGCCATTGCCCTGCATCGATCCTCACTGCCACTGCCCTGGCCTCAAAAAAAAGAGGACGAGGTAGATAGTTCCATCATGCCTAGGCCCAGAAGCAGATGAAACGTCCTCCCTCCATCCCAACTGCCATTGCCCTTCATCGATCCTCACTGCCACTGCCCTGGCCTTAAACAAAGAAGACGAGGTAGATAGTTCCATCATGCCTAGGCCCAGAAGCAGATGAAACGTCCTCCCTCCATCCCAACTGCCATTGCCCTTCATCGATCCTCACTGCCACTGCCCTGGCCTTAAAAAAGAAGACGAGGTAGATAGTTCCATCATGCCCCCAGAAGCAGATGAAACATCCTCCCTCCATCCCAACTGCCATTGCCCTTCATCGATCCTCACTGCCACTGCCCTGGCCTTAAAAAAGAAGACAAGGTAGATAGTTCCATCATGCCTAGGCCCAGAAGCAGATCAAACATCCTCCTCCATCCCAACTGCCATTGCCCTTCATCGATCCTCACTGCCACTGCCCTGGCCTTAAACAAAGAAGACGAGGTAGATAGTTCCATCATGCCTAGGCCCAGAAGCAGATGAAACTTCCTCCCTCCATCCCAACTGCCATTGCCCTTCATCGATCCTCACTGCCACTGCCCTGGCCTTAAAAAAAAGAAGACGAGGTAGATAGTTCCATCATGCCTAGGCCCAGAAGCAGATGAAACATCCTCCCTCCATCCCAACTGCCATTGCCCTTCATCGATCCTCACTGCCACTGCCCTGGCCTTAAAAAAGAAGACAAGGTAGATAGTTCCATCATGCCTAGGCCCAGAAGCAGATGAAACGTCCTCCCTCCATCCCAACTGCCATTGCCCTTCGTCGATCCTCACTGCCACTGCCCTGGCCTTAAAAAAGAAGACTAGATAGTTCCATCATGCCTAGGCCCAGAAGCAGATGAAACGTCCTCCCTCCATCCCAACTGCCATTGCCCTTCGTCGATCCTCACTGCCACTGCCCTGGCCTTAAAAAAGAAGACGAGGTAGATAGTTCCATCATGCCTAGGCCCAGAAGCAGATGAAACGTCCTCCCCTCCATCCCAACTGCCATTGCCCTTCATCGATCCTCACTGCCACTGCCCTGGCCTTAAACAAAGAAGACGAGGTAGATAGTTCCATCATGCCTAGGCCCAGAAGCAGATGAAACGTCCTCCCTCCATCCCAACTGCCATTGCCCTTCATCGATCCTCACTGCCACTGCCCTGGCCTTAAAAAAAGAAGACGAGGTAGATAGTTCCATCATGCCTAGGCCCAGAAGCAGATGAAACGTCCTCCCTCCATCCCAACTGCCATTGCCCTTCATCGATCCTCACTGCCACTGCCCTGGCCTTAAAAAAGAAGACGAGGTAGATAGTTCCATCATGCCTAGGCCCAGAAGCAGATGAAACATCCTCCCTCCATCCCAACTGCCATTGCCCTTCATCGATCCTCACTGCCACTGCCCTGGCCTTAAAAAAGAAGACGAGGTGCCCAGAAGCAGATGAAACATCCTCCCTCCATCCCAACTGCCATTGCCCTTCATCGATCCTCACTGCCCTGGCCTTAAAAAAGAAGACGAGGTAGATAGTTCCATCATGCCTAGGCCCAGAAGCAGATGAAACATCCTCCCTCCATCCCAACTGCCATTGCCCTGCATCGATCCTCACTGCCACTGCCCTGGCCTTAAAAAAGAAGACGAGGTAGATAGTTCCATCATGCCTAGGCCCAGAAGCAGATTAAACGTCCTCCCTCCATCCCAACTGCCATTGCCCCCCATCAATCCTGACTCAGGCCCAGATTACCCATAAGGCCACCCTAGGCCATGGCCTAGGGGTGCAAGTCGAGGGGGGCGCAGTTCACGGACCGAAAAAAATGTTGAAACAAAACTGCAACGCACGGCATGGAGATGACTCTCTCTCTCTCTTGGGGGAGGGCAGGGGGAGAGCGCTGCGAGGGGGCGGGGGAGGAAGGAATGGTGCCCCCTCTCACCATCGCCCCCACCCCCTTGTCAAGGAAGGAGGGTGCAAGGAGGAGGAGGCAGAGAGAAGCCCCCGGGGCCTCTGCCGGGCATGCGCGGCACCCAGGAACATGGCGGAGGAGGCAGAGGCGCTCCTTCCTTAACAAGAGGTGCTGCCGCCACGCAGCAGCCTTCACGCCGAAAGGTCACGTGAGCGCGGGAAGAAGGGCTCGGCGCTTGCGGGGGAAAAGGAGAAGCAGGGTTGGAATTAGGCCAGTCTTTACTCCTTTTTCCTTTTTGGGGCAGTGGAAAGAAGGAATGTGAAGGGGGGGAGTGCAGTAGAGGTTGGTTTGGGGGCGTAATTCCAAAGTGTGGCCTAGGGCGCCAAAAGGGGTTAATCTGGGCCTGTCCTGACTGCCACTGCCCTGACCTTGGAGAAGGAGAAGGAAAGGCAGGCACAGCTCTATTATGCTTAGGTCCAGGAAAGGAGGGGGTGGGGGAAGAGAAAATGAAGTAGAATGGGAGGTAGAGGAGAAATCAAAGCCGAAGAAGGGAAACAGATGTGCTGACGGATGCCGAAGAAGCGGGTTCGTCCAACGCACGGTGCCGGAGATCAGAGCAGGATCTAAACCCGTTAAAAGTAGCTGAGAGGCAGAACGTGTCACCCTCTGAAGCGCCCATCCATCCTTCAGATGGCGAGGGGCGTTGGGGGTCGGAAGGGATGCTCCTTGCGATGCCGTTCTTGGCTCGAGGCGTTTCAGGGGAAGATGATACAACCTCCACGCTGTGATACGCGTTGCCCCCTTCCTCGAAAGCCCACCATTAAGACACTTATTTGCGGCACCTATCCGGAGCGCGGGGCAACTCAGAGAGGGGCTACCTGGATAAATGAGAGGTAGCCCCTCCATTGTTTGGAGATGAAAGCCGCGGCGTTGACCTTGTAGCGTTTTCCTTTCTCCTTTTTACAAACGTGGAGAAAGAGAAAAAGAGCACGCAGCGCCTTTCTTCTCCTCATTGGAAGTGTCAGAAAAGTGAAGCAAGCAGCCAGCGAGGGCAGGAGGAACACAGAGCGCCATGGTTTGGGGCATAAATATATATATTTTTAATATATATTTTAAAAGGATGCACTAATGAAGGCGGGAGGGGAGGGGAGAAATATATTTAATGCATGTCAATAGAGAGAAGATATAAAAGGCTCAGTTTAAAGGGCACTGGAGGGTGTTTTCATCTCCATCCGTCCATAATTTGGGGACTTGGAAGAGGCTCCTGCGTGCCCGAGACTCAAAATATTTTTAATAGCAATTGAGGGATATACTTCTTCCCTTTTTGAATATATATATTTTTGGCCCCGATATGTTTTTGTGAAGTATGGAGCTGTGAACTTTAAATTAGCAATAACAGAAATTGACAAGAGCGGTGTTGCAACTAAACCGCCACGTTGCCTAAAGGCTTAATTACGGAGCAAAGAGGGAGATGGCGATGGTATATATATATATATATATATATATATATATATTCCCCCTTTAAATCCAGTTTTGAAATTTTACCTCACATAGTATAAATAAAAGATTATCTCCTTCCACTGGTAGCCGACAGATCAAAAGGATGATTTGGGAAAGGGGGGAAGAAAGTGACACAGACTTTAATAATTATTTATCTTTTACAGGCTGCTGCCGGTTGCATATGCAGCAAGAAATGTACACATGTATGCATGCAGTATATCCACATTCTAGAGCCATCTCGGAAACATAGAGGTTGAGTATGAGGTGTCTTCCCAAAACAGGGCCAAGAAAGAAAGAGCAACTCACTCAATTGCGTCCAAAAATAGAAGACGGAGCAACAACCTGCAGTTTGACACCACTTTAACTGCCATAGTATCGAGAAGAAGAGTACGGCATATATATACGCTATCGTGCTGATGGTAGCTTGTTCAACTTAAGCCGCCTGAGGGCTCGCACTAAGACTCTGAACTATCTAGTCCGTGAGCTGCTTTTTGCTGACGATGCGGCCCTTGTCGCCCATTCAGAAGCAGCCCTGCAGCACCTCACATCTTGCTTTGCAGCAGCTGCAGAGCTGTTTGGGCTGGAAGTCACCCTGAAGAAAACAGAAGTCCTCTACCAGCCCGCACCACAGGAAGAACACCACCATCTCCACGTGAGCATAGGCACATCTGTGCTTAAGTCCGTTCAGCAGTTCACCTCCCTGGGAAGCATCATCTCTTCAGATGCCAAGATTGACAAAGAGATAGATCACAGATTATCAAAGGCATAGAGTGCATTTGGAAGGCTTCACAAAAGAGTCTGGAGCAACAAGCACCTGAGGCAAAGCACCAAAATCAGTGTGTACAGAGCTATCGTACTGTCTGTTCTCCTTTATGGGTCTGAAACATGGGTCACCTATCACTAACACCTACGACTCCTCAAATGCTTTTAACAGTGCTCTCTTTGCACAATCCTAAATATACACTGGACTGACTATGTGACTAATGTTGCTGTCCTTGAGCAAGCAGAGATCACCAGCATTGAGGCTATGCCAGGGCTGTCCAACTTCTACCGGACCTGTGGCCGGAATTCCAGTTACTGATGACCTGGGGGGCCGAAGGGTCTGCCTCCGCCCCCGGCTCCGCCCCCTCCCCGGCTCCACCCCAGCTCCGCCCCCTCCCCGGCTCCGCCCCCTCCCTGGCTCCACCCCTGCCCCGCCCCCTCCCCGGCTCCGCCCTCTCCCCCGCCTTGGAGGTGTCTGTGGAGGACACCGGGGCTTTGACTTGGAGATAGAGATGAACACCAAAATCCCAGTCTCAAGTCCCAGTCCCTGCTTTGAACTGGATTATATTGCAGTGTGGACTCAGGGCCCTTCACACAGCCATATAACTCAGAATATCCAGGCAGGAAACCCCACAAAACCTGCTTTGAACTGGATTATATTGCAGTGTGGATTCAGGGCCCTTCCACACAGCCATATAACCCAGAATACCTGCTTTGAACTGGATTATCGGAGTCCACACTCATATAATCTGGTTTAAAGCAAATAACATGGGATTTTATTCAGATGTGTGGAAAGGAAGTCAAATAAGAAGCCAAGGCCCTTCCACACAGGCCTATAACCCTGAATGACAAGGCATAATATTCATTCTGCCTCTGCTAATAATAATAATAACAACAACAACAACAGGTTCCTGGAATAGGAGACCTCCAAGGGCCATCCAGGGCCATCCAGTCCTACCTCCTTCTGCCATAAGGGGAAAACACAATCAAAGCAATCCTCACAGATGGCCATTCAGCCTCTGATAATAATAATAATATTATAATAATAATTAGAATGGGTTCCTAGAATAGGAGATCTCCAAGGGCCATCCAGTCCTACCTCCTTCTGCCATAAGGGGAAAACACAATCAAAGCATTCCTCACAGATGGCCATTCAGCCTCTGATGATGATGATGATGATGATGATGATAATAATAATTACAATGGGTTCCTAGAACAGGAGACCTCCAAGGGCCATCCAGTCCAATCTCCTTCTGCCATAAGGGGAAAACATAAAGCATTCCTCAGCCATGTTGAATCAAACCTAAACTCTCATGAGAGCAACAGAAAGTACTGAACCTTGAGTTTGGGAGTTGTAGTTCTCCTCCATCCAGAGAGCACTGTGGACTCAAATAATGATGGATCAGGACCAAACTTGGCACGAAGCCTCAGGAGAGGAGGAAGCGGAAAGGGAATGGATGAGCACGCCCCCCTGCTCCGAACTCGGCCCCGCCCCTTTTTCGCTCTGGCCATGCCCCCTCTCACTCGTGCACTCTCTCTCTCCTTCCCTCTTTCCTTCAGGTGGTGGAAGGGGGAAGGAATGAAAGGGGGAAAGAGAGAAAGAAAGAGGGAGGGAGAGGGAGAGGGGGGAGGGAGGGAAGTAGGAGGAGGAGGAAGAGAGCCTGCTCCTCCTCCCTGCCCTGCCCCTCACCCCCCCGCCGCGAAAAAAATAAATAAAAAATATTCCGAAAAATATTCCAAAAATTTTTTTTTAAATTTTTTTAAAAATCTTAAAAGGCAGATGTCTTGCAGGAGGGTAGGGGGCCATGGGGAAGGGGTTGGGGGCCGTATACGGCCCGGGGGCCACCAGTTGGACAGCCCTGGGCTATGCTATTGAAAACACAGCTGCGCTGGGCAGGGCACGTCTCTAGGATGGAGGACCACCGCCTCCCAAAGATACTACTCTATGGTGAACTCGCCACGGGTCAGCGCAAGAGAGGCGCCCCCAAAAAGAGATATAAGGATTCCCTGAAACAACATCTCAGGCTCGGCCAGATTGATCACCAACAATGGTCCACCCTGGCCTCACATCGGGAGGCATGGAGATGCACTATCCACAATGCTGCAGCCTCTTTCAAGAAGATGCAGCAAACAGATCTCGAAGAGAAACGACAATGCAGAAAGAACCGCAACTTGGAAACAACATCACCCAAGGAGACTTTCTGCTGTGCTTTCTGCAACCGGACTTGCCTATCTCAGATTGGCCTTTTTAGTCATCAACGTGCTTGTAAAAAGCGTTTGCAAAGTAATGCCGAGAGAGAGATGGGATGCTGTGATTTACAGTTTGGTGAGGCCTCAGCCCTCTTTGGCAGAGAAGGTGTCGTACACCAGAGCAGGAACACCTCCGACCTTAAACACCACACCAGCTTGATTAATTCAGCAAGCAGTTTACTGTAGAATCTATGTAGGCAAAGCCGTAAAAATATTAAAACAGTAAAGGTCGAAAGTCCAAGATAGTCCATAAACTTAAACCTCAAAGGAAAGCAAGATCCATGAGTACCAAAAAAATTCCATGAAACAAGGCATTCAGAACCATGAAATGTAACTGTAGGAAAATCCCACAGGCAAAACTGAGTCTTGGCAAAAATTTGGTGCATGAAACTCAGAGCACTTGAAAGCAGGACCATGATAAAAATAACAATGTTGACTCGACTGAGGCAAGTGTCTTCCATGAATCGTTATAAAGCTTTTACAGATTCCAAAACTGAAAGGAAAGCATTTTTCTTGACCTTCCCACCAGATAACGATTTGTTATCTCTTTTTTTTTGCTGTAGCCAGACTAATTGCCTCAGTCTGAAAGCTCTGCCTCTCTTAGGCCTGGGCAATCCATGGTTCTAAATGGTTCTAAAGTACTTACAAAACAAAAATTCTGGTGGCGAACATTTCAGAACTCTAACAAAACTTTCAAAATTTCATTATTATTTCATTACTAGCTGAAGACCCGGCAGTGCCCGGTTATTTGAGGAAGGCATTGTGTGCCAAGGTTGGTTGCTATTAGATGTTTATGTGGCTTGCAGTGGTCTCAGGAACTTAGTGAAGGTACTGCGAGGGGGCCATGGTGCATCCCCCTCCAAACAGCACCAGGATGTAGAGTGGGTCATGGGGGCTGTGTGTGTCACATTTGGTCTTGATCATGCTCTGGATGAGGGTTGCAGTGGTGTCTGGAAGTGAGGGAAGGTACTGGAAGTCCCGTCATTCATGGTCCCCCGTTCTCCAAACTGCACCAGGATGTAGAGTGGGTCATGGGGGCTCCATGTGCCAAGTGTGGTCTAGATCAGTCATTGGATGAGGGTCGCAGCGGTCTCTGTGAGTGAAGGTACTTCAAATCCCATCATCCATGGTCTGTCCCACTCAAAACTGCACCAGGATGGAGAACTGGCACAAAATGTTCAATAGGTGGTACATGACCCCGTACAAGCTGAGCCTCATGTTCAAAGAGGCGCAAAACAAGTGCTGGAAGTGTGCTTCCCAGACGGGCACTTTTTACCACATGTGGTGGTCCTGCCAACATGCTGTGCAATTCTGGAAGAAGATCCACATTGCCACACAAAAGATTCTGGGTCTCTCCATGGAACTCAAACCTGAAGCCTATCTGCTTGGTCTAACGTTCGAAGAAGACATGCCGGACGAGAATGCGGAAAAACTATTTGCGTACCTGTCATCGACGGCGAGAATAGTCTACGCGAGGAAGTGGAAGAGCGAGGAGGTCCCCGAGCTGGAGGAATGGTTGGACAAAGTACGAGAAGCCATGGACATGGACAAACTCTCCTTTTACCTATCGGAAACGGGAGGATACCCCCTCAAGAGAACTGACTGGTCCCCGGTGAAAGCCTTCATGAAATCACGAGGTCCATCTTGTACAACTTGAAATCCAGCCCCCCTCGCTCACCCTCTTATCAAGAGCAGGAGGGGATCATCATGAGCTTGTAGCTCAACAGTTCACGACGGAAGGACCTCTCCTCCCCCAGAGACCCAGAGGCTTTCTTCTTCTCTCTGGAACAAGAAAAGACACTGCCACCTCCCCCAGAGACTGCCCTCACTGCCCCCCTCTTTACTCCACAGCACTCTAACCCCCCCTCCCCCCTGCCCTCCCACCACCTCTGACCCTTCATCCCCAGTTAACACCCCCTCAACCCCCTTCTTCCCCACCTCCTAACCCCTCCTCCCCCGCTACCACTTCTGCCCTCTCCCTTCTCTGTCGTTCCTACTATTCTTTACCTGGAATTGTTCCCCCACTTTTACTGTCTATGGAAAACCCTAATAAACATATTTCAAAAAAAACTGCACCAGGATGTAGAGTGGGTCATGGGTACTCTGTGTGCCAGGTTTGGGCCTGGTCTGTGATATATAGGGGCTGCATTGTTGTTTGGGAAGCGAATGAGGTGAAGGTACTGCAAATCCCATCATTCGTGGCCCATCCTGCCCTAAATCACACCAGGTTGTGTAGTGGGCCTGTGGGCCCCTGTTTGCCATGTTTGGTCCTGATCCGTCATTGCTGTGGGCCGCAGTGGCTGACTGCCTGAGGCCTTTTGCTTTCCCTCTGAGTCACCTTAGGAGTGTATTGGGTGAAGGTACTGAACATTCCATTTCCAACAGAAAAAACTGTCAACTGGCTAACTGCAACTCCAGCCTCAGGCCCTTTCCTTTCCTCTCTGTGCTGTGTTGGAATGTTGGGAGGCTGGCCAGTCACAGCCATTTATGCAAATAATCCCACAGTTGCAGCCAATCGAAATGCGGGCACATATTTGCTCGGTCGCACCACCCACCCACTGCCCGCAAACACTGACTTTTATTATATACATAGATTGGCACTTTTAAAGACAGAACCAGTTAGGAACTGCCATTTATAATGAAATTTTGAAAGTTTTGTTAGCGTTCTGAAATGTTCACCACCAGAATGTTTGTTTTGTAAGTACTGAAGAACCATTTAGAACCATGGATTGCCCAGGCCTTTACTAAAACTTTGTTTTCTGCCCAAGGTTTCACTATTACCTCCCTCATAAACTCCTGCACCTGCCAAATCAATCTCAGCATCATTTTCAGGACAGTTGCTCTGAGAAAAATGGTAGAGGCCTCTCTCAGGAATGTGGCCTTGTGAATCTTCCTGAATCTTCCTGCATATCCGATATTTATATTGACAGAAGCATATTGGGAAAGGGAATCATTTAGATTAGATTAGAGCATTTTTAAGAATCTGACCCTCTGTAGCAACTGTCAGAAGACAGAAATAAGACCTGGCTTCTCCTTTCCTTATTGAAAACTCAGGCACTTTCGCAGTTCAGGAACAGAAGGCATAAATAGAACAAATTGTGATTTCGACAACATGACGCTTGTTGCAGGTGTACAAAGGGGGTGCTTTCCATCTAAAAGGTCAAATGACAGAACAGAGACAAAAGGGAATTTCCATCCTCTGTTTGCCTATTTGTATATAAGGTTTTGCTTTGGTCCAGAAAGGGGCAGTCAATCCTTGTAAAGTGTGGGCACCTGTGTGTGCCTTACACGACTGTCTGACTTCCTTCATGTTCATCTATTATATAAAGGGGTTCCCATCATGGACCGACCGTCCCAAACAGAGAAACCTTACAATGCAGAAACACCAAACTTGCCAACAGAAATAGGCCTCAAGAAAGGTATGTTTGTAGCAAAGAAACTTTCCCCCCCAAAACCTAAAAGGCCCCCAAAACAACGAGTAAAAAAACTACATTTCCCAGCATTATCCGGGGTTGCCAACGACTCTCCCAGCCTCTACATTCTGACAACATGATTGGCTGCCAATAAGGGCGGATTTGCATAACTCCTGTACTGGCCAGCCAACATGAACATTCCGAACCATAATAAACTGTCAGAGGAGGATAAGGCAAAGGGCTGAGGCACAAACACAAACACCCAATTCACTACCCACAGAAAATTTGCACCCCTACAAATCACAGACCACGCCCAAAATTGACAGTAAGGCTTCATTAACTTAATTTCCCTGACTAGCCCTCAGCTCATTGGACATTGTGTATGGCCTGAATTGACAGTAAGGCTTCATTAACTTGCTGTTCCTGATTAGGCCTCAGCTCATGGGACATTGTGTATGGCCTGAATTTACAGTAACCTACCTTGGCACACAGAGCCCCTATGACCCACGCTACATTCTACTACAGTTTGGAGGAGGATGGACCATGGATTATGGGACTTGAAGTACCTCTATGGATAATGGGATTTGTACTACTTCAAAACCCATCATTCCCCACAGACCACTGTGGCCCAGAACCAAGACCGATAAAGACCAAACTTGGCACACAATGCCCCCCATGACCCACACTCCATCCGACTGCAGTTCAGAGGAGGACACACCATGGATAATGGGATTTCAAGTACCTCCACTCACTTCCAAAGTACCCCACCCACACAAGCATCAACCTCTACATCAACACAGCAGACGGAAAGACAAAAAACATTGTATATCCACAAGCTATGCAGAACGCCAGCAACACCACACAACAACAACTCCACAGGACTTCCAACATCCCACCCACCAGAACAACCCACAACGACACAGCCATGGCCCCAACAACACCATAACTAACAACAACTCCAACCCTTACATACTCAGACTTCCTCGCATCTCCAAAATAGGGCACAGCAACGCGTGCTGGGTACAGCTAGTGAATGAATAAAACCTTGCTTTTGCTCTTCCTCATATGGGATTGCTTCATTCTTTGACCTCCCTGGCCTGGCCTTTGATAAGACCCAAAATTAGGGTCTATAACAATATTTGAATTCATAACAGTTGCAAAATTACAGTTATGAAGTGGCAACAAAAATAATTTTCTGGTTGGGGGTTACCACAACACGAGGAACTGTAGTAAGGGAACCAATGCTCTACACCAGGGGTGCTCATTAGGTAGTTTGTGATCTATTGGTAGGTCCCGTAGGGCAGGGGTGCTCACACTTTTTCAGCATGTGAGCTACTCTTAAAGCAACCAAGTCCAAAAGATCTACCTGCCCTCCTCCACTGTGCGCTCCCGCTGCGGCGCGCTCTTGCTGTTGTTTACCACCCACGCAGTGCTTCTTCCGCCTGCGGGCATTGCAGGAAGGAGAAAGCACGAGGCAGGGCATCCAGAGGGAGCGCACCGCCCTGCCTGTCTTGCCGGCAACAGAGGCTGCACAGCTGCTTCTGGACGAGAGAGAGGCAGGGCGCTCCCTCCAGAGGCCCCGCCTCATGCTTCCTTCTTCCTGCAATGCCCCGCAGGCGAAAGAAGCACCACAAGAGCAGGAGCGCACGTGCACGCAGGGTGTGCACGCGCATGGCAGGAGTGCCCCATCCGGCTGGTGAGGCCCGAAGATCACCTGGAAGAGGGCCGAAGATCTACTAGTAGCTCCCAAGCTACCTAATGAGCACCCCTGGGGTAGGGCATCCTGGTAGATCGCCGGCAGGGTGGGAGAAAGGCTCAGTCCTTCCCCGCAGGCTCCCAACGCCGCCCAAGTGCTGCCGCCCCTGGGTTATCTGAGGTCTTTTCCACACAGTTGGATAAAATCCCATGTTCTCTGCTTTGAATCAGATTATATGGCAGTGTGGACTCAGAAAACCCAGTTCAAAGCAGATATTGTGTTATATGTTTCACATTTTTGTAGTGGGTCGGTAGATCATTTTGACTTGGTTGTTTTATATGTAGCTCGCATGCTGAAAAAGTGTGAGCACCCTGCTGTACATGGTGCAGAATATGGACCAAGTTTTCTCTCTGGCAATCAATGCTGGCGGCTTCCCCAAGTCTACTGCTCTCCAAATGTCCACTCTCCAAGGTGCTGAAGTCCAATCCCAAACTACATTCACCTTAATTGTCAAACTATAGACTGGCATGAACCCACTACCGCGCTGCTAGAATTCAGAGCCATAACCGTATTCGTTTGAATATCCATATGCAAAGGGAACTTGGAGAGGAAACAAGAAAGATCTCTCGAAATTGAGTGAATGGGCAACAAAGTGGCAAATGCATTTTAACCTAAACAAGTGTAAAGTCATGCACGTCGGGGCAAAGAACCCCAAATACAATTATCAACTGATGGGATCAAAGCTTTCTGAGACAAACCAGGAAAGGGATCTTGGGGTTTTGGTGGACAGCTCAATGAAGATGTCAACCCAGTGCTGGTGAGGCCACATCTGGAGTACTGTGTACAATTCTGGTCTCCGCACCTCAAGAAGGATATAACGGAACTGGAAAAGGTACAGAAAAGGGCAACAAGAATGA
Organism: Anolis apletophallus; assembly: GCA_030556195.1. NCBI lineage: Eukaryota > Metazoa > Chordata > Lepidosauria > Squamata > Anolidae > Anolis > Anolis apletophallus. Next base: position 41,923,272 of record JARBWK010000015.1, on the reverse strand, counting down.
TCCAAGGGATGGAGCTGCTCCCTTATGAAACCAGGTTGCAACGCCTTGGTCTTTTCAGCCTTGAAAGATGGGTTAAGAGGTGACTTGATCGAAGTGTATAAAATCATGCATGGGATAGAAAAGGTGAATAAAGAAAAAATATTTTCTCTGTCACCCAACACTAGGACTAGGGGGCACTCCCTGAAGCTCCAAGGTAGGAAAGTTAGGAATAATAAAGGGAAATATTTCTTCACCCAGAGGGTCATTGGGTCCACCTTCGACCGGTTTCGACCACTGGACGCAGAGGATGTTGACAAGATTGTCGCAGCCCTTAAGTCGACCACCTGCTCCCTCGACCCGTGCCCCTCCACGCTGATTCGAGCTTGCGTGGAGGGGTTACGAGGCCCTCTGTTGAAGATAGTCAACTGCTCCCTTGAGCAAGGGGCTTTTCCAGAGGAGCTAAAAGAGGCGGTGGTCAGTCCATTGCTGAAGAAGCCCGGATTAGACCCGCGGCTCCCTCAATTACCGCCCAGTGTCGAACCTTCCGTACCTGGGCAAGGTGATTGAGAGGGCAGCAATGGATCAGCTGCAGACCTTCTTGGATGACGCAACCTGGCTAGACCCCTTCCAGTCCGGCTTCCGTTCAGGCCATGGGACGGAGACTGTCCTGGTCTCCATCACAGACCTACTCCGCTGCCACTTGGACCGAGGTGGATCGGCGCTGCTCGTGTTATTGGACCTCACGGCAGCGTTTGATACCGTCGTTACCAACTTTTGATACACCGCCTGGCGGTGGCGGGGGTGAGGGGGGACAGCCCTCAACTGGCTGTCCTCCTTCCTCCAACGCCGCCAGCAGCGAGTGAAGTGGGGAGGGGCGGTCTCCGGAGGCTCCCCGCTGAGTTGCGGGGTGCCTCAGGGGCTATCCTCTCCCGCTGTTATTTAACATCTATATGCGACCACTCGCCCAACTGGTACGGAGTTTTGGGCTGGAGTGTCATCAGTACGCTGATGATACCCAGCTCATTCTGAGGTTGGACCCCGGGCAGTCTCTGTACCCGATAATTTCCATCTTTGCCTTGAAGCCGTTACTGGATGGCTGCGAGCCAGTAAGTTGAAGGTGAACCCGGCGAAGACGGAGATCTTGTGGCTGGGCCGCCCGGGGGGGTAGTGACCCAGTTGCCAACTTTCGACGGTGTGGCCCTCTGCCCTCAGCCATCGGTAAAAAGTCTGGGGTCCGGCTGGGCGCCCACCTGTCCATGGAGGAGCAGATTGGCTGCACCTGCAGGACAGCATTCTACCACCTACGGTTGGCTAAGCGCCTGGCTCCCTACTTCTCCCAACGCGACCTTGCTACGGTGATCCAAGCCACGGTCATCTCGAGGCTCGATTACTGTAATGCGCTCTACATTGGCCTTCCCTTGTCGATGATCCGGAAGCTTAAGCTAGTGCAGCACGCCGCAGCCCGCCTCCTCCTGGGTGCTGCAAGATCTGACCGCGCGACCCCACTCCTGCGCGAGCTGCACTGGCTTCCGATTGAATCCGGGTCCTCTTCAAGGTGTTAGTTCTCACCTTTAAGGCCATCTATGGTTTGGGGCCAGTGTACCTGAGGGAGCGACTTACCCCTTATGTGCCCGCGAGATCACTGCGCTCTGAGGAGCTTGACCTCCTTGAGGTGCCTTCCCTTGGAACCTGCAGACTGGCCACTACACGGCGGAGGGCATTCTCTGTAGCTGCCCCAAGTCTCTGGAACGGCCTCCCGGAGGAGATCCGCGCCATCCGCTCTTCTGCCCTTCCGCAAGGCCTTGAAGACTTGGCTCTTTAGGAAGGCGTTTGGCCCTTAACTCAACCACACTGTGTGCCATGCTGCCTATTCCCCCCCCCAGATTCTTATCTCGTCCCCCAGCCTTCGCTGAGGGCTAGTGTTTTTAATATGTTTTAACTGCTTTGATGTTTAATGTGTTTTAACTGTTTAATCTGTTTTATTACTCACGGTGTTTATGCTTCTTCTGTAAACCGCTCTGAGCTCCGGAGTGAGCGGTATACTAAATCGAAGTTAATAAATAAATAAATAAATAATTATGGAACTCACTTCCAGAGGAGGTTGTGACAGCTGTCAGCCTGGACAGCTTCAAGGCAGGATTACACAGATTCATGGATACCAAGGGAATCAGTAGTTACTGAAATGGACATCCAAGTGCCACCTCTGTGTTGATGGAGGCAGGCAGGATTTTCCCCCGGTACTGGTTGTGGGGGGGTGGGAGCAGGTGAGGGGTTTGCCCTCCTTTCTGCTAGAGATCCCTGTGTACAACTAGTGGGCCACTGTGTGACACAGAATGCTGGACTAGATGGGCTGAGGCCTGATTCAGCATGGCTCTTCTTATGTTCTTATGTTCTTATGAGAGCAACCATTTACATAAGCCTTTTTCAGCCAATATGTGTGAACAGCCATCAAAATGGGTCTGATGACCAGGTGCCAGAAGCCATTGTGGCACAGAGGCAGGAGGAAAGACCCGAGTCAAAGCCTCACAAAGGCCAAGACATAGCTGTATATTGACTTTTGAATCATTAGCCTTCCCTCCCACCTTTTAAAAAAAATTCTAAGGATATGACTTCAAAGGTCAAAACACACACAAACACGTAACCCGGTGCCATTGTGTCAGAAGAGCGCAATCCGCACACAGTGAGTTGCGTGTCTCTTTGATACCCGTTTATCGGTGCCGGGCTCAATTAGAGGGAACACGGCTAATTGGAACATAAGTGGGTTTCTTTGTTAATGCATCTGACAGCTCACCCTGGGGAGCCCTCATGCAATTCATTAGGCACTTTAGTCATCTTTGCGGTTTTCCCATCCCAAACGGAGCTGCTCCATCCAACCGGGTGCTGCACATCTTTGCTGCACATCTTTCAAATTCCAAATGCAGCCACAAGTCAGGGTCGCATCTTGACATGATGCCCATTCTGTAATTCGAAAGAGTTAAATATCTATATTGACCCCGTCAGCACAGAGTTTTTGTCAAGCAGTATTTCTCCAAAACGACTCCAAATATGTGCAACGTCTCAATCCTTTCGGCAGTGATTGTACCCCCAAATGAATAGCAAAATAAACAATAACATAAATAATTTAAAAAATTAAAAGAACGTTATTGCACCCCAAAATAATATGGTGATTCCATCCTCGAAATAAAATCTTCTTTCAGTGCAATGCAGATGTTTATTGTTCTTCCATGTTCCAAGCAAAATCACTCCTTTGCCATTCCAAAATACACTTGGTTTTTAAAAAATGGTCTTGGGGTGCATCTAGGCCAGGGGTCGGGAACCTTTTCGACTCGGAGAGCCACAAAAGCAAAATATTTGGAAATTTATTTCAGTGAGAGCCATATACTGTAATATACTGTATAATATATTTTAAGACTGAATTCAACTAAATGTGAGTCTATACGTACATACTATGAGAAAATGATTCCCCCGGCAGAACAACGGGGCACTTCAGACCTGGCTCTGCAAAAGGCACGCTCAGGACTCTGGGAAGGCAGAGAAGACGGAAGGAAGGAGGAAGGAAGGAAGGAAGGAAGGAAGGGGGAAAGAAAGAAAGAAAGAAAGAAAGAAAGAAAGAAAGAAAGAAAGAGGAAATAAAGGAGGGAGGGAGAGAGGAAGAAAGAAAAGAAGAACAAACTATGGAAATAAAATAAAAGCAGGAGAGAGACAAGGAGGGGAAAGAAAGAAGGGAATGGGAAGAGAGGAAGGAAGGAAGGAAGGGTGGGGAAAAGAAAGGAAAGGGAGTGAGGAAAAAGTAAAATAATGAAGGGAAAAGAAGAAAAGATAGAAGGGGCAGAGAGAAAAGTGAAAAGAAAGGAAGGAGAAGAAAAGGAAGACTTGGGGGAAAAGAATAGAAGAGGAAGGAAGGAAGGAAGGAAGGAAGGAAGGAAGGAGGAAGGAAGGGGAGAAGGAAAGGATGGAAAAGACGAAGGAAAGAAGGAAGGGTGAAGGGGAGGAAGGAAGGGAAGGAAGGAAGGAAGGAAGGAAGGAAGAAGGAAGGGGAGAGGAAAAATGAAGGAGAGAAGGAAGGGAAAATGAAGAAGAGAAGGAAAGGGAAGAAGGAAGAAAGGAAGGAAGGAAGGAAGGAAGGAAGGAAGGAATGGAGGAAAGAAGGAAGGAAGGAAGGGAAAATGGAGGAAAAGGAAGGGTGAAGGGGATAAAGGGGAGGAAGGAAAATGGAGGAGAAGGAAGGGGATAGAGGGAGGGAAAATGAAGGAGAGAAGGAAGGGAGAAGGGGGAGAAAGGAAGGAAGGAAGAGGAAGGAAGGAAGGAAGAGGGAGAATGGAGGAAAGAAGGAAGGGGAGAGAGGGAGAGAAAAGGAAGGAGAGAAGGAGAAGGAAAGGGTGAAAAAGGAAGGAAGGAAGGAAGGAAGAGAACTGTGGACTCCTCTTCTTGGCCCTTATGTGATTCCACAATGAGGACATCGGTTTCCAGGTGGAAGGCGGTTCCAATTAGCGTCGGCTTGACACGCCTTCTTCCTCTTGGCAAATTTCTCCCTTTCGCCCTCCATTTGTGCCTCTTCAAATTCCGCAGCACTGCTGGTCACAGCTGAACTCCAGTTAGAGTGCTCAAGGGCAAGAGTTTCCCAGTTCTTTGTGTCTATGCCACCATTTTTGAGATTAGCTTTAAGCCCATCTTTAAATCACTTTTCCTGCCCACCAATATTCTGTTTCTTAAATAGCTTGCCATCTGTCCGGTAGATGATTTCCACTCTGGTGGGAAGCTTCCCATCAACAAGATGAAATATCATAGCGATGAAGATGGGCAATAACACATAATCCCTGTTTGGCACTTGAGTCCACCTTAAATGGGTCACGTTGGGAGCCATTGCTGTCCAAGACTGTTGCCATCATGCCTTTGTGGAAGAACTGCAGAATGTTCACAAAATGGCTCGACCAGACTCACCGAGCCGAGCGTGTTGCGGTGCAGGATGTCCTTGCCGCCATCTTGGTCTGGAGGGAGGGGGGCCTTCTCCTTCCCAGAAGCCCCCTGGGTGGTGGGAGAGTTTCCCACCAACAGCGCCAGATGGCCAATGGTGGGGCTGGCACCGCCTCTCTCTGCCCCGTCAGCGGGCCAGCCCTCTATTCCACCCAGGCAGTCAGGCTACCCAAGGCTCCTCAACAGGCACTGGACCTGTTCCTGTTTTTGTCCATCCCACCCACCTGCTTGTATTCATTGTTTGTATCTCTTTACTTTTCATGCTGTGCATTCATTGTTCGTATCTTGTTAATTTTTCTTGCTGTTAATTGTGTTCATCGTCGCAACTGTGTTTGGCGTGTGGCATGGGCCCTGGATCTGGCTGGCTTATCGCCCCTTGGTTGAAGGGGGGGATAACACCCTGGCCCCTGGAGTGCCAAGATTTTGTGGACCGGTTGAGGGTCAGTGGCACCCAGGCATGTAAGTGTCTTCGGACAACTGCGGGTTGTCCGACCCCGGATCGAGGACCCATGCATGGTTGCCAACCCTTGTTCCTGTTATCAATAAATTAGTTGTGGCAGGCCCAGATTAACACCTTTTTGTGCCCTAGGCCACACTTTGGAATTACGCCCCCTTTAAGCCAATCTCTACGCCCCCCCCCACACACACACACCACTCAGACCCACACTTTGCTGGCTTTCGCCATGGTGCCTCCGGAGCAGACAGGAAAGGCGAGCAGGCACCATCCCGCCACCTCCAAGGTCCCCATTCCCACCGGCTGGAAAGCTCCGCTGTGCTCTGAAGGTCTCCTTGGGAGGCTTGGGGAGAGCGCAGTGAGTGCAAACTCGCTCTAAAGGCGTGCACGAGAGTGTGTGTGTGTGTGTGTGTGAGAGAGAGAGATGTCCGCTTGGCGTGTGTTCCCGCAGACCGAGGGAGGATTCAGATTGAGGTTTGTGTGGCCTTTGTTCAGCTGCTCCTGAAGGCAGGAGAGCCAGACCCTGGCCTTGATCCTTCCTTCCCTCCCTCCCGCGGCTCCCTTTGGCCAAGTAGGCCGCCCCGGTTTGGTCCGAGAGCACAGGAGCGAGCCTGGGTTGGTGTGATCTCATGCTGGGGACCTAGGAGAGGTCCACCCAAGCAAGGCCCTTTCTCTCCCCTCTTCCTCCCTCCCTGTCTTCCTTCTTTACTTTCTTTCTTTCCTCCTAGTTGCCTCCTACTCCTCCTTCTCCCCTTCCTCCCAATGCCCTCTCCCGGACTCTATATATGTTGTGTGTCTATGGCATTGGATGTTTGCCTGTATATGTACATTGTATTCCACCCAGAGTCCCCTGTGGGGTGAGAAGGGCGGAATATAAATGATGTAAATAAATAAATAAATATTGTTCCCTGCCTTTTTCTTGGAGTTCTCGCACAGTGAAGATCATGTCCACTGTTTATCTACACTGGAAAATTAATGCAGTTTGGCACAACTATCTTACTGTCTATTCTCCTTTATGGGTCTGAAACATGGGTCACATATCGGCAACACCTACGACTCCTCGAACGCTTTCATCAGCGCTGTCTTCGCACAATCCTAAATATACGCTGGACCGACTATGTGATGAATGTTGCTGTCCATGAGCATGCAGGGATCACCAGCATTGAGGCCATGCTATTGAGAACACAGCTGCGCTGGGCAGGGCACGTCTCTAGGATGGAGAGAAACGACAACGACATATCTGTGTGTATTTGATATGGCTTCTGGCTAATCAATAAAATTGTTGTTGTTGTTGTTGACAACGCAGAAAGAACTGCAACTTGGAAACAACCTCACCCAAGGAGACTTTCTGCTGTGCTTTCTGCAACCAAACTTGCCTATCTCAGATTGGCCTTTTTGGTCATCAACGTGCTTGCAAAAAGCGTGGGATGAGTCCTTCCTAAGAATCTTCATTCGCGAAGTAATGCCGAGAGAGAGATTAATTTTACAATATAGACGAGTCCCGAGAGGTGTATTTTGGTGATGCAGCAGCACAATTTTGCCTTATACAACTCCTATAAGTGCCAGGATTCCGTAGCATTCAGCCGTAGCAGTTCAAATGGGGTCAAACTGCTTTCATTGTACATTGTAGACGCACCCCTTGCCTCCAAATGAAGGCATATTACCTTGGTCTCAAGGCATTAAATCTCAACAGCCGCTTGCTGAGCTGTGTCCAGAAATTAACCCGAAGTCATTGCGTATATAATATAGATGTCAGGTTAATTTTGGAAATTAAATTCTTAGAATTATAAAAGGGGGTGGAATAGAAATGATTTCAAAGTAAATAAGAGTTATTTGCTGGCTTCGGTTTGGGTCTTTTCGAAACCCAAATGGGAAGCTCTGCTGTCACCTGCAAAAGGGCCATATATCCGTCTCGTTTCCAACGTAGGGTTTTAATACAGTCCACGGCTTGGGCCACCTTTTCATTCAGCCCGGTGTTTGATTCTAATTTTATCTATTAATCACGCTAACCCAACAGAATCGGCCTTAATCAAATGTGAGTCAATTACCCAGTTCTTCAAATTATATCCTTTAATGAAAGACATTCTTTAAGACTGACTGCCAATTAAGGGAGTGACCCAATGTCTTCTTGGAGGGAGGTGCGGACACGGCTTCCCGGCTCAGAGAAGGAGTCGTCTTCGGTCGTCGCTGGATCCGTTCTCATTAATCCCAAAAAGCTGGAAAATCAAGAAGAGGCGAAGTTAAGTTTTCCCAGCAAGAGAAGAGCAAATATTTGCCACCGTTGCCTTCCTAAGATGATGGAGACATTCAACGTCACAATGCAACCATTGTGAAGCAATAACCATCAGGAACTGGAGAAGGAAAACAGGGCAAAAAGATATTTGCCTGAAACTGAACAAAACCGAAAGTTTACGTGATGCTGGGGAGCGCCTTTCCCAGGGGAAACTGGTCCTTCCCAAGTCAATGGGGCAAGAGATCCACTCCAGGTTTTGGATAGCTTTGAGGGAGCTCTCCAAGGTGCTCAACCTCTAAAGCACGGGTTCCCAACCTTCCTAATTCCGTGACCTCTTAATCCATGTTGTGGTGACCCCGAACTAGAAAATTATTTTCGTTGCTACTTCATTGCTGTCATTTTGCTACTGTTATGAATTGTAACATAACATACTGGTGGGGTTGGAGGGTGTGTTGTCCCACCCGGGCTGTTAATACCCAGTAAAGGGCAAGGACGTGGTCTCTCTATACCGGGGGATTGCTACTTGCCTTCCTTTAGAGCAGGGGTGGGCTATTATTTTTTCCAAGGGGCCACACGAGAGCCAAAAAATATTATGGAGGGCCGGACCTAAAGGCTGAACTACGTTCTAATCTACATTATTTATTTATTTACTTTATTTTTTACTATATATTAGACATCATTAAAATTAACATATTAATATATCAAGAAGTATTCATATATTATTAGTATTAATATCATAATAAATATATTATAGTATATATATATTGACATTATAATATATTGAAATTATAATATAATATAACATTATATTATATTATTTATTATATTAATATAATAAAATTATTATAAAATAATAAAAACCACTAAAATAAAATAAAATAAAATTCAAGAAGACAAGCTGCGAACCAAGATGGAGGCTGACATCCTCAAGAGAGGAAGGATCCCAAGATGGAATGGCCCAATGGCCCCAGCCCAGAGGATGGCAAAGCGGACTCAGCCGCCGCTGCAGCAGAGCAGAGCAGCAGACGATCGGAGGCTGCAGGCCTTCACCCGCTCTCGCCCCCAGCCGTTCCATCAAAGGCGTTCCCGATCAGCTGATCGCCCTGCCATGGAGTGCCTGCCATCCCGGGAGGCGATCCAGGCCTGCAGCAGGAGCAGTCGGCGACCTGCGGCAGCTGATCGTCCTGGCAACCCGGAAGACGATCAAGTCTTCCAGGTCGCCAGGGCAATCAGCCACCGCAGGTCACCGACTGCTCCCGCTGCAGGCCCGGATCACTTCTCGGGATGGTAGGCACTCCAAAGCTGCTGCTCCTCTGATCGTTCTCCGGAGTAGCGGGCTGTCTGCCGACCCAGGCCCCACATCCCGCGATGGGATGGCAGTAGCACAGCCCTTCCTCTTGCAGAAATGGCCCCGCCCCCAGCGCCCTTCTACCCGGGCCGATCAGAATCGGCTGGTGGGCTGCATCTGGCCCATGGGCCGTAAGATGCCCAGGTCTGCTTTAGAGGCTTGGGGCTCCCAAGGACCAAGCTGGACACTCTAGTTAGTTAACTCAAACAGGCTTTATTTGTTCATGACATGAGTTATCTTCACTCAGGCAGTTCGCTTAGTTCCCCGAAAAGATAAATGAAAGATGAGGACAGTGTTATGAAAATGGACTGTGGGCTGTTTTCGGACAAACTTGGGATTACAGAGCTTGGACTATGTGTATTTTAACTTTAACTTAAATTAAAGTATTTAAACTATTTGTATTTAATTGGTTTTTAATGTGTTTAATGTATTTTATGACGTAATCGTTGTTTTATTGATTGTATATGTGGCATCGAATCACTGCCTTTTGTTAGCCGCCCCGAGTCCCACTTTGGAGGTAAAGAAGGGCGGGTTATAAATAATTGAAACAAACAAATAAATAAATAAATGATTGACCCTGACACATTTTCATATTTTCAAATCTGGCCCTCTTTGGAAAACACTTGGACACGTTCAGATGGGGCTGCCAGCACCATGTCAAACAGAGGATGCAACTATTACCGCCCAGTTTCGAACCTATCGTTTCTGGGCAAGGTGGTTGAGAGGGCAGCAATGGAGCAGTTGCAGTCCTTCCTAGATGACACAACTTGGTTAGACCCCTTCCAGTCCGGCTTCCGTTTGGGGTATGGGACAGAGACGGTTCTGGTTTCCATCACAGACAAGCTACGATGCCAGCTGCTTGTGTTATTGGACCTCACAGCAGCGTTCGATACAGTCGATTATGATCTTTTGACCCACCGCCTTGCCGGGGCCAGGGTGAGGGGGACAGTTCTGAATTGGCTGTCTTCCTTCCTTCGGAACCGGCTACAGCGAGTGAGGAGGGGTGAGGTTGTCTCCGGGGGTTCCCCCCTACTTTGTGGGGTCCCCCAGGGGGCAATCCTCTCCCCTCCGTTATTTAACATCTATGTCCGACCGCTTGCTTGACTGGTTCGTAGCTTCAAGCTGGAGTGTCACCAATATGCTGATGACACCAGCTCATTCTGGGGAAGGAGGGCCGGCCCAAATCCGTACCTGATAATTTCTATCGCTGCCTCGAAGCCGTTATTAGATGGCTGTGACCCAGTGGGTTGAAGGTGAATCCAGCAAAGACGGAGATCCTGTGGCTTGGTCATCCGGGCGGTAGAGAGATCCAGCTTCCAACCCGTCATCAGCAGTAAAAAGTCTTGGTGTCACACTTGACTCTCAACTGTCGATGGAGACAGTAGAGTAGCGTTTTTTCATCTATGCCAGGCGAGGAAGCTGGCCCCCTATTTGTCTTGCCACGACCTGGCCACAGTAGTCCAAGCTACGGTCATCTCAAGGCTAGACTACTGTAACGCTCTTTACATTGGCCTGCCTCTGTCGGTGATCCGGAAACTGAAGCTGGTGCAGAACGCGGCAGCTCGGCTACTGGCAGGTGTTCCAATGAGCCGCCACATCGCTCCCATCTTGTGCGCACTGCACTGGCTCCCAGTGGAATGCCGGATTACCTTCAAAGTGTTAGTATTGTCCTTTAAGGCCTTGAATGGTCTGGGGCCAGTGTACCTAAGGCAGTGTTTCCCAACCTTTTTTGAGCTGCGGCACATTTTTAACATTAAAATAATCCGGGGGCACACCACCAACCAAAATGACACAAAATGACACTCTAACACAGTAAAGAACGGCTGAGGGATGGTGGCCTGCTGGGAGCAGCTGCTGGGAGTGCCGAAGCCGGGGGAGGGGGAGGAGCCAGGCCGTGCCATGCCCCGCCCCCTCCCCCGGCTTCAGTTCTCCCACAGCTTCGCCAGCCTTGAGGGGGCAGTGCCAAGCCAGCATTGTGCTGGCTCTGCCACTGCTGGCTTGGCACTGCCCCCTCAAGGCTGGTGAAGCTGTGTGAGTGCTGAAGCCGGGGGGTGGGGGAGGGCACCATGCCCTGCCCCCTCCCCCGGCTTCAGCTCTCCCACAGAGGAGGAGCATGAGTGGTGGATGGGCTTCAGTGGACGGGGCTCCTCCTCCGCGCGGCTTCAGCGAGCGAGGGGCGAGAGTCATGGTGGGAGTCATGGCAGATTGGAGGCTGGCTGGGGAAATGGCCGAAGGAGGCGGCGCCCCGGCCCCTTCTTTTTCTTCGCCACCGCCCGCCCCCCCCCCCCCAAGCAGCAGGAATTCGGCAGGAGGAGGGGGGAAGGAAGGGGGGCAGAGAGCTTTTCTCGTGGCACACCTGATGATCGCTCATGGCACACTGGTTGAGAAACACTGACCTAAGGGACTGCCTCACCACATACTGTCCCACTAGACCCCTGCGCTTTCTGGTGATCCCAAGTCCTAAGAGTTACCACCTCACCGCAACGCGGAGGAGGGCTTTTTCTATCATAGCTGCTACCTTGCGGAACGCGTTGCTCTCCGAAACCCGCGATCTTTCAAGTTTGCTGGCTTTTAGGAAGGCATGCAAGACATTATTGTTCTAACAGGCATTTGGCTTCTAAGAATTGTCAGCCTCTCTGGCATTATGTTGTCCTCTCTGATGTTATTTGTATTTTATGGTTGTTGTTTTAACCTTAATGATTTTAATTGTAGTTGTGAATGTTGTTATTATTGCAGTTTTATTGCTTGTGAGTCGCCCCGAGCCGAATGGGAGTGGTGACTGATAAATGTGAATAAATAAATAATAACTATCTACAACCCACAAAACATGTTTCTGGAAATGGAGAATGCATTCTCTCGGCAAGGAAGCCCAATGGAGATGTCTTGATCCCGGCACGATAATCCTTGCCTATCAATTACCGGCCTTGTTTTCCATGGGATTAGAAACAACACCGATTTTTATTATTCCGCAGGATCCGACAAGGTGGGAGGAGGAAGGCGTCCTTTGGGGAATAGAGTGATGGAGAGGAGAAATGTGTGATGCCACTCTCTTTGGTCCGAGGCCTGTCATCTCATCTATCAGGCAGCATCTCCAACTGAGGGCTTTGCCTCCAGCGCCGGAGAATGAGGACGTTTCGCGCGGAAAAAGGAACTTTAATTAGCCATGAAATGCCTACTTGTCCTTGGCAAATACTGGGCACGGAGGAGACGTTGGGGCTGCCGCGACAGGCTCCCTTCTTCTCGCCTTCCTCCTCTTTTCGTATTCACAATTCTCACTCCAGAAAAACAGCATTGAAGCTACAAAACTCAGGAGAGAAGGCAACGGCGTGTCTTGTTGCATTTGACGTTTGGTAGAAAAAGTGAGACCGGAGATGCGCCTCTACATTGTCAAGTGAACGCGGTCTGGCACCACTTTAACTGCCGTGACCTTATCAAACGACCACTCCCAATGCTATGGAATCATGGGAGTTGTAGTTTATTTATTTGTTTGTTTACATCATTTCTACCCCGCCTATATCAGCCCAAAGGTGATTCAGGGCGGCGAACAGTCGGCACAATTCGATGCCATATAAATACATATATCAATAGAATAAAAATATTACATTACAAAATATCTAAAAATAGTCAACAACAACGAAACGATAAAACAATGAACAATTTTTAAAATGTCGTCATATTCAGTCCTTATCCATTCCGTTCTCTTAGTCGTTCCTGGGTCATCTTCCAATTCAAGTTTATCAGGTTAAGCTGAAGCTCCAAAAGCTTGCTCAAAGAGCCAAGTTTTCAATTTTTTTAAAGGTTAGGAGGGAGGGGTACGATCTGATATCCCTGGGCAGGGAATTCCAGAGCCGAGGGGCCATCACAGAGAAGGCCCTGCCCCTCATCCCCGCCAGACGTGCTTGTGAGGCCGGCAGGATCAAGAGCAGGGCCTCCCCTGACGATCTAAAGCAGTGGTGGTCAACCTATGGCCCGCGGACTGTATCCGGCCCGGCAGCCGATGTTGTCTGGCCCTTGGCTCCCCCAAGGCTTCCTCGTGAAGAGAGGGAAGCAAACTCCCATTGGGATGGCTACAAACGTGACGAAGCAGGCAGGCAGGCAAGTGGAGGGGAAGGGAGGGGGAAGAAGGGGAGATGGCCAGGAGCAAGAGCATGCTTCCCCCCCCCCTCCGCCTCCCTTCACTTCCTTCTCGCGGGCTCCCCCCTCCCTCTTGCCTCAGCGCATTTTCCCTTCTTCTGTTTCCTTCCCTCCTTCCCTCTCTCTTTCCCCCTTTCATTTCTTCCCCCTTTCACCACCTGAACCAGGCCCGGATTACGGTCTTCGGCCGCCCGAGGCCAAGACGCCCCACGCCACCCCCCCAGGGTGCGGAAAGCCACGCCCCCAGGGCGCTGCTGCGCATGTGCTGCAGCAGCCCTGGGTGTGTGGCTTCCGTGCCGCCTCCTCCTCCTGTAACCGGAAGGAGGGCCCGAGGAAATGGACGGAAGCCACGCGGCACCGGCCCCACGGCTTCCGTCCACCTCGCACCTTCCTTTCGGTCGCGGGAGGAGCCAGGAGGAGGTGGATGGAAGGCGCACGGCACCGTGGGGCTTCCGTCCGCCACCTCCTCCACCCCCCGTAACCAAAAGGAGGGCGCGAAGAGGAGGGCGGGACTTTCCTTCCACCTCCTCGTGCCTTCCTTTCGGTTGCGGGGGGTGGAGGAGGAGGCGGACGGAAGCCCCACGGTGCCGCGCGCCTTCCATCCACCTCCTCCTGGCTCCTCCTGCGACCGAAAGGAAGGCGCGGAGGAGGAGGAGGAGTCCCGCCTCCTCCTCGCTGCCTGGGCCGCCCCTTGCAAAGGAAGGAGGCGGCCAGGAGGAGGAGGAGGAAGGGAAGCTCGTTGGCTGGCATGCGTGAGCATGCATGCATGCCCGCCGGCAGGGCGGAGCTTCCTTCCTCCTCCGCCGCCTCCTTCCTTTGCAAGGGGCGGCCCAGGCGAGGGGAGGGCGCCATTCCCTCCTCCCCGCCCCCGCGCAGCGCTCTCCCCCCGCCCTCTCCTGACTCTCTCGGGAGAGGGCGGGGGAAAGCGCTGCGAGGGGGCGGTTTTTTGTTTTTTAAAAAAAATTCTGGGGGCCGAAGCCACTGCCCCCAAAACTCACCGCCCGAGGCCATGGCCTCGTCTGGCCTCATGAGTAATCCGGGCCTGACCTGAACACAAGAGGAAAGGAGGGAGTGCATCAAGGGAGAGGGGGTGGGGCCAGAGCAGGAAAGGGGCGGGGCTGAGGCCGGAGCGTGCCGGGCGGGGGCATTCATTCCCTCTCCGGCTTCCTCCTCTTCTGGGCAAATTGAGGATTCGTGCCAAGTTTGGTCCTGATGCATCATTATTTGAGTCCACAGTGCTCTCTGGATGTAGGTGAACTACAACTCCCAAACACAAGGTAAATGCCCAGCAAACCCTTTCAGTACTTTGGTCTCATGAAAGTTCAGTGTGGCTGAATGGCCATCTCTAAGGAATGCTCTGATTGTGTTTTTCCTTTATGGCAGAAGGAGGCTGGACTGGATGGACCTTGGAGATCTCTTCTCCTGTTGTCGTTATTATTATTAGCAGAGGCTGAATAAATACTATGCCTTAATATTCAGAGTTATAGGCCTGTGTGGAAAGTCCCTGTGTTATCTAAATTCCTTTCCACACATTTGAATAAAATCCCATGCTATCTGTTTTGAACCAGATTATATGCCAGTGTGGACTCAGATAACCCAGTTCAAACCAGATATTGTGGGATTTTCTGCCTTGCTTGATTGTGTTTTTCCCTTATGGCAGAAGGAGGTTGGACTGGATGGCCCTTGGAGGTATCCTCCTACTCCTCCTCGATACTGCACCAGGATGTAGACTGAGTCATGGGGGCTCTGTGTCCCAAGTTTGGTCTTGATCAGTCATTGGATGAGATTGGCAGCGGTCTTGCGAAGTGAGTGGAGATACTTAAAGTCCCATCATCCATGGCCCATCCTCCTCCAAACTGCACCAGGATGTAGAGTGGATCATGGGGGCTTGGTGTGCCAAGTGTAGTCTTTATCAGTCATTGGATGAGGCTCGCAGCAGTTTCGGGAAATTTGTAAAGGTACTTCAAGTCCCATCATCCGTAGTCCACCCTCCTCCAAACTGCACCAGGATGTAAAGTGGGTCATGGGGGCTTTGTGTGTCAAGTTTGGTCCTGAACAGGCACTGGGTGAGGGTCACAGCGGGCTTGGGAAGTGAGTGGAGGTACTTGAAATCCCATCATCCATGGTGCACCCTCCTCTAAACTGCAGTGGGATGGAGTGTGGGTCATGGGGGCTCTGTGTGCCAAGTTTGGTCTTTATTGGTGATTGGATGAGGGTTGCATTGTTTTCAGGAAGTGAGTGAAGGTACTGCAAGTCCCATCATCCATGGTCCGTCCTCCTTCAAACGGCAGTAGAGTGGGTCATGGGGGCTCTGTGTGCCAAGTTTGGTCTGCATTGGTCATTGAATGAAGGTCGCAGTGGTTTAAGTAAGTGAGTGAAGGTACTGCACTAGGGTTGCCATTTTTGATATAAGAAATAAGGGACACTTCATTAAAAACTTGAAATTCAAACATTAGGTAGAAATAGTTTTATTAACAGAATAAGATAATGATTGAAACTCACAAAAGAAACTGACTTACACCCTCTTAACAGGACGTGGTATGTTTCCGCATGCTTTGTCATGCAGAAAAAACATTATCAGAACTACCTTATTTTCTCCATCTGTATTTAGTCCTTGACTTTGCTGACTTTAAAAGCGTGCTGTCTAAACATTAAAATACAATAAATTTTATAAGACAGTACATCTTCATGATTATTATGTCAATAGTTAATGGTATAGTATAGTATGGGATACACAGCATTGTATAGTACTGGGATGCACAGCTAGGCCTATTTTAAGAGTAACTCTCAAGCAACCAGAAACTATCGTTATCAACATGATCCAACATTCCCTTGGGTAACGGTTAATTAGTCTATTGTACTTTGAAAAAGTCCTGTATCCAGGGCCGTAGCCAGGATTTTGATTCGGGGGCTGAGTTTGGTTCGGGGCTGAGACTGGGTGGAAGAGGGTCTACCCTAGCAAACCTTTTGTATTGTTATCCCAATAACCCCATTAATGTGGGATATAATGAGCATGGTGATCAGATCATGATATAAGTGCACATAACAGTTTAAAAATTGTACCAGTAAGGCCTTCTCGCGGATCACCCTGAGAATTTCGGGGGGGGGGGGCTGAAGCCCCCTTAGCCCCCCCTGGCTACATGCCTGCCTGTATCGCCTCTTCCTTCCAACGGGGACGCAGGCTGCCCTGCGAGTTGGAATCCCCGGGCAGGCATTGCCATGGAAACCACAGCGCACACCTTCCTCTGGTCAACCCCGCCCAGTCCTGTCCTGCTAGCCAAAAATAAGGGACAGGGCCTGAAAATAAGGGACACAAATTTTAGGGCCAAAATAAGGGACGTCCCTTAGAATAAGGGACATATGGGAACCTTATACTGCAGATCCCATCATCCATGGACCATCCCCCTTAGAACAGCATCAGGATGTAGAGTGGGTCATGATCTATTATTGAAAGGGGTGTGCCTTGATGCAAGGTGAACTACAACCCCACAGAATCAGTTCCTCAAACCCACCCAGTCTGTTCAGTTGCTGATCAATTCCTCCCTGCTGTGTGCCATACGAAAGGGTAGGAAAGGGTGAAGGGAGAGGCAGTGGGTGGGGTGATGCAAATGGAAAGAGAAAGGAATCCTGGGATGCCTGCCTGTGGTGGAGGGGACACCTCAAATCTAGGATCAAATTGTCCCTGAATGAAAGCATTTCTTGGATGGTGGGTCGTAGTGTGTGTGGAGGACATTGGAAGGGTTTGGGCCACATACTCATGGCACTCACTCTCACCTGCCTTGTCCATGAAGGGAGTGCCTTGGAGGCTTCTCAGCACTTGGAACTAGAGCCTGTTTGTGGAGGCCAGAGGCTGTCTGTGGAAGTGGACAACTCTGCCACATACATACATACATACATACATACATACACATTTTTTACTTTTATTATGTGTATAGATAGATAGATAATGTGTATAGATAGATAGATAGATAGATTATAATGCTCTCACTGAAATAAATTTCCAAATATTTTGCTTTTATGTTCTTGACCCCTGATATAATGAATCACAAATGATACAAATATTCACATTTTATTTATTTATTTATTTTTATTTATTTGGGTTTCTATGCCGCCGACTCCCGAAGGCTCGCGGCGGCTTACAAGAGCCGAAGGCACAATAAAATACAGAAGGTTAAGAGCAATTAAAAACAAGCAACACAGTAAAAACAACAACACAGTTGAGGTAGTGGCACAACCAAGACGCACGGGCCTACCCATCGAAGGCCTGCCTAAACAAATAGGTTTTACAAGCCCGCCTGAACAGGAGCAGGTCCTTCATTGCCCGGTGTTTTGTGAATCAATGTCATTTTTCCTATGACCACCTCTCTTTTTCATGGTTTGTAACATATACTCTTATCAGTCTTCTTAATATATCCAAAACACAATGTAGTGCCCTATTTATTATTATTATTATTAAAGAAATTCAATTGATATCATGTAGAATGTAGTCCAGCCTTGAGGTGCGGCCCTCCATCGTATCTTTTGGCTCTCGTGTGGCCCCTTGGAAAAAATAATTGCCCACCCCTGATCCAAAGTCTCTGATGGGTTCATAGGGAGAGATGCATTCAGATAGATAGATAAGTTTCTAAAGGCCTTCCATCATCTCTGCTCAAGAGTGTTGTTGCCTTGCCGAACTACAAATCCCTGGACCCCATGGCATTAATACCGCCTGGAATTGCATGCCCCACTTGTGATGCTTTTGTTCGTCACCCTCCAATATTCTTGACAGCGATTGAGCAAGGTAGAAATGATTATTTATTTCCAGGATCAAGGTATTCGTAACCAGGCGCCTTCTTCGCCTTTCTCCTAGCGACAGAGAGGAAAAAGAAAGGCGTGAAGGAAGAGCGGTGTCTCTTTAAATTTGGCTCTTCCTAAACAATTAGAATTTCTAATCCTCTCCCTCCGATCTGATGTTCCTTAGGAAAGACATGTATATCGCCTGAAGGTAGGAGTTCAAGTTGGCTTTTAAATGCAAATATTTTAACAAGGAGAACACACAGAAGCATGAACTATCAATTATTCCTAGTAGGCATATGTAAAACATCTTGTTTATCACTCAAGGAGGAGAAAAAAATACAACACAAGGAAAAAACACCAAAAAAATCAAATCAAGCCATGCAAAACATCATCATCATAATAAAAAGGAAATGCTTCACTTCCTTTCGGAAGCAATCTCTTTCACCTTGTCTTGGAGGTCCCTTTGTTTGTCACATGGCGCATCTACGCTGTAAATTAACTCAGTTTTATGCCACTTTAATTAACTGTAATGGTTCAGTGCTGTGGAATCCTGAGAGTTGTAGTTTGATGAGGTCGAAGGGGCCATTTACACAGTAGAATGAATGCAATTCAACAACACTTTAACGGCGATGGTACAGAATGCTGTGCGTTGTAGTTTGGGGTGACTCAATGTTGTGGAATCCTGGGAGCAGGGCCGTAGCCAGGATTTTGATTCGGGGGGGGGGGGGGGCTGAGACTGGGTGGAAGAGGGTCTACCCTAGCAAACCTTTTGTATTGTTATCCCAATAACCCCATTAATGTGGGATATAATGAGCATGGTGATCAGATCATGATTTAAATGCACATAACAGTTTAAATAATGTACCAGTAAGGCCTTCTCGCGGATCACCCTGAGAATTTCGGGGCTGAAGCCCCCTAGCCCCCCGGCTACATGCCTGCCTGGGAGTTATAGTTTCCCAAGGCCTAATGGTCCATCCACAGTAGAATGAATGCAGTTTGACACCACTTTAACGGCGATGGTACAGAATGCTGTGAGTTGTAGTTTGGTGTGGCTCAATGTTGTGGAATCCCGGGAGTTATAGTTTTTGAAGGTCTAAGGATCCATCTACACAGTAGAATGAATGCAGGTTGACATCACTTTAGGGGTGATGGTACGGAATGCTGTGAGTTGTAGTTTGCTGAGGCTCAATGTTGTGGAATCCTGGGAGTTATAGTTTTTGAAGGTCTAAGGATCCATCTACACAGTAAAATGAATGCAGGTTGACATCACTTTAGGGGTGATGGTACAGAATGCTGAGAGTTGTAGTTTGGTGAGGCTCAATACTGTGGAATTCTGGGAATTATAGTTTCATAAGATCTAAATGTCCATCAGTAGAATGAATGCAGTTCAACACCACTTTAATGGCGATGGTACAAAATGCTGTGAGTTGTAGTTTGCTGAGGCTCAATACTGTGAAATCCTGGGAGTTATAGTTCCCCAAGGTCTACATGTTCATCTGCACAGTAGAATAAATGCAGTTTGACACCACTTTAACGGCGAGGGTATGGAATGCTGTGTGTTGTAGTTTGGTGAGGCGCAGTGCTGTGGAATCCTGGGAGTTATAGTTTCCCAAGGAATAAGGGTCCATTTACACAGTAGAACGAATGCAGTTCGACACCACTTTAATGGCGATGGTATGAAATGCTGTGAGTTGTAGTTTGCTGAGGCTCAATACTGTGAAATCCTGGGAGTTATAGTTCCCCAAGGTCTAAATGTCCATCTACACCAGGGGTGCCCACACTTTTTCATCATGCGAGCTACTATATGAACAATCAAGTTGAAAAGATCACCTGTTGTGCATGTGAGCGTGTGCGCACGCACATACACATGCTCCTACTGCAGACTTCCATCTGCGCGGGACTTCTTTCTTGCCTGCCCACGAACTTGCCGCCGCACGCACCCGGGAAGGGGATCCTTCTTGCCTGCGCGCGCTCTCTCTCTTAATGTCTTCATTGCCTTCCTCCTTCCTGTTGCATGCTTTCACGAAGCAGGAAATCCCCATCCCATCCTGCTTCTTGCGTGCGCAGCAGGCCCCTCCCACGCATGCAGCAGGAGGGTATTTATAGGCGCACCCGCCAGCGCTCCGGCCAGATATGGCTTCGGCGGTGGCTCGGAAGGTGCAGGGCTGGGAAGAGGGGCCGCCTGGCTGCTGCCTGGGCCAGGAAACCCAACCGAGAGAGGGACCCACGTGAAGCTGGAGCCTCCCCACGGCATCCTCCCCCCCTCCCTCCTCCCTCGAGGCTTCCTTACCTGGGCAGGAGAAGGAAGAGTGGAAGAGGTGCTTCCCCAACGTGACCGATGCAGCGGGGGCTTCCTTCCTTTCGAGGGTGTCACTCAGAAAGAATGCCTAAGTGGACGGCTGGCAGGAAGGAGGACCCCTCCCACTGGTGGCAATCCATGCCCACGGGAGAGAGAGAGAGAGAGAGAGAGAGAGGGTGGCTCTTCCTAGCCGGCTCTGAAGAGCCACCCTCTCCCCCCCGTGCCCCTCGCCACCTTTCTCCTTCGAGGGTGAGGGAGGGCGAGGCGGAGAAAGGCGGCGAGGGCACAAGCAGCAGCAAGTGGAGTCTCCATCCCCGCAGCCCCCTCCTCCTCGAGTTCAGCCCCAGGAACACGGCGGAGCCCTCCCTCCTCGCCCCCAACCAAGGAAAGAAAGCAGCCTCACACAGCTCGCTCGCCCAGGTCTCGGCTTGCTTGGCTTTGCCCCACTTTGCCCGGCTTTCTCTCTCTCTCTCCCTCTCTCCTTCCAGCTCCCGCCTGCCAGCATGCCAAAAGGATCCGAAAAAGTTCTCCGGATTTTTTTCTTCTCTCCTTGGCTCTCTCTCACACACACACACACATTCCCTCCATCCCTCCCACAGAATCGCATTCTATCCATGCGCGTGCCTTCACCTTGCTCCCCCCCCCCCAGCAGCAACCAATGGGTGGTCATGTCACCACACCTTGCATGGCAAGACGAGCGCCAGGGCCCGCCCACTAAAGCCTCATTTTGACAAAAGAATCCCCGCGAAGACGGCGGCGGGAGTTCACGTGCGTGCACATGGCAGGAACGTGCCATCCGGCTGGTGAGGCCCAAAGATCACCTGGAAGAGGGAGGAAGATCACCTAGGTGCTCCCGATCACCGTAATGAGCACCCCTGATCTACACAGTAGAATAAATGCAGTTTGACACCACTTTAACGGTGATGGTATGGAATGCTGTGTGTTGTAGTTTGGTGAGGCGCAGTGCTGTGGAATCCTGGGAGTTATAGTTTCCCATGGCCTAAGGGCCCATTTACACAGTAGAATGAATGCAAGTTAACTGCTATGGTGCGGAATGCTGTGAGTTGTAGTTTGGTACGGCTCAATGCTGTGGAATCTTGGGAGTTATAGTTTTCTAAGGTCTTTAGCCTTCTCTGCCCAAGAGTACAAACTAAAGCTCCCTGGATTCCATGCCATTGAGCCATGGTGGTTAAAGCGGTGTCAAACTGCATTCATTCGAGAGCCTAGATGCTTCCAAATTGGGAGGGACTTCCGTGATCCGAATCCTGGATTGTGCCCATTCCCCTTCTTGCCCTCCAAAGAGATGGCTCCTCCCGTCCGTTTGGTTCTGAGCCAGAATCATTACGATCCTTGTCAAAGCTGGAGAAATATTTTCCCAGGGAAAGGGCAAAGTGGAGGCTGGCTTCCCATTAATTGATATTAATTCAAGGCAGCCAATTAGCTCCCATCTGAACTGCTTAGCAAGCCGCATGGATTCAGGGTCAAGATCAACAACATCTTAAACACCCGCAGACTCATTCCGTAGCCTTTTCCCTTTCTTTAGGTTGCGGATTTTGTCCCCTATATGTCTTGTATTGACCTCCAATGACGCCATGGAGCACAATTTGAAAAATTACATCGTATTATTATTGCTTTCCATAAGACGCGGGACAATGGCTTCAAACTACAACAAAGGAGATGCCTCCTGAACATTAGGAAGAACTTCCTGACTGTGAGAGCCGTTCAGCAGTGGAACTCTCTGCCCTGGAGAGTGGTGGAGGCTCCTTCTTTGGAGGCTTTGAAACAGAGGCTGGATGGTCATCTGTCGGGGGTGCTTTGAATGCAGTTTTTCCTGCTTATTGGCAAGGGGTTGGACTGGATGGCCCATGAGGTCTCTTCCAACTCTAGGATTCTAGGATTCTATATATATCATTCGGTGATGGCTTGAAGGACCATGAAAGTCAGGGTGCATCTACACCAGTGCCTCTCAACCTGGGGGTCAGGACCCCCGGGGGGAGTCATGAGGAATGGAATCTTCTCTCGGCACTGGGCCTGGCTCTTGCTCTCTCACTCTCTCGGTGTCATCCTGATCTCAGCTCAACCTTGCGGTGTCTGTGCTGCTCTCGCCTCTCTCCCGTGCGCACGCTCCGTGGTGGCCTACCCTCATTGGCTGACCTGAGCGGAGCCAGGCCCGGATTACCCATAAGGCCACCCTAGGCCATGGCCTAGGGGCGCAAGCCAAAGGGGGAGTAGATCGCAGACCCCCCAAAAAATGTTGTCTCAGCCTGCCCCTGAGGGTGAAACATCAGGAGAGCGTGCTTTTGGGAGGAAACCTCCAGTGAGGTCTCCCTCCCTCCCAGACAGGTGCCGGCGGAGGAGAGCACGCCCGGCTGCAGGCGTCTGCCCCAGAGGGAGGCCTCCTCCACTTGGGCGGGGGAGAGGGCCCGGCGGTGGCCTGGGGCGAGAGAGAGAGAGAGAAAGAGAGAGAGAGATCTCATAAGAACATAAGAAGAGCCATGCTGAATCGGACCTCAGCCCATCTAGTCCAGCATTCTGTATCACACAGTGGCCCACCAGTTGTACGCGGGGATCTCGAGCAGAAGGGAGGGCAAAACCCTGACCTGCTCCCGACCCCCCCCCGCTTTGGCCGCCCCGCCAGTATCCTCCGCCAACAGCCTTTGCAGCGGGCAAGGAAGGAAAGGCAAATTGCGGAGAGGAGCCCCTGCAGATCCCCAGCCTCGCCGCCCGCAGCTCCCGCGCCTTCCTCCTCCTCGGATTTTGGCACAACAGGATGAAGAGTGGTGGCTCGGAGGCCAGGTGCTTGCCAGCAGCCCCATCTCTTCCCCTGCCTCTGCCGAAAGGGCAGCGTCC
Organism: Anolis apletophallus; assembly: GCA_030556195.1. NCBI lineage: Eukaryota > Metazoa > Chordata > Lepidosauria > Squamata > Anolidae > Anolis > Anolis apletophallus. The sequence goes on along the minus strand of JARBWK010000015.1, from coordinate 41,900,225 downwards.
TGGGTGAGTGGCCTCCTTTCCCAGTGGAGAGAGAGGGAGAGGGAGAGGGAGAGGGAGAGGGAGAGGGAGAGGGAGAGAGAGAGAGAGAGAGAGAGAGAGAGAGAGAGAGAGAGAGATCCAGGGCCAGGTTTGCAGAGTGGAAAGAAAGCCCCTGCCCTGAGCTCCATTTCTGCTGCCCACGGCAAGCCTTCCCCCGCTCCCCAGGGCCCGCAGCAGCATCAGCTCAGGCCCCCAGGGAGGGAGGGAGGGAGGAGAAGATAAGGTTTTATTTTATTTTATGCGGTAGGGGGCATAATTCCAAAGTGTGGCCTAGGGTGCAAAAATTTGCTAATCCAGGTCTGAGCGAAGCCCACTATAGGGCAGGGGGCAGGCCAGGAAGAAGGTGGATACTGGCCTGCCGGCGCAGCAAGGCACCACCTGTGGCAGGGCAGGTGCGCCACTGCTAGGGCTGCTCTGCTGCCTGCTGTGCCTGCGAGTGAGTGTGAGGCAAGAGAACACAAGCACTGTGGAGAAGCTGCTGGCGGTGCGGTGGCGCTCACTGCTGGTCCGGTCTCGCCTCCTGCTGCGACCTGTCCTGTTGTCAGTACCGGACAGGAGCTGAAAATATGGGACATGAAATTCAGAGCAAAAATACAGGATGTCCCGTATAATACGGGACAGGGGGCAACCCTACAGGCATACTCAGCACATGGTGCACATGTGTGGACAAGGGAGAGCATGGAAGGCTGCAGGGAGGTTCACAACAGCGAGTCCCTTCAAGGCATGGAGGTTCTATGTGAGAAGTTTGGCCCAATTCTATCATTGGTGGGGTTCAGAATGCTCTTTGATTGTAGGTGAACTATAAATCCCAGCAACTGCAACTCACAAATGTCAAGATCTTTTTCCCCTTAAAAAGTGTTCACATTTGGGCATTTTGAGTATTTGTGCCAAGTTTGGTCCAGATCCATTGTTATTTGAGTCCACAGTGCTCTCTGGAGGTAGGTGAACTACAACTCCAAAACTCAAGGTCAATGCCAATCCAACCCTTCCAGTATTTTCTGTTAGTCATGGGAGTTCTGTGTGTTCACATTTGGGCAAATTGGGTATTTGTGCCAAGTTTGGTCCAGATCCATTGTTATTTGAGTCCACAGTGCTCTCTGGAGGTAGATGAACTACAACTCCAAAACTCAAGGTCCAATCCAACCCTTCCAGTATTTTCTGTTAGTCATGGGAGTTCTGTGTGTTCACATTTGGGCAAATTGGGTATTTGTGCCAAGTTTGGTCCAGATCCATTGTTATTTGAGTCCACAGTGCTCTCTGGATGTAGGTGAACTACAACTCCAAAAGTCAAGGCCAATGTCCACCAAACCCTTCAAGTATTTTCTGTTTATCATGGGAGTTCTGTGTGCCAAGTTTGGTTCAGTTCCATCATTGGTGGAGTTCGGAATGCTCTTTGATTGGAGGTGAACTATAAATCCCAGCAACTACAACTCCCAAATGACAAATCCCAAATTACTGACCCACCATTTAGCCGCAACGGGGGTGAGGCGGACTGCCCTTAAATGTGTGTCCTCCTTTCTCCAGGACCGGGGACAACGAGTGGTGAGGGAGGGAGTGGTCTCCGAGAGACTCCCGTTAAGCTGCAGGATCCCTCAGGGGGTTATTCTCTCGCCTCTATTATTCAACATCTATAGGAGTCCACTTGCCTGACTGGTACGTAGCTTTGGGCTGGAGTGTCACCAGTACGCGCTGAGGATGGAGGGCCGGCCGGACCACCAATGATAGAATTGGGCCAAACTTCCCATAGAGAACCCCCATGCCTTGAAGGACTCGCTGGCATGAACCTCCCTATAGCCTCACATGCTCTCACGATTGCATCTTTCTGAGCTATGATTACAGTGGTGTCAAACTGCATTAATTCTGCAATGTAGATGCAGAATGACCGCATTGAGATGTGTGCAATCCCACAGAGGAATAAGTAGAATGAGACAATTTACTTATTTATTTACATCATTTATATTCCGCCCTTCTCACCCCGCAGGGGACTCAGGGCGGATCGCAATGCACACATACAGGCAAACATTCAATGCCCTTTGACATACAAACATGTAAGACGTGTTTAATCGATTTAAACTGGAATTGGCTATTTTATTTCTTTGCAAAAGTGAGGAAGAAGAATTGGTGGCTTCGGTCACATCTACACCAGGCCATAAAAACCCTGACTTTGCTGGATAACAAAGCCAAAAAAATCATTATGTAAACAGAGAGGGGGAAACTCATCCAGGAACTGTCACATAAATGTCAGACTATCCACAAAGAAATGTGTGCGATTATACATACGCTGTAATTGAAAACGGGATAATACATTAGTGGGGCGGCCCATTTATCTAACTCTAATCAGTTTCAATAAAATCTCATTTGGAAAAGTTGAGTGCAGTTCAGGCCTCCCAGTGATGAGCAGATCAGTCACGGGAGACGTAGTTCCCGGCAGGACTTTGTGGGGGGGAACGGGGGAGAAAACCCACCTGGGAATGAATGGCTAATTACTAAACGGAGGAAACAACAGTGGACGTGACTTTCAGTTAACCGGCAGCCAAGATGCAGCTTCTGGCTGCTTGAGAGTTCCTACTAAAAATGGGCCTCATACTATACCATAAACTCTGTATTGACTTGATACTCATATTCACATGCCCGGATTACCCATAAGGCCAAAGAGGCAATAGCCTAGGGGTGCAAGCTGAAAGGGGGGGGGCAGATCACAGACCCCAAAAAACTGTCTGCGCCCCTCTTTCCCCCTTTCTCATGCCCCTCCTCGCTCCTTCTCCCGACAAAGTCTCTGCTTCGTCCCCTCCGTTTCGCACGCGCTCTCTCTCTCGCTCTCTCTCGTGCGCTCTCTCTCTCTGACTCTCTCTCGCGCGCTCTCTCGCACTCTCTCTCTCGCACTCTCTCGCTCTCTCTCTCTCTCACTCTCTCGCACTCTCTCTCGCTCGCTCTCTCTCACTCTCTCTCTCTCTCGCGCTCTCTCTCTCTCTCTCACGCTCTCTCTCTCTCTCACTCTCTCTCTCGCTCTCTCTCTCTCTCTCTCTCTCTCTCTCTCTCTCTCTCTCTCGCGCTCTCTCTCTCTCTCTCTCTCTCTCTCTCACGCGCGCTCTCTCTCTCTCACTCTCTCTCTCACGCTTTCTCTCGCGCGCGCGCACACACTCTCTCTCACACTCTCTTGTGCGCGCTCTCTCTCGCGCTCACTCTCTCTCGCTCTCTCTCTCGCTCTCTCTCTCACTCTCTCTCTCGCGCTCTCTCTCACTCTCTTTCGTGCGCTCTCTCTCTCACTCTCTCACGCGCTTTCTCTCTCACTCTCTCTCACACTCTCTCACTCTCTCGCTCTCTCTCTCTCTCGCTCTCTCTCTCTCTCTCTCTCTCTCTCTCTCTCGCTCTCTCTCTCTCACTCTCTCTCTCGCTCTCTCTCTCTCGCTCTCTCTCGCGCGCTCTCTCTCTCTCTCTCTCTTTCTCTCACTCTCTCTCTCTCTCTCTCACTCTCTCTCTCTTTCTCTCTCTCGCGCGCGCGCACTCTCTCTCACACTCTCTTGTGCGCGCTCTCTCTCGCGCTCACTCTCTCTCGCGCTCTCTCTCTCGCGCGCTCTCTCTCACACACTCTCTCGCACGCGCGCTCTCTCTCACTCTTTCTCGTGCGCTCTCTCTCTCACTCTCTCACGCGCTTTCTCTCTCACTCTCTCACACTCTCTCACTCTCTCTCGCTCTCTCTCTCTTGCGCGCTCTCTCTCGCACTCTCTCTCTTTCACACGCGCGCTCTCTCTCGCACGCGCGTTCTCTCTCGTGCGCGCTCTCTCTCTCTCTCATTCTTGCTCTCGTGCGCGCGCTCTCTCTCGCACACGCTTTCTCTCTCTCTCGCACACGCACTTTCTCTCTCGTGCTCTCTCTCTCTGACTCTCTCGTGCGCATGCGCTCTCTCTCTCTTTCTCTTTCTCTCGTGCATCCTTTTGCAGCGAGTTTGCACCCGCTGCGCTCTCCCCAAGCCTCCCGACTCCCGAGGAGACCTTCAGAGCACAGTGGAGCTTTCCAGCCGGTGGGAATCCATGGGGACCTTGGAGGTGGCGGGAGGTTGGCTTAAAGGGGGCGTAATTCCAAAGTGTGGCCCAGGGCGCAAAAAAGTGTTAATCCAGGCCTGCATATTGAAATACAGTAAGGTAAAGGTAAAGGTTGTCCCTTGACATTAAGTCCAGTCATGTCCGACTCTGGGGGTTGGTGCTTATCTCCATTGCTAAGCCAAAGAGCCGGCGTTGTCCATAGACACCTCCAAGGTCATGTGGCCAGTGGCATGACTGCATGGAGCGTCGTTACCTTCCCGTGAGAGCAGTACCTATTGATCTACTCACATTTGCATGTTTTCAAATTGCTAGGTTGGCAGAAGCTGGGCCTAACAGCGGGAGTTCACCCCACTCCCCGGATTCGAACCTGTGACCTTTCAGTCAGCAAGTTCAGCAGCTCAGCGGTTTAACCCACTGTGCCACCAGGGGCATGTACAGGGGCAGTCCTACAAGATAGGCCAAGTAGGCAGCCGCCTAGGGCGCCATCTGGGAAGGGGGCACCATCCTGGCCCTGCCGATGTTCCTCAGACAGTGCTGCAGCTGCCTGCTTTTTGACCCCGGCCTTGTGCGCTCCGACGCCGCTTCTGGGCACGCGCGGAGGTTTTCACGCAGGCGCAGTTGCTCCGGAGCTGAAGTTGAGCGCAGAAGCAACTGCACATGTGCGAAAACCTCCGCACATGCCCAGTAGCTCCCTTGCGCAGAAGCCTGTAAGCAAAGCACTCCCTATCGGGCAGGCAGGGAGTGCTTCCCCTCTCCCTTTGCCTCCTCCGCACGCGGGCGTTTGCCGGGAAGGAGAAAAGAATCAGCGAAGGAAGTGTAAGTGAAGGAATGAATGAAGGGCTTTCCTCCTCCTCCTCCTCTGTGGCCTCTTCTCTCCCTCCTTCCTTTCTTTGGCTCTATTTCTGTCTAGACCTGAGGGGCCTGAGCAGGCATGTAGCCAGGGGCTAAGGGGCTTCACCCCCGAAATTCTCAGGGTGGTCCGCGAAAAGGCCTTACTGGTACATTATTTAAACTGTTATGTGCATTTATATCATGATCTGATCACCATGCTCATTACATCCCACATTAATGGGGTTATTGGGATAACAATACAAAAGGTTTGCTAGGGTAGACCCTCTTCCACCCAGTCTCAGCCCCCCGAATCAAAATCCTGGCTACGGCCCTGGGCCTGAGGCTATGAGGAGTTGTAGGCCAAAACACTTAGAAGGAGGGAGGGAGGGGGGGGCCCAAGTTTGCCCAGGCCGCGCTGCCTGTATTCGACCTCATTTGAACATTTTGGCTGTTTTTCTACTTACATTTACATTGGGATCCTAATTTTGGACTTATGGGAGACTCCTATGAATTTAGAGTCGGGTGATAGGTAATATATTCTGATTTTGATGCATTTACATTGCATTTCTTGTTGATTATTATACAGTTCTGCTTAATATTGTCATACAATATAATACAAATACAATATAACAATAGAATAATGATATATTTTATATTACATGTAATATTACAAACAATATTGCAGTATAGTGGTATTGTACAAAATAGTAATATATAATGTTTTATTTTACTTTATTTTGGGTTATTTGAGTTTTATAGGAGTAATGAAAATATTTAGTAGAGGAGAATTTTATTTAAATAATTTTATTATTTTATAATAATAATATAATAGAATGTTACATTATATTATAATGTCAATATATTATAATATAATTATATTGTAATGTAGTATAATATAATTATGATATAATATAGTATGAGTATGGTATAATACAGTGCTGTCCAACTTCTACGGGGTCCAGGGCCGGATAAAAGGTCACTGTTGACCTAGGGGGCCGCTCGGCCCCGCCCCCACGCCCCCCCCCCCAGGCCCCGCCCCTCCTAAAACAGCCGGGCAGAGAAGGCGGCGCCAAGGGCAGCGCGTCACGCCAGGCCTGTGACGCGCTGCTGTTGGCGCCGCCTTCTGCCCTTTTCGCGGCTCCCGCCCTAGGTAGGGGGGGCGCCGAAAAGGAGGAGGAGCTAGCTCTCTTCCTCCTCCCTGCCCCGCCTCCCCCTCCCCCCCCCCCCCCCGGCCGCCATTTTTTAAAAAAAATCGATTTTTTTTTTCAACTTTAAAAATGGCGGTTGAGGGCATAGGTGGGGCCGTGTCCAACAGGCTACGGGGCCGGATCTGGCCCCGGGGCCGCCAGTTGGACAGCCCTGGTATAATATATTGTATATACATTGATACAATATAATACTAATGGTATTGTGATATTATAATTATATATTTGTTTTACATGGGGGGGCGGCAAAATAATGTTTTGGGGGGGGCACCAAAATAATGTTCGCCTACCATTTAAAATTACCTTAGACCGCCCCTGGGCATGTAAATAAATACTAATAATACATAACATAATAAAATAATAATAAATAATATCTGTAATATCCCAGGCCCTTGGGAAAATGGGGCTCCCATTTCAAATACAGTAATCAGGGGCAAATTGAATCAGGCCATAGGGAGTAATATCTTCATCACCATCACCATCACCTTCATCATCATCATCACCATCATTGACTGATTGTTAATCGCTGTGCACTGATCTCCACACAACAACAACAACAACTAATTAATAACAATAATTTTATTTTTTACGCACTGTTGTATGTCAGCCTGTTCAGCCTGTGATTGTGTCTGATGGGAATGATGCTCAGGATGATGTTCATGTTGATGTGCACAGTGGGAATGGGCATGATGTTCCCGATAATGGGCCTGCGGATGTAGGTTTGCCCGGGCCGGAGTTAAGTTCAAGAGAGAGGCCTGAGCATGGTCACATTCCTGGGAAAGACCTTTTGCCGCTTTTCTTAGAGCAGCAACTACTACTACTATTACTACTACTACAGTATTTTATTTTTTACATGCCTCTCTTCACAGCTCGAGGTGGGTTACAACATTGCTATCATCATCATCATCATCTGTGTATTGGTCACTGTGCACTGATCTCCACACAAAAGGCAACTACTACTACTATTTTATTTTTTTACATCCTCTATTCACAGCTCGAGGTGGGTTACAACATTGCTATCATCATCTTCATCTGTGTATTGGTCACTGTGCACTGATCTCCACACAAAAGGCAACAACAACTACTACTACTATTACTACTACTATTTTATTTTTTTACATGCCTCTATTCACAGCTCGAGGTGGGTTACAACATTGCTATCATCATCATCATCATCTGTGTATTGGTCACTGTGCACTGATCTCCACACAAAAGGCAACAACTACTACTACTACTATTACTACTACTATTTTATTTTTTTACATGCCTCTATTCACAGCTCGAGGTGGGTTACAACATTGCTATCATCATCTTCATCTGTGTATTGGTCACTGTGCACTGATCTCCACACAAAAGGCAACAACAACTACTACTACTATTACTACTACTATTTTATTTTTTTACATGCCTCTCTTCACAACTCGAGGCAGGTTACAGCATTGCCATCATCATCATCATCATCACCACCATCTGTGTATTGGTCACTGTACACTGATCTCCACACAAAAGGCAACTACTACTACTATTGTATTTTTTACACGCCTCTCTTCACAGCTCGAGGTGGATTACAACATTGCTATCATCATCTTCACTTGTGTATTGGTCACTGTGTACCAATCTCCACACATAAACAACAAGGCTATGGAGTCTGGAGAACCCCAGTTAGGCACCGTTTTCCAGAAGCATTGCAAAACTAAAACTCCTTGGATGCCACAGCAGGAAAAGTGGTCTCAAACTGCATTAACCCTGCAGTGTGGATGCTCCCTTTGGCCTATGTAGAGCTGGTTGAAGCCAGACTCTTGGCCGGTCTCCAAGCCTTGGGTCCTTGCCAGCTCCGTTAATGAAGACTTGTAATTTAGCCCTGATTTCCCCCTTTATGAAACACCCCCCGGCTCATCTCGCCTAATATTTGAACCAGCCGCTTAATGACCGTCCCTTCATTAAACATTACAAGCTTTCGAAGACCTTGGCAGAGTTGCTCTTCTCTCAGTATCTTCGGACTCGCTGCTACAAAGTCAACAGCAACGCCGGCAGGGCCAAGGAGACAGGGCTAACAGAGCCAGCAAGGGCAATGCTCCATAGGTTTTGCACCACATTGGGATTTCTAGTGCCTTCCCTCCACCCCAATGGGATTTCTAGTGCCTTCTCTCCAGTCTGGTTGGATTTCTAGTGCCTTCCTTCCATCCCCATGGGATTCCTAGTACCTTTCTTTTATATTGATCTTTCTTATGCTCTAAGTCTAATTCTTGCACCTGGGTGGGATTTCTAGTTCTTTCCCTCCATCCGAATGGGATTTCTAGCGCTCTACCTTCATTCCAGCTGGATTTCTAGTTCCTTCCCTTAATCCCAATGAGATTTCTAGTGCTCTCCCTTCATTCCAATAGGATTTCTAGTACCTTTCCTACATCCCAATGGGATTACTAATGCCTCCCCTCCATCCCAATGGGATTTCTAGTGCTCTCCCTTCAATCCAGTAGGATTTCTAGTGCCTTTACTCCACTCTGGTTGGATTTCTAGTGCCTGCCTTCCATCCCAATGGGATTTCTAGTGCCTTTCTTATACATTGATCTTCCTTATGCTCTAATTCTTGCACCCAGGTGGGATTTCTAGTTCCTCCCCTCCATCCCAATGGGATTTCTAGTGCTCTCCCTTCATTCCAATAGGATTTCCAGTGCAATTCCGCTATCTCAATGGGATTTCTAGTGCCTTCCTTCCATACTGACCTTCCTTATTCTCTAGTTTTTGCACCCGGATGGGATTTCTAGTGCTCACCATTTGTTCCAATAGGATTTCTAGTGCTATCTCTTCATTCCAATAGGATTTCCAGTGCAATCCCTCTATCTCAATGGGATTTCTAGTGCCTTCCTTCCACACTGATCTTCCTTATTCTCTAGTTCTTGCACCTGGATGGGATTTCTAGTGTTTTCCCTCCATCCCAGTGGGATTTCTAGTTCTTTCCTTCCGACCCAGTGGGATTTCTAGTGCCTTCCTTACACCCGGAGCTTGCTTATACTCTAGTTTTTTTCACTCGGTTGGGATTTCTAGTGCTCTCTTTCCATCCCAGTGGGATTTCTAGTGCTCTCCATCCCAATGGGATTTCTAGCGCTCTCCTTTCATTCTAGTAGGATTTCCAGTGGCTTCTCTCCATTCCAATGGGTTTTCTTAGTGTCTTCCCTCCACCTGATCTTCTTTATATGCTAGTTTTTGTAACTGGGTAGGATTTCCTGTGCCTTCCTTCTATTCCAGTGGGATTTCTAGTACCTTCCCTCGGTCCCAGTGTGATTTCTAGTGCTCTCCTTTCATTCCAATAAGATTGTGAGTGTCCTCCCTCCACCTCATTGTTCACAGTCTTCTAATTTTTGCACCCTGGTGGTATTTTTACTTTCCTTCTTCCGTCCCAATGGGATTTCTAGTACTTTCCTTCCACTCTATGCTCCAACCCCTGGAGGGACTTGTAGTGCCTTCCCTTCATCCCAGTGGGATTTTGGCTCACGATGCCAGAGCAAGGCAACTGTGAGTCCCACCCGGCTGGCAAAGCGCAACCCCGGAGAGCATTTTATGGCAAAGGTGAAGCTCCGCCGGATGCAAAGGGGAGCCGTATATTACCCTATAAAGCAATATACGGCCGGCGTGTGTGTCGAGTGTTTTTAAAGGCAGCCGTAAAAAGATGACGGATGGGGCAGTTTAGAGCTAAAAGACAGCTGCCACGCTCGGTGGCCATGATGGATGCCCAGAGCCCCGGCCTGGAAGGGAACCTGTTCCCGGGAGACCACCATCCAAAAAATTAATTACTACGATTCAGCATCTTTAAATGTGCCACTTAATATACTGCCGCCATAATTAAATTTCCAGCCCTGTGACCTTGAGACCATTTCCTCGGATAATAAACGAGATCAAGGATTAATCGATGGGGATCGGCAGCAGAACGGTCCAAGGGAAGCAAGGCACCATCCCAAGCAGCGCTCAAGGTCAGGCGCAGGAGAAGAAGAAGAAGAGGAGCAAGAGGAGGAGCAGGAACAAGGGGGAAGGGGCTGGCACATCGCTCCTGTCCAACCCCCCCCCCCTCGACTTAACTCTCCTGTAGATTTTAATTTGCGGCCTTTGCAAAACTATAACTCTGCCTTGGCATTGGAGCGTTTTAGGGCTTGGCGTAGCAGTACGTTACAAGCCCCTGCTTCGTCAACCCACATCCAACCAAATGAGACCTTCTAGGAATTCTCTAGGTCCTCCAGACGATTCTATATTATACTTCAGCTTGAAGTTTCCATACATTGAGTTGGAGGACCTAGCAAACTCCTAGAGAAAACCTGCATCCAACAAAGTAGCCATTTCCTAGGTCCTCCAACCGATTGCATGGTTGACTTTTGCTTGAAGTTTCCATACATTGAGTTGGAGGACCTAGCAAACTCCTAGAGAAAACCTGCATCCAACAAAGTAGCCATTTTCTAGGTCCTCCAACTGATTGCATGGTTGACTTTTGCTTGAAGTTTCCATACATTGAGTTGGAGGACCTAGCAAACTCCTAGAGAAAACCTGCATCCAACAAAGTAGCCATTCCCTAGGTCCTCCAACCGATTGCATGGTTGACTTTTGCTTGAAGTTTCCATACATTGAGTTGGAGGACCTAGCAAACTCCTAGAGAAAACCTGCATCCAACAAAGTAGCCATTTCCTAGGTCCACCAACCGATTGCATGGTTGACTTTTGCTTGAAGTTTCCATACATTGAGTTGGAGGACCTAGCAAACCCCTAGAGAAAACCTGCATCCAACAAAGTAGCCATTTCCTAGGTCCTCCATCCTATTTTATGGTATATTTTGGCTTGAAGTTTCCATACATTGAGTTGGAGGATCTAGCAAACCCCTAGAGAAAACCTGCATCCAACAAAGTAGCCATTTCCTAGGTCCTCCATCCTATTTTATGGTATATTTTGGCTTGAAGTTTCCATACATTGAGTTGGAGGATCTAGCAAACCCCTAGAGAAAACCTGCATCCAACAAAGTAGCCATTTCCTAGGTCCTCCATCCTATTTTATGGTATATTTTGGCTTGAAGTTTCCATACAGTGAGTTGGAGGACCTAGCAAACCCCTAGAGAAAACCTGTATTCAACAAAGTAGCCGTATCCTAGGTCCTCCATCCTATTTTATGGTATATTTTGGCTTGAAGTTTCCATACATTGAGTTGGAGGACCTAGCAAACCCCTAGAGAAAACCTGCATCCAACAAAGTAGCCATTTCCTAGGTCCTCCATCCTATTTTATGGTATATTTTGGTTTGAAGTTTCCATACATTGAGTTGGAGGATCTAGCAAACCCCTAGAGAAAACCTGCATCCAACAAAGTAGCCATTTCCTAGGTCCTCCAACCGATTGCATGGTTGACTTTTGCTTGAAGCTTCCATACATTGAGTTGGAGGACCTAGCAAACCCCTAGAAAAAACCTGTATTCAAGAAAGTAGCCGTATCCTAGGTACTCCATTCTATTTTATGGTATATTTTGGCTTGAAGTTTCCATACATTGAGTTGGAGGACCTAGCAAACCCCTAGAGAAAACCTGTATTCAACAAAGTAGCCGTATCCTAGGTCCTCCATCCTATTTTATGGTATATTTTGGCTTGAAGTTTCCATACATTGAGTTGGAGGATCTAGCAAACCCCTAGAGAAAACCTGTATTCAACAAAGTAGCCGTATCCTAGGTCCTCCATCCTATTTTATGGTATATTTTGGCTTGAAGTTTCCATACATTGAGTTGTAGGACCTAGCAAACTCCTAGAGTCAATCTGCATCCCACAAAATAGGTTCTTCCTAGCTATTTTCTAGGTCTTCCATGGCAACTTATAATAGTTGTTGTTGTTGTTGTTGTTTTTCCTTGTCCTCCATTCTTGGTAGACTCACTCTTAGACACACATTTGGACAACCAACCTTCCCTTCCAGCAATGTCTTCCTTGGTATTTGCATAACAATCTTAATATTCATGAGACGTGTCCAATCACAGGTGAATTTGGCTCACCCACCTGGCAGCGGAATTAAACACACAAGGCCCGCCGCAAATGGAGGGAACAAGAGATAAAACAAACGAGGTGGAAATGAGATCTGTTTAAAAAGGCTTCGTTCAATAATTGTTTTAACACACCGAATGGCCAGACTTGCAGAAGGTTCGCTTGCACGCCACAACGCTTGGGATTCCCCAGAAAAATCTTAACCTTCGTTTCGGAGACCGGAAACTCAACACCCACAAGAGCAAAAACAAGGTTTGTAAAAGTTATGTAGTTTTGCTGCATGGTTTCATTGCTCTCCAATGTCGAAAGCAACCGGATACGTTTTCTTTGCACGTGCAAATCTCGCTCTCAATTCGATATCTGGTGCTGAAGGAAAGTTCTCTAGGTCAGTGTTTTTCAACCTTTTTTCGGGCCGCGGCACATTTTTTACATTTACCAAATCCTGGGGCACACCACCAACCAAAATGACACAAAATGACACTCTAACACAGTGATACATATAGTTATTATGTTTTTAAATGTATTTATACACTGGGCCTGTTCCTGTTTTTGTGCCTGTATCAGCTGATTACAATCAGCTGAGAGGAGCAGCAGCAATGGCGGCAATGAGTGCCAGCAGCTATCTCCGGCTTCGAGGAGGCGGCGACGCACGGTTGGCTACAGCAGTGTTTCCCAACCAGTGTGCCATGGCACACTAGTGTGCCGTGAGCGATCATCAGGTGTGCCGTGGGAAATTGAGCCTGCCTCCCCCCCCCCAAAGGAACTGTTTATAACAGCTTCATGACATCCATAGGTAACTGGAAGCAAATTTCACTCAGGGTGAAATTTCACAAAGGTCTGGAGAACAAGCTCTATGAGGAGCGGCTTGAAGAGCTGGGCATGTTTAGCCTGAAGAAGAGAAGGCTGAGAGAAGGCATGATAGCCATGTATAAGTATGTGAAAGGAAGTCATATATATGTTGTGTTCATCGAAACAGGCCCAGGTTTCACACTGAGTGTATAAATACATTTTAAAACATCTTAGCTATATGTATGACTGTGTTAGAGTGTCATTTTGTGTCATTTTGGTTGGTGGTGTGCCCCAGGATTTTGTCAATGGAAAAAAATCCCGCGGCTCAAATAAGGCTGAAAAACACTGGGCTACAGGGCCTGGAGCCCATTCTTCTCTTTTTCCCTGGCCTGTCGGAAACTCGGTCTTTTTGGGCTCCCGCCGCTGCCTCCCTTTCTCTCTGCCTCCTCCTCTCAGGGCCTTGCCCCCACGCCGCCTGGTATCCCCTGCGGGAACTCCTGGCTTCCCCCGCAGGGGCCTCCGGCTACCTTCCTCCAGGCTCAGGCCCAGCTGGGCCTACAATGGAGCAGGCCCTCACAGGGGCTCGGCTCATTCCTTGCAGGAGAGGCTTCCACGAGATCCTTACCGGCCATTTGGGGGCCTTGGCACAAACCTCCGCGACCTCCCTGCCCCAGGGGGTCTCCATCCTGCCCTCCGTATGCTCAGGCTACCCTCATGCCCCCAGCCATGCATAGGCATCCGAATCGCAGCGTGAACATGCCTCCTCTTTGTGGGCCGCTCCGCAAAGGGGGCCTTCAAGCCTGCTCTACTTCCTTCCTCGGTGGCGAGGGTGGGCGTCCCTCCGCCTCCCCCCATGGCTCTCCCAAGCTTCCACTGGGGTCCATTCTTGCTCGTTCACCATTGGCTTGCCGGAGACGCCTCCATGGGCCCGCCAGTGTTTGTTCTGGTCGGGGAAGGGACCCGTCCTAAACTCCCCCCCCCCCCGCTGCTTGCCTCAGGCCCAGCAGGGCCTGCCTCCATTTGGCGGCCTGCTCCGGGCACCTTGCTTGGAGCCTCCTGCGCTGGGCCGGGGGGGGGGGATTACTCTGGGCATCCCCTGAGCTCACCAGGGGTGCGCTCTCCTCGCTGCCGCATCCTTTGGGCTCGCCAAGGCCAGCCATGTGGTTTGCTGCTGGGAGAGAGGGACTTGCGCTCCCCCTCCCTCGCTGCCGCCAAAAGAGCGTGCCACCTCCAAGGCCGAGCTCCCTCTTATTTCCCACAGCACACCTAATGATTGCTCACGGCACACTAGTGTGCCGCGGCACACCAGTTGGGAAACACTGCTCTAGGTGCCACAGGCAGCCAAAAAGCCCAACCAATGGGATATAAAGCAAACCAAGCCAAGATTGCTCAACTGGGGTGTAAACTTTGACCATATGATGAGAAGACATGTGAGAAAAGGCAATAATGTTTGGAAAGGAGGAAGGCAGCAGGAAAAAAGGAATACAGCATTGCAGAGAAATACGCTGCAATTCCCCTGCCGGGTGGGTGAGCCCAATTCACCTGTGATTGGAAACGTCTCATGAATATTAAGATTGTTATGCAAATAGCCAAGGAAGATATGGTTGCCCTGAATTTGCAAGTTCTGCGGACTGGAAGACTTGGAAGTCTTCTCATAGCATTCCATCTTACTTACTTAGGCGATCTCTCGTTGATCGAATACGATTGTCTTTCACCTTCGTTGTACCAGCGGTGGGTCCGTAGGTGACTATGGAGCCCTATTCTGCAGTGAGCGCATTGGTTTTCAGGTGGGAGGTGGTTCCGATCGGGGTTGATTTGATGTGCCTTCTGCTTGTCACGTTTCTCTCTTTCGCTCTCCATTCGTGCCTCTTCAAATTCTACAGCACTGCTGGTCACATCTGACCTCCAGCTAGAGCGCTCAAGGGTCAGGGCTTCCCAATTCTCTGAGTCTACGCCACAGTTTTTAAGGTTGGCTTTGAGCCTGTCTTTAAATCTCTTTTCTTCCACCAGAGGCATGTAAATAAATACTAATAATATATAATATAATAAAATATTAATAAATAATATATTTAATATCCCAGGCCCTTGGAAAAGCCTGATATTCAGAGACGAACCCCAGGCTCTTGGACCTCATGTGCCTGTGTGCTGTGTTGTTATGTACTGTACATGTAAATCTATATAAGTAAAAATGTCATGTTCATTTGTGGGACTAACATAACTCAAAAACCACTGGGCGAATTGACACCGAATTTGGACACAATATACCTATCAGGCCAACAAGTGACCATCACTCATAAAAAAACACTGAAAAACACAGTGGAAGAGACTTAAAGGCCAAAAAAAATTACAACGCATGCACAAAATTTATTTATTTATTTATTTACTTCATTTATATTCCGCCCTTCTCACCCCGCAGGGAACTCAGGGCAGATGGCAATGTACACATTACATTTAGACACACAAACACACAAGACAGACAGAGCCAATTTCACATCTGGCCACCAGGGGGAGCTGTTGCAATCCATCATTCCTCAGCATGTTTCCTGGAGATCTTTTTATGGCCTCGTAAATCGGTTAAATTTAGCCTCCCCACCAAGTGGTACCTTAATTTCCTACTTGACAGATGCAACTGTCTTTCGTATTGCAAAGGTCAACAACAGGCTACACAATAGGTCGAGAGCCCACCTCGACCCGGGCAGGCCTCAAACTCATGACCTTCTGGTCAGTAGAGATCTTATGCAGCTGACACCCAGCCAGCTGCGCCACATTCCTGATGCCATATATATACACACACATATACACACACAAAACACATATACACAGGCTGGGCCACAGCAATGCGTGACAGGGGACAGCTAGTAAATAATGAGGTCATCCCATATGGGTCTCTGTAGTTGAGATGGGATTTGAACCCTGATTTCTAGAGTAATCTTCCAATGCTTAGACTAGTGTTTCCCAAACTTTTTTGAGCCGCAGCACATTTTTTACCTTTACAAAATCCTGTTGTTGCACCCCACCAACCAAAATGACACAAAATGACACTCTAACACAGTAATACATATAGTTAATATGTTTGTAAATGTATTTATACACTCAGAGTGAAACCTGGGCCTGTTTCGATGAACACAACATAGATATCCTGGCAGGAATGGCAGAAAGACGCAAACTTCCCACGCAGAACTCCCATGACCAACAGAAAATACTATAAGAGTTTGGTGGGCATTGACCTTGAGTTTTGGAGTTGTAGTTCACCTACATCCAGAGAGCACCGTGGAGGGGAGGGAGGAAGACGTGGGGCGAGTCTGTGCAGTAGCGCCCGCAGGGGTCACGTCTTCCTCCCTCCCCCCTCCCCCCTCCCCCCTCCCGCAGAAGCGGCAGCGTGAGCAAAGCAAGGCAAAGCAAGCAGAGCGAGGCTGGGAAGAAGGGAGCCCGAGTGGAGGAGAAAAAGCGTTCGGCAGGAGAGGGAAGAAAGGGTATTGGCACACGTGATGATCACTCATGGCAGGCCTGGATCATGGCCTTTTGGTGCCCTAGGCCAAAGGCTCTGCCCCTGCCCCTGGCTCCGCCCCCGACTCCTCGCCGGCGCAAGGAGGAGGAGGAGGAAGGAAAACCTCACCCCCGGAGTCGATGCCGCTCATGTGCGGCAGCGGCCCCAAGGGCGGGGCCTCCCCACGGCTCCTCCCTCCCTCCTAAAGCCACCATGCTGACCTCAGAAGCGGCCGAAAGCACCCTTTTCAGGCCAGGCCGGCATGACGGCCTTCCCACGGCTCCTCCCTCCCTCTTTAAGCCAGCATGCCGGCCTGAAAAGGGCGATTTCAGCCACTTCTGAGGTCGGCATGACAGCGGGGGCGGGGCGGAGCCAGGGGTGGGGGCAGAGCTGAGGGGAGCCACCAGGGGGAGCTGTCGCAATCCATCATTCCTCAGCATGTTTCCTGGAGATCTTTTTGTGGCCTCGTAAATCGGTTAAATTTAGCCTCCCCACTAAGTGGTACCTTAATTTCCTACTTGACAGATGCAACTGTCTTTCGTATTGCAAAGGTCAACAACAGGCTACACAATAGGTCGAGAGCCCACCTCGACCCAGGCAGGCCTCAAACTCATGACCTTCTGGTCAGTAGAGATCTTATGCAGCTGACACCCAGCCAGCTGCGCCACATTCCTGATGCCATATATATATATACACACACACATATACACACACAAAACACATATACACAGGCTGGGCCACAGCAATGCGTGACAGGGGACAGCTAGTAAATAATGAGCAAGGGGGGGGGGAGCGGCAGGGCAGCCGCGCGCATGCACACTTTAAAAAAATGATTTTTTTGTGGGGGGCCGGACCTGTTGCCCCCTTCCCCATGGCTGCCGCCCTAGGCCATGGCCTAGGGTGGCCTTATGGGTAATCCGGGCCTGGCTCATGGCACACTAGTGTGCCATGGCACACTCGTTGGGAAACACTGGCTTAGACCACTATGCTACGGAACCAGAATAAGAGATCAATAGTAGGCAGAACTTCCTGACAGAACTCCCCTTCCTTCTCTGGAGGCTGGATGGCCATCTGTCGGGAGTGCCTTCCTGCCTGGCAGAAGCGGGTAGCACTGGATGTCCCTTAGGGTCTCTTCCAATTTTTAGAAAGCTGAGGGCATTGAAACAACCTGGAGGAAGTTTCACCTGACCCAGGGCCATTCACCTTGCGTGACCCTACGATGCTGACTTTTCCGGCTAAGATGCCGTTTTCGTCGGTGCAGGTGTTCCGCTCCCAATGCCTTCCTCCTGCTTTCCGATTGGAATTCTCCTGCTCAGCTTCAAGCCCCGCAAACATGCGGCAGGATTTATTTAAC
Source organism: Anolis apletophallus (assembly GCA_030556195.1). NCBI lineage: Eukaryota > Metazoa > Chordata > Lepidosauria > Squamata > Anolidae > Anolis > Anolis apletophallus. The sequence goes on along the minus strand of JARBWK010000015.1, from coordinate 41,882,482 downwards.
CTTCAGCCAACTGCTCAACCAAGTTGAAATTATGGATAGCCCATCAGTAATAATCAAGATGGAGAGGTGCAATGAAGTGGTGTCGCCCGCCCGGCCCTCTCCATTCCCCTCTCCGTTCCCCTCCCCTTCTGGGTGATTTTATCTTATTTTATCAGAGAGCCATTGAGCTGATAACCGGACTCGAAATGCCATCTTGGCTCGGAGAAGTCGGCCGAGGAGCCGGGAAATAAAACTGTTCGGCGAGGGCGGCCCTCCAATCCGTCAGGGGGGTAATGAAGGTTGGCTTGAGTCAGGTTACATGTCAGCAAATATACATCTCGCCGACAGCCCTCTAAGAGACCCTTAAGGCGCTGCTTATGGCTTGATAGAGACCGGGGTCGCCCGCTGATCGATGGCGGTCAGGGGGCAGGGACATAAATTCTGCCACTTCCCCGCAGGTAAAGTTAATCTCAATCCCGGGGGCGGTTTTGATAGAAGATCCCTTCCATCAGAAGCAATGGGACATTTCGCCTCCTATCTCCGATACATACGTATTAGGCACACACATCATTGCGTCCGGCGCGAGTCCCTCGAGGAATATTTCCTCTCTAAAGTAAATCAGACTTTTATCCATTTTTTAAAAAATCTACATATTTATTGATTTTTTTTTATTTATTGGTATACGATTAATAACGACAATCGTTCCCCCATATATCACTATATACCTCAATTATATCACGCTATACAGCAGTGTTTTTCAACCTTTTTTGAGCCGTGGAACAGCACCAACCAAAATGACACAAAATGACACTCTAACACAGTAATACATATAGTTAATATGTTTTTAATGTATTTATACACTCAATGAGAAACCTGGGCCTGTTTCAATGAACACAACATAGATATCTGGCAGGAATGGCAGAAAGACACACACTTCACACACAGAACTCCCATAACCAAGAGAAAATACTATAAGAGTTTGGTGGGCATTGACCTTGGGTTTTGGAGTTGTAGTTCACCTACATCCAGAGAGCAATGTGGACTCAAACAATGTTGGATCAGGACCAAACTTGGCATAAATACTCAATATGCCCAAATGTGAACACAGAGGGAGTTTGGGGAAAATAGACCTTGACGTTTGGAAGTGACAGTTTCTGGGATTTATAGTTAACACACAATCAAAGAGCATCCTGAACTCTTGCAACAATGGAATTGAACCAAACTTGGCATATTGAACTCTCATTACCAACAAAGGAAAAACACAATCAGAGCATTCCTCAGAGATGGCCATTCAGCCACACTGAACTTTCATGAGACCAAAGTACTGAAAGGGTTTGCTTGGGAATTGACCTTGAGTTTGGAAGTTGTAGCTCCCCTACACCCAGAGAGCACTGTGGACTCAAACAATGTTGTTGTTGTTTTCTATCCAGAATCACAATGTTGGAAGGAGGCTCACCACTTTAAGGTCCCTAAAACAGGCATGGGAAAACTTGGCCCTCTGGGTGCTTTGGACTCCAACTCCCACCATTCCTACCAGCCTGAGGCCCTTTCCTGCTTAAGTGGCTGGGGGGGGGGAGGAAAAGGGCCTGAGGCTGCTAGGAATGGTGGGAGTTGGAGTCCAAAGCACCCAGAGGGCCTGGAAGGAGTCCAAAACACCTGGAAGGTCCAAGTTTGCCCATGCCAGCTTTCGACAGAGACCTCTTCCTCCCCCTTCCCCTTCACGCCCTTTCTTCCCCCTCCTGCCCAACTCTTACTTTTTCTTCTACACTGCCGCTTCTGCTGCCATTTTGATCCGAGGGGGCAGCGTGAGTGTGTTCAGGAGGGGAGGGGGGAGGGAGGGAGGCGTGACCCATGCGGGCGTTACTGCGCAGACCCGCCCCAGAGCAAAGCGAGGCAAAGCGAGCAGAGCGAGGCTGGGAAGAAGGGAGCCCAAGTGGAGAAGGAAAAGTGTTCGGCAGGAGGGGGAAGAAAGGGGATTGGAGGTCCCAATTTCCCACGGCACACCTGATGATCTCTCATGGCACACTAGTGTGCCACGGCACACTGGTTGGGAAACACTGGTCTATGCCAAACACCACTGGAGGAATTATACTGTTTATCTGGTATTGCACCATGTGAAGGAAGTAATAATAATAATACTTTATTTATACCCCGCCACCATCTCCCTAAGGGGACTCAGGGCGGCTTACATGAAGCCACACCCATCAATACAGTAAACACAATATAACACAAGGACACAACAGAAAATCATAAAATAAAATAACTTAAAATACAAAACCAATGTAACTAAACAACATAACAATATGAAATCAAAACATTAAGACACTAAAGACGATCACCGTGGGCAGCCAAGTTTTCAGGCTCCTGAAGATTGCCAGGGTGGGGGCTCGCCTAATATTTCTGGGGAGGGAATTCCAGAGACAATGGGCCACCACAGAGAAGGCCCTCTCTCTCGTCCCCACAAGTCGCGCTTGCGATAAGGGCGGGAGCGAGAGAAGGGCCTCTCCGGAAGATCGAAGATCGAAGTAGCAGCCTATAATGAAAAGACGAAGGCATTGACATCTCTGACCCATCCCCTGTTTGGCTAGCACGCCAACACCTTAAATCAAAAAAATAGTTTTCTAAGGTATCAGCCACATGCCAATCAAGAAACAGCTTCCTAAGATCTACAGAGATACTTGCAGGAACACCTCAGCAAGCAAGAGTCCAAAAGTGGCAGGCTAAAACCAGGAATCTCAATCATTGGCTGAGAGCGCGTGAGAGACTCACACTGAAGAGTGGGCAACATGGAAGGCACTGAACAGGCTGCACTCTGGTATTGTGAGATGCAGAGCCAACCTTAAGACATGGGGCCAAAAAGTGGAATCCATGGCATGCGAGTGTGGAGAGGAGCAAACCACAGACCACCTACTACAATGCATCCTCCGCCCTGCCACATGCACAAGGGAGGGCCTTCTTTACAGTGACACCAGAGGCACCCCAAGTGGCCAGCTTCTGATCAAAGGACATTTAGTATAATGCCAAGCTTTTAACTATGTTTGTGGTTTTTCTATACATTATCTTTCCATTCCTCCCTCCCTCCCTTAGAATCATAGAGTTGGAAGAGACCCCATTCTGCCAAGAAGCAGGAAAATGGCATTCAAAGCACCCCTGACAGATGGCCACCCAGCCTCTGCTTAAAAGCCTCTAAAGAAGGAGCTTCCACCACACTCCGGAGCAGAGAGTTCCACTGCTGAACAGCTCTCACAGTCAGGAAGTTCTTCCTAATGCTCCTTTCTTGTAGTTTGAAGCCATTGTTCTGCATCCTAGTCTCCAGGGCAGCAGAAAACAAGCTTGCTCCCTCCTCCCTATGAGTTCCCCTCACAGATTAATACATGGCCCTCATCCTGTCTCCTCTCAGCCTTCTCTTCTTCAGGCTAAACATGCCCAGCTCTTTAAGCCGCTCCTTATAGGGCTTGTTCTCCAGAACCTAGATCATTTTAGTTGCCCTCCTCTGGACACACTCCAGCTTGTCAACATCTCCCTTCATTTGTGGTACCCAGAATTGGACACAGTATTCGAGGTGTGGTCTAACCAAGGCAGAATAGAGGGGGGGGGCATGACTTCCCTGGATCTAGACACTAGACTCCCATTGATGCAGGCCAAAATCCCATTTGCTTTTTCTGCTGCCGCATCACATTGTTGGCTCATGTTTAACTTTTTTACTATAAGATGCATCTATCCAGGCCTCAAATTCAAACAATAAGAGTATTTGGGACTTGCCTCCCTTCCCTGATCTTTTTCACACGTTCCTTTTATCCTTCCCTTCCATCCTTTCATCCTTCCTTCCCTTTCCTTCCCTCTTTCCTTCCTCCCTCTTTCTCCTTCCATCCTTCCCTTCCTCTCTTTCATCCTTTCTTCCTTCTCTCTTTCCTCCTCCCTCCCTCCTTCTCCTTCCATCCTTCCCTTCCTCTCTTTTGTCCTTCTTTCCTTCTCTCTTTCCTCCCTCTCTCCCTCTTTCTCCTTCCATTCTTCCCTTCCTCTCTTTCGTCTTTCCTTCCTTCCCTCTTTCCTCCCTCCTTCCTCTATCCTTTCTCCTTCCATCCTTCCTCTCTTTCGTCCTTCATTCCTTCCTTCTCTCTTTTCTCCCCCCTCTTTCTCCTTCCTTCCATCCTTCCCTTCCTCTCTTTCCTCCCTCCTTCCTCTCTCCCTCTTTCTCCTTCCATCCTTCCCTTCCTCTCTTTCATCCTTCATTCCTTCCTTCTCTCTTTTCTCCCTCCCTCCCTCTCCTTCCATCCTTCCCTTCCTCTCTTTCCTCCCTCCTTCCTCCTCCCTCTTTCTCCTTCCATCCTTCCCTTCCTCTCTTTCCTCCCTCCTTCCTCTCTCCCTCTTTCTCCTTCCATCCTTCCTCTCTTTCATCCTTTCTTCCTTCTCTCTTTCCTCCTCCCTCCCTCCTTCTCCTTCCATCCTTCCCTTCCTCTCTTTTGTCCTTCTTTTCTTCTCTCTTTCCTTCCTCCTCCCTCCCTCTTTCTCCTTCCATCCTTCCCTTCCTCTCTTTCGTCCTTCTTTTCTTCTCTCTTTCCTTCCTCCCTCCCTCCCTCTTTCTCCTTCCATCCTTCCCTTCCTCTCTTTCGTCCTTCTTTCCTTCTCTTTCCTCCCTCCTTCCTTCTTTCTCCTTCCATCCTTCCCTTCCACCCTTTCATCCTTCTTCCTGTCTTTCCTTCCTTCCTCTTTCCTCCCTCCTTCCTCTATCCCTCTTTCTCCTTCCATCCTTCCTCTCTTTCGCCCTTCCTTCTTTCTCTCTTTCCTTCCTCCCCCCCTCTCTTTCTCCTTCCATCCTTCCCTTCCTCTCTTTCGTCCTTCTTTTCTTCTCTCTTTCCTTCCTCCTCCCTCCCTCCCTCTTTCTCCTTCCATCCTTCCCTTCCTCTCTTTCGTCCTTCTTTCCTTCTCTTTCCTCCCTCCTTCCTTCTTTCTCCTTCCATCCTTCCCTTCCACCCTTTCATCCTTCTTTCTGTCTTTCCTTCCTTCCTCTTTCCTCCCTCCTTCCTCTCTCCCTCTTTCTCCTTCCATCCTTCCTCTCTTTCGCCCTTCCTTCTTTCTCTCTTTCCTTCCTCCTTTCCTATTCTTCCTTCCATCAGGGAGTGCTAGCATGCAGCCCCCAAGTTAGAATGTTTGCCCATGCCTGATATCGATGCTGCTCATGCCAGGATGTGGTGAGCTTGCAAGGCCCTCTCCTTGGTGCTGAACTTCCCTGCAGGATGGATTCAGGACCACGGAGAGTTCCTTGGAAACTTGCAATTCTTATTGACTCGGCAACTCTCGTTGTGCCTTTGTGTTGTTGCAACTCCATCGGCTGGGACCACTGCTCTCGTGGCGTTTCCTCCCAATTACCCCAGAAATGCCTCCCAGAGTGACGATAGATCTTACCTATTTAAAAACCCCGGGGACTCTGCCAGGGAGCCGGACTTGATGGGAAGATGCATCAATTATTATCGGGCCTGACGCAAGGTGTCTTCAAGCAGAACTCTGAGTCCCCCCGAAAATGGGAAAGCGGCTCTAGTGCTTCATGAAGAGTAATTACTTGCCCTTCCGTGTGTTGTGTTCCTCTTCCATGACACCGAAAGATAAAGGGGGTTATCTTTGCTTATAGAAAAAGAGAGAAAACACTGTTAGCTTTGGGTTTGAAGCAGACTAACAAATCCGGATGTTTAATAAATCAGGAGGAGACAAACTTCACAATGCCATCTGAGACAAGGACGGGGAGTGTCATGGCCAAATATATATATATACTAGCTTGGGGACCCGGCAGTGCCCGGGTTATTTGAGGAAGGCATTGTGTGCCATAGTTCATCATTGGTGTGGGCCACAGTGCTCTAAGGAAGTGAATCATCCATGGTCCATCCTTCCTCAAACTGCACCAGGATGTAGAGTGCATCTGGGGGGGGGTCTGTGCGCCAAGTTTGGTCTTGTTCTGTCATTGTTGGGGGCCTAGTCAGTCAAGTTGAGGAAGCCTAACCATATCCCATGAGCTGAGGCCTAGGGAAAATCAAGTTAAGGAAGCCTTGCTGTCAATTTTGGGCCTGGTCTGTGATTTATAGGGGCTGCAGTGTTGTTTGGGAAGTGAATGATGTGAAGGTACTGCAAATCCCATCATTCGTGGCCCATCCTGCCCTAAACCACACCAGGTTGTGAAGTGGGCCATTGGTCCCTTGTTTGCCATGTTTGGTCCTGATCCGTCATTGCTGTGGGCCGCAGTGGCTGAGTGCCTGAGGCCTTTTGCTTTCCCTCTGAGTCACCTTAGAAGTGTATTGGGTGAAGGTACTGAACATTCCATTTCCAACAGAAAAAAACTGTCCACTGGATAACTTCAACTCCAGCCATTTATGCCTGCCTCAGGCCCTTCCCTTCCCTCTCTGTGTTGGAATGTTGGGAGGCTGGCCAGTCACAGCCGTTTATGCAAATAATCCCGGAGTGTCAGCCAATAGAAACACTGGCACATATTCGCTCAGTCACACCACCCACCGCCCGCAAACGCTGACTTTTATGTATATACATAGATAGATAGATATACACACACACACACACACACACACAATAGCTTATTTTAGTCAAATGTGGTCAAGTGATATGTCGTATTGAAGCTGGTGCTTGTTTTCCGCTTCTCCAAAGACTAGATGAACTGATTAATTCGATTTACACTCAAAGAGACTCCATCTAGACCAGTGTTTCCCAACCATTTTTGAGCCGCGGCACACTTTCTACATTTACAAAATTCTGGGACACGCTACCAACCAAAATGACACAAAATGACACTCTAACACAGGCCTGGTTAAACTTCGCCCCTCCAGGTGTTTTGGACGACAATTCCCACAATTCCTAACAGCCTACCGGCTCCTGTAAGGAGGGCAGCAACGTGTCGGGCTCCATCTTCCAGACACTGCGGAGCAGACCGCTGACCTGGCTGACCTGGGCGATGTAGAGGCGCAGCTCGGCCTCACGGGTGCCCTGAGTCTGGAAGTTGCCGATGCTGCGCACCAGCTGTGCCGCACGATTGCGCGCTTCAGCGGCAGCGGGTGCATGGAGCTCACCAGGCCCTCCAGGATCTTCTCCATGGCCAGGCCTTGCCGCCTAACCCTCCTTGGCCTCCCGCCCAGCGCCTCAACATCACAGGAGCGGGAGGAGGGGGGAAGAGAGGGGGGAGGCTTTCTCGCGGCACAGCAGCTGATCCCAAACGGAACGCTACTGTGCCGCGGAACAGCGGTTGGGAAACACTGATCTAGACCTTCTCAACCTTCCTAATGCTGTGACCCTTTCATACAGTTCCTCATGTTGTGGTGACCCCGAATCATAACATTGTTTTCATTGCTACTTCACAACTGTAATTTTGCAACTGTTATGAATCGTAATGTAAATATCTGATATGCAGGATGTATTTTCATTCACTGGACCAAATTTGGCCCAAATACCTGATACACCCAAATTAGAATACTGGTGAGATTGCGAAGGGGGATGATTTTGTCATTTGGGTGTTGTAGTTTCTGGGATTTATAGTTCACCTCCAATCAAAGAGCATTCTGAAACCAACCAATGATGGAATTGAACCAAACATGGCACACAGAACTCCCATGGCCAACAGAAAGTAAGGGAAGTGTTTGGTGGGCATTGATCTTGAGTTTGGGAGTTCTAGTTCACCTACATCCAGAGAGCAGTGTGGACTCAAACAATGATGGCTCTGGACCAATACTCAATATGCCCAAATGCGAATACTGGTACAGTTTGGGGGAAATAGATCTTGACATTTGGGAATTGTAGTTACTGGGATTTATAGTTCACCTCCATCAAAGAGCATTCTGAACTCCACCAATGATGGAATTGAACCAAACTTGGCACACAGAACTCCCACGGCCAACAGAAAGTACTGGAAGGGTTTGGTGGGCATTGATCTTGAGTTTGGGAGTTCTAGTTCCCCGACATCCAGAGAGCACTGTGGACTCAAACAATGATGGCTCTCGACCAATACTCAATATGCCCAAATATGAATACTGGTGGAGTTTGGGGGAAATAGATCTTGACATTTGGGAATTGTAGTTACTGGGATTTATAGTTCACCTCCAATCAAAGAGCATTCTGAACCCAACCAATGATGGAATTGAACCAAACTTGGCACGCAGAACTCCCATGGCTAACAGAAAGTACTGGGTTTGGTGGGCATTGATCTTGAGTTTGGGAGTTCTAGTTCCCCTACATCCAGATAGCACGATAGACTCAAACAATGATGGCTCTCGAACAATACTCAATATGCCCAAATATGAATACTGGTGGAGTTTGGGGGAAATAGATCTTGCCATTTGGGAATTGTAGTTGCTGGGATTTATAGTTCACCCCTAATCAAAGAGCATTCTGAACCCAACCAATGATGGAATTGAACCAAACTTGGCATATAGAACTCCCATGGCCAACAGAAAGTACTGGAAGGGTTTGGTGGGCATTGATCTTGAATTTGGGAGTTCTAGTTCCCCGACATCCAGAGAGCACTGTGGACTCAAACAATGATGGCTCTGGACCAAACTTGGCACGAATACTCAGTATGCCCAAACGTGAATACGGGTGGAGTTTGGGGGAAACAGACCTTGACATTTGGGAATTGTAGTTGCTGGGATTTATAGTTCACCTCCAATCAAAGAGCATTCTGAACCCCACCAATGATAGAATTGGGCCAAACTTCCCACACAGAGCCCCCATGCCTTAAAGTGGCTCACTGGCATGAAATATAGCCTCACATGCTCTCCCTCGCCTACACATGTGCACCATGCTGCCAAGCATCGAGCATGCCACTCTCCCCTGCTTGGAGTCTCAAAAACAGCCCTCCCCTTGGATGAGAGGCCACCCAAACACAGGGCTTCTGGTGGGGGTATTCACTTTCAAAAAGGAAGAGAAGGACAGCTTCAAAGCCTGGCTGCTTCCTGCCTGGGGTAATCCTTTGTTGGGAGGCGTTTGATGGCCTTGGGTGCTTCCTGTCTGGAATTCTCTGTTTTCTGAGTGTTCTTCTTTATTTACTGTCTTGATTTTAGAGGGTTTTAAAAAATATATGTAGCCATCTTTTGTTCATTTTCATGGTATCCTCCTTTCTGGTGAAATTGTCCACATGCTTGTGGATTAGTCTGAGGATTTGTTGGAGGATGAAAGGGATGTTGGGTTTCAAAATTGAGAAGTCTGTGTGTGTTTGGAGAGAGTTGCAGGCCTCAGATCGGAGGGAATTGCAAGCAACTGAGGCCAGACAGAGGATGCTGGTGTTTTGGATTCTGGTGCTGATTCCCAAGCAACAGTGGAAAGTGAAAGTCCTTAGGCTGATGGGGAGTTTTCCCTGGAAGCCAGGATTTTGATTGGGGGGGGGGTGAGTTTGATGGGGGGTGAGTCTGAGTGTGAGAGGGTCTACCCCAGTGTTCCCCAACCAGTGTGCCGTGGCGCACTAGTGTGCCGTGAGCGACCATCAGGTTTCCAAGAAACAAATTGAGCCTCTCCGCTTGGAAATGTTTTTGTTTTTTTACTATTTTACTGGAGTTTTTGAGAGTTGCCTCCCCCCCCCAAAAGAACTGTTTATAACAGCTTCATGACATCCATAGTTAACTGGAAGCAAGTTTCACTCAGGGTGAAATTTCACAAAGGTCTGGAGAACAAGCTCTATGAGGAGCGGCTTGAAGAGCTGGGCATGTTTGGCCTGAAGAAGAGAAGGCTGAGAGAAGACATGATAGCCATGTATAAATATGCGAGAGGAAGTCATATATATGTTGTGTTCATCGAAAAAAGGTTTCACACTTCGTGTATAAAATACATTTAAAAACATATTAACTATATGTATTACTGTGTTAGAGTGTCATTTTGTGTCATTTTGGTTGTTGGTGTGCCTCAGGATTTTGTAAATGTAAAAAAATGTGCCGCGGCTCAAAAAAGGTTGAAAAACACTGGTCTACCCTAGCAAACATTTCGTATCATTATCCCAATACCCCCATGAAAATGGGATATATTGAGCATGGTGATCAGATCATGATATGAATACACGTAACAGTTTAAATATTGTACCAGTAAGGCCTTCTCGCGGACCACCCTGAGAATTTGGGGGGGGGGGCTGAAGCCCCTCAAGCTCCCCCCCCTCTCCCCCCCCCCTCCCAGCTACATGTCTGTCTGGAAACTAAATAGGCCTGAGAATGGAAAGAGTAAAAAACAGACAAGCAAGATATTCTCACAGAATGCATGAAAAGACCTTGAAGTCCAGGTGTGTTCGGCATAATGTCATGGGTGCCAGGACGGGCTTAATTTAAGTAGTCTGGCTTCAAGCCTCTCAGATGAGACAATTGGGCCAAATTAGAAGCAGAACCCAGTGTATTGCAAAATACTGTGCTTTCCAATGGTCTTGGGCGACCCCTCTGACACTCTCTTGTGACCCCCCCACCCCGAAACACTGCTCTAAAGTGTCCAAACTGTACTGCAAATTTCCTCAGAGGCATAATACATATCCCTGCAAATAGAGATATGGATATTATAAGATGCATCTATCCAGGCCTCAAATTCAAACAATAAGAGTCTTTGGGACTTGTCTCCCTTCCCTGATGAAGTTCAAGAACCATTTGTGTTAATTGGGATATTTTGCAAAAGAGCTCGCCACCCTCCCTATTTGTCTTTGGCTGGGAAAGGTAGTTTGTCAACATTGGGGGAAAACAAAACAAAAAAACAACACTCTTCTCCTGCTGTGGATCCCACTGCAACCTCCAAAACACCATTTAAATCCCATTAAGAACTCCCCGACCAGAAGGGGAGTCGACTTAATTGGGAGTCGACATGCATTTGAAGCCCCATCTTTAGGAACCGAGGACCCCAACATGATTAACCGGAATCTCTCTCTACGGCTCTAGGAGGGATAATTAAGTTGTAAATGTTGGCTTTGTTTGCCAAATGAGGAACAATATTTTGCGCCGTCGGTTTCCCTCTTGCGCCGACGCACGCGCGCACACACACACACACACGGGCGTGTGCATCCTTCTGTCTAGATAAATATAATTAGGTAATGGATGGTGGTTTGTTAGCATTTTATTACATGTGTTTGCAAGGGTATTAAGAAGAGTCGCAACGAGCACAACAAATAGCAGAGCAATCCAGATTACAAAACGTGCCTTTTGCTTGATCAGGAAGAAGGGCCCAGGCATGCCTTGGAACACATTAACTCTTCCTTCGTTCGGAGCAAGAGCATGCATTTGTTCTTCCCTTTGGCAGATTTGCATATGCTAATTGCTAATTCCTCGTTGTTATGAGTCCCCAGAGCGATAGTGTTGGGAGGCGATGAAAGGTCTCGGGTAGCAGAGCTGGGCCCATTTCCGAGAGACGGGAAACGAAGTCCGAGGAACAGCTTCTGTTGGGTTGGAATGGTTGGAATGAGGAAAATGCTGCAAATCCGTACCAAAGAAGCATTTGCTTGATGTATTCTTGGAATGGATGGTGTCCTTTGTGAAGGAAGCCTCCTTAGATTCGAACCAGAGTTTCGGAGTAAGGTGTTATCTGTACGCAGATGATGTCCAACTCTGTCACTCCTTCCCACCTGCTACTAAGGAGGCTGTTTTGGTCCTGAACCGGTGCTTGACCGCTGTGTCGTACTTGATGAGGGTGAACAAATTGAAATTGAATCCAGACAAGACAGAGGCACTCCTGGTCAGTCGTAAGGCCGAACAGGGCATAGGGTTACAGACTGTGTTGGACGGGGTCACACTCCCCCTGAAGATACAGGTTCGCAGTCTGGGTGTGATCCTGGACTCATCGCTGAGCCTGGAACCCCAGGTTTCGGCAGTGACCACGGGAGCATTCGCACAATTAAAACTGGTGCGCCAGCTGTGCCCGTACCTTGGGAAGTCTGACTTGGCCACAGTAGTCCATGCTCTGGTTACATCCTGTATAGATTACTGCAACGCTCTCTATGTGGGGCTGGCTTTGAAGACTGCTCAGAAGCTTCAATTGGTCCAACGGACAGCAGCCAGGTTGATAACAGGAGCGGCACTCAGGGAGCGTACAACTCCCCTGTTGTGCCAGCTCCACTGGCTACCAGTCTGCTACCGGGCACAATTCAAAGTGCTGGTTTTGGCCTTTAAAGCTCTAAATGGTTCTGGTCCAACTTACCTGTCTGAACGCATCTCTCCCTATGAACCATCAATATGCTTAAGATCATCCGGAGAGGCCCTGCTCTCAGTCCCGCCTGCTTCGCAAGCGCGTCTGGCGAGGACGAGAGACAGGGCCTTCTCAGTGGTGGCTCCTTGGCTTTGGAAGTCCCTTCCTACTGACATCAGATCGGCCCCCTCCCTCCTGACATTTCATAAGAAAGTCAAGACTTGGCTATTCGAGCAAGCATTCGCAGATGAACTTTAATTAATTGAGATCAAAGTATTAGTATGACAATGAAACGGAAAAAGATTTTAAGATCGTGGAGCTGAGATTTGTATTTTGTAGTTTTAACCGTTAATTTATATGGTTTTATATGACTGTTTTTATCTTATTATGATGTGTTGTATGTGGGCACTTCCTGCTGCTTGTTCACCGCCTCGAGTCGCCATCGGGCTGAGAGAGGGGCGGTATAGAAGCATAGCAAATAAATAAATAAATAAAAATAATACTTACTTACATAGCTCAAGGATGATGGTCTGCCAAGGTTAGTGCCTTGGCGGCAGGTCTGTAGGTGGCTGTGGAGGCCGATTCTTGATCCGCATGTTCTCCCGCAGTGAGGTTTAAATTCACTTTTGAAGTGGTTTTGAAGCGATGTAAACAACCTGGAAGTCAATTTGCCATTTCAAAGCCACCACCGCCATTTTCGGAAAGGAATCGGCATTAGATTCCCACCCCTCTCGAGGTGCTTTCCCCTCATTGGCTGTTTAACCTTAGCCTTATATGGTTTGGGACCAGTGTACTTGAAGGAGTGGCTTACCCCATATGCGCCCAGAAGATCACTGCGTTCAGAGGGGCTCAACTTACTTGATGTTCCGGGTATGAAGTTCTGCAGACTCTCTACCACGCGGCAGAGAGTGTTTTCAGTGGCTGCGCCGGTTTTATGGAACTCTCTGCCGCCGGAGACACGTGCCTTGCGGGACCTGATGGCTTTCCGCAGGTCCTGCAAGTCCTGGTTATTTAGGCAGGCGTTTGACGCGTGATGTCCGATGGCGCATGACTAATATTGCCACTCTGCCGTACCACTATTACTCTGTATAAACCAGCTATGTCTAGCTATGTTTTTGTATGCTCGTTTTTAAGATGTAATTTTATGCATTTTAATCTTAGGTGTTTTATATGCTGTTTTTATATGTTGTAAACCGCCCTGAGCCTCGGGAAGGGCGGTTTATCAAGTCAAAATAAATAAATAAATAACCCAGTTTGGAGGCGGACGTCCTTCCCTTCGCGTCAGAACTGGGGTGACAGCCGCATCCAAACTGGGTCAAATACAGCTGTCGCGCCAGTACCGACGTGGAGGGAAGACATCCCCATCCAAACTGGGTTAAACATGCATGTCCGCCATTAATGAAGCTATTCCAAAATTTCAGAATTTATTTGGAAAATTCCGAATTTTTTTCGAAAAATTTCGGAAGTCATTCAGATTCGAAGCGCCTACATCCGCAGATTTGAAGCGCCTACATCCGCAACGAGTTTTGAACCATTTTTTTTTATCAAACAGGCCTAGGAAAAATGGTTTCAAATTACAGAAAAGAAAGGAGATTCCACCTGAACATTAGGAAGAACTTCCTGACTGTGAGAGCTGTTCAATGGTGGAACTCTCTGCCCCAGAGTATAGTGGAGGTTCCTTCTTTGGAGGCTTTCAAACAGAGATTGGGTGGCCATCTGTCAGGCGTGCTTTGAATGCAATTTTCCTGCTTCTTGGCAGAATGGGGTTGGACTGGATGGTCCACAAGGTCTTTTCCAACTCTAGGACAGTGTTTCCCAACGTTTTTTGAGCCGCGGCACACTTTTAACATTAAAAAAATCCGTGGGCACACCACCAACCAAAATGACACAAATGACACTCTACCACAGTAAACAACAGCTGGGGGATGGTGGCCTGCTGGGATCAGCTGCTGGGAGTTCCAAAGCCAGGGAGGGGGAGCTGGGCCATGCCATGCCCTGCCCCCCTCCCCTGGCTTCAGCTCTCCCACAGCTTCTCTAGCCTTGAGGGGGCAGTGCGAAGCCAGCGGTGGCAGAGCCAGCACAATGCTGGCTTGGCACTGTCCCCAAAGGCTGGAGAAGCTGTGGGAGAGCTGAAGCTTCTCCAGCCTTGGGGGCAATGCCAAGCCAGCGGTGGCAGAGCCAGCACAATTCTGAGCCAAGGCCATGCCATGCCCCATGCCCTCCCCTCCCTCGCTTTAGCTCTCCCACAGCTTCTCCAGCCTTGAGGGGGCAATGCCAAGCCAGTGGTGGCAGAGCCAGCACAATTTTGGCTTGGCACTGTCCCTCAAGGCTGGAGAAGCTGTGGAGAGCTGAAGCCGGGGAGGGGGTGGAGCCAGTCCGCACCATGCCCCGCCCCCCCTGCTTTAGCTCTCCCACAGCTTCTCCAGGCTTGAGGGGTCAGTGCCAAGCCAATGGTAGCAGAGCCAGCACAATGCTGGCCTGGCACTGCCCCCTCAAGGCTGGAGAAGCTGTGGGAGTGCTGAAGCTGTGGGAGGGGACGGAGCCAGGCCATGCCATGCCCCGCCCCTCCCCCATCTTCAGCTCTCCCACAGTTTTTCCAGCCTTGAGGGGCAGTGTGAGCGAGGGGCGGAAGTCATGGCCCCCCGTCCCCGGCGCCGCTCTCCACCATGACTCCCGCTCCTCACTCACTGAAGCTGCGCGGAGAAGGAGGAGCATGAGCGGTGGACAGGCTTCAGTGGGCGGGGCTCCTCCTCCACGCGGCTTCAGCGAGCGAGGGGTGAAAGTCATGGTGGGAGTCATGGCGGATTGGAGGCTGACTGGGGAAACGGCCGAAGGAGGCAGCGCCCTGGCCCCTTCTTCTTTTTCTTCGCCGCCGCCCGGCCCTTCCTCCTCCTCCCCAAGCCGCAGGAGTTCGGCAGGAGGAGGGGGGAAGGAAGGGGGGCAGAGAGCTTTTCTCGCGGCACAGCAGGAGGTCCGTCACGGCACACTACTGTGCCGCGTCACAGTGGTTGGGAAACACTGCTCTAGGATACTAAGGCCCTTGGTCTTCTCTGCCAAAGAGGGCTGGTGCTTCACCAAACTGCAACTCATAGAACTTTATAACATTGAGTTAATGTGGTGTCGGATTGCATTAAATTTGCATTGTAGATGCCCCTTAGTGTAATGTTGTCATGGCAGAAACAAGCCTCTACTTACATATATCCCTTGCCTTCAACGTTTTGTAGAAGGGCAACGGGTTCAACGGCATCATAACAAATGCACTCAATTGGCGACGGGGAGTTCTTCCTGATGTTTCAAACCAGATGAGCATGGCGCATTCGAGGAACGCTAACTAAGTGCAGAGGCAGTAAATCCATCTTTAATTTGGACCTATCGCTCCTCTGGCTTCAAAGCCGAGCCAGGCTGCGACGGAGCGCCGAGCCGCTGGAACTTGTCTGCCTTCCATGTCCAATATTTTTAATAAGAACTGTAAATAATAGATCATTCTGGATTACAATCAGTGATCACTTCCAAATCCTAATGGCATTTCGCTTTAGTTATAGCCTGTCGGCAGTAAAAGAAACCGTCCTCATACAGCGGGCACATTTCATTTTTAAGAGCCTGGAATAAAGTTCTGGAGCGAGTCCATTCGTTTAATTTATGGGACACACGACGGGCCGTTCGAAGAATATGGGAGATGATTCCCGTCTCATCAATTCATCCTTTTGATTGGCTCTCTGGCTCTTCCAAGTTGTTGCTTCCTTTCGCATTCGTCCCAGGCTTTTTTCTTACGAAAACAGAGCTGGATTGCAAAGACAAGGGGTGCATCTACACCAGGGATGCTCACACTTTTTCAGCATGGGAGCTACTGATTAAAAAACTATGTCCCAAAGATCACCTACCCAGAAATGTAAAACGTATAACTATTTTCTTATTTATTTATTTATATTTATTATTTATTTTTATGTACCGCTCCTTCCAGCCGGCTCGGGGCGGTTTACATAAAATGAAGTTATAAAACATCAACATTTCAATTTAATAACAACAATATAAAACAGAGCATAAAAATACATCCAACCACCCCATTTCTCCCACACTGCCACATTACCACACATATTATCAGCCAGAAAGTAAGAAGAGAGGCTTTTGAACTGCAAGGACATTTAATATTCAGCAAGGTAAACAAAGGGCAAGCAAAATACATCCAACCACCCCATTTCTCCCACACTGCCATATTACCACACATATTATCAGCCAGAAAGTAAGAAGAGGCTTTTGAACTGCAAGGCCATTTAATACTCAGCAAGGTAAACAAAGGGGCATGCAAAAATACATCCAACCACCCCATTTCTCCCACACTGCCATATTACCACACATATTATCAGCCAGAAAGTAAGACAAGAGGCTTTTGAACTGCAAGGCCATTTAATACTCAGTAAGGTAAACAAAGGGGCATGGGAAATACATCCAACCACCCCATTTCTCCCACATTTCCATATTCCCCAACATATATTTCTCAAGGAACAAAGCAAGCAGAGAGGCTTTGTAGCTAAAAGGCCATTTTTAAACATTAAAAATAAACAAAGAGACATGCCACAGAACAATCAAGCACCCACCCCCAAGTAAAAAGACCGACCTTTGAGATGCGGTAAGGAAATGACCCCAAAGCATCCTTCTTCTTCTCCTCTGTCGTTGCTCCTATTTCCACGCCGCCAGCATGCGTGCCGCCTCCAAGAGTTCACGAGAAGTCCGAGAGGCAGAATGGGCGCTTCTGCGCATGTTTGCGGGGCCAGCCTTGCATTGCGTCATCCAGGCCTGCCCCTTTGGTCTCTTACGACTCTGAGTGGCTGGAGAAGGACAGAGGGAGGAGGAGGAATCCAAAAGAGGGGGCCCATTCTGCCTCTTGGACTCTGGAGCTTTTGGAGGCGGCGCGCGAGCAGGGAGCGGGGAGGAGCAACGACAGAGGACTTCTTTGCAGCGTGCAGGGGCGCATGAAGAGGACCAACAGCAAAAAACCTGGTCAGGGGTCTGAAGATCACCAGGATGAGGCCTGAAGATCACCCTAGTGATCGAGATCACCATTCTGAGCACCCCTGATCTACACTGTTGAATTAACGCAGTTTGACGCCACTTTGACTGTCATGGCTCAATGCGATGGAATCTCGGGAGTTAGAATTTGGTGAGGCCTCCACACTTTTTAGTAAACCCCCAACTTCCATGTTCCACTGCAATTAAAGTAGTGTCAAACCACATTAATTCTGCAAGCTACGGGGGCTGAATGAAAAGTAATGCCTCCGCCTTCGTTACTTGAATTTGGATGGGAATATTTTAATAAATCAAACGTCAACAATTAATCTGTCAACCTTTTGCTTGTGAAAAAAGGGTTATTTATAACCCGCCACCATCTCCCCAAATGGGGACTCGGGGCGGTTCACATGGGGCCAAGCCCAAACAACAAATTACAATAAAAACAAAATCAATACATCAACAATTAACACAGTAAACTACATATATCTAAGCAAAAGAACAATATACAAACATATAGACATCTATCATCTATCTATGTATATAATAAAAGACAGTGTTTGCGGCGGTGCGGTGGGAGGAATATGTGCCAGCGTTTCAATTGGCTGCCAATGTGGGATTATTTGCAGCTTCAGAACTCCAACATTCTACGGCCCCAGACAGAGGGGATTGGCTGCCACTGAAATGGTATTTGCATAAAGGACTCCGATTGGCCAGCCTCAGAACTCCAACATTCTAAGGCGACTCAGAGGGAAAAGGAAAGGTCTCAGGCAGTCAGCCACTGCGGCCCACAGCAGTGACGGATCAGGACAAAACTTGGCAAACAGGGGCCCAATGGCCCACTCTACATCCTGGTGCTGTTTGGAGGGGGATGGACCATGGCCAATGGGACTTGCAGTACCTTCACTAAGTTCCTGAGACCACTGCAAGCCACAGAAACATCGAATAGGAACCAACCTTGGCACACAATGCCTTCCTCAAATAACCCGGGCACCGCCGGGTCCCCAAGCTAGTATAGAATAAAATTACAAAAAGCCAAGATAAAATCATGTCCAACTCAGTCTGTATGTGTGGTCGATAACTTTGTTCTGTGGCCGGCCTCAACCATTATTCTGCGAATGCTTCATTCCATAGCCAGGATTTCACAAGTCTCCTCTTTCATCCCGTCTCCCTCTTTCTCCTTCCTTCCTTCTCTTTCCTTCCTCCTTACCACCCTTTCTCCTTCCACCCTTCCCTTCCATCTTTTCATCCTTCCTTCCTCCCCCCCTCTTTATTTTCTTTTTCCCTCTTTCCGCTTACATCCTTCCCTTCCTTCTTTTTCTTTATCCTTCCCTTCCTTCCTTTCACCCTTCCCTTCTACCTTTTCTTCCTTCTCTCTTTCCACCACCTTACTCCCTGCCTTCTTTCTGCTTCCACCCTTCACTTCCATCTTTTCATCCTTCCTTCCTTCCTTCTTCACTTCTTTCCCTCTCCCTCTTTCTGCTTCCATCCATCTCTTCCTCCCTTCCTTCTTTTTCCTTTATCCTTCCCTTCCTTTCTTCCTTCCACCCTTCCTTTCCACCTTTCCTTCATTTTCTCTTCACTTCTTTCTCCCTCTCCCTCTTTCTCCTTTCATTCTTCTCTTCCTCCCTTTTTTCTTTATTCTTCCCTTCCTTCCTTCCACACTTTCCTTCCTTCCTTCCCTCTTCACTTCTTTCCCTCTCTCCCTTTCTCCTTTCATCCTTCTCTTCCTCCCTTTTTCTTTATTCTTCCCTTCCTTCCTTTCCTCTTCACTTCTTTCCCTCTCTCCCTCTTTCTGCTTCCATCCTTCTCTTCCTCCCTCCCTTCTCTTTTTCCTTTTTCCTTCCCTTCGTTCCTTCCTTCCTTCCCTTCCACCTTTTCTTCCTCCCTTCCCTCTTCACCTCTTTCCCTCCCTCCCTCCCTCCCTCTTTCTCCTTCCACCCTTCTCTTCTTCCCTTCCTTCTTTTTTCTTTATCCTTCCCTTCCTCCCCCCTTCCCTTCCACCTTTCCTTCCTTCCCTCTTCATTTCTTTCCTTCTCTCCCTCTTTCTCCTTCCATCCTTCTCTTCCTCCCTTCCTTCTATTTTCTTTATTCTTCCCTTCCTTCCTTCCACATTTCCTTCCCTTCGTCTTCACTTCTTTCCCTCTCTCCTGCTTTCTGCTTCCATCCTTCTCTTCCTCCCTTCCTTCTCTTTCCTTTATCCTTCCCTTCCTTCCTACACCTTTCCTTCCTTCCTTTCCTCTTCACTTCTTTCCTTCTCTCCCTCTTTCTGCTTCCATCCTTCTCTTCCTCCCTCCCTTCTCTTTTTCTTTATTCTTCCCTTCCTTCCTTCCACTTTCCTTCCTTCCCTCTTCACTTCTTTCCCTCTCCCTCTTTCTGCTTCCATCCTTCTCTTCCTCCCTTCCTTCTCTTTTTCCATTATCCTTCCCTTCCTTCCTTCCTTCCTTCCTTTCCAATTTATCTTCCTTCCTTCTTGACTTCTTTCTCCTTCCATCATTCTCTTCCTTCTTTTTTCTTTATTCTTCCCTTCCTTCCTTCCACACTTCCCTTCCACCCTTCCTTCCTTCCTTCCTTCCCTCTTCACTTCTTTCCCTCCCTCCCTCTTTCTCCTTCCATCCTTCTCATCCTCCCTCCCTTCTCTCTTTCCTTCCTCCTTCCCTTCCTTCCTTCCATCATCGGGAGTGCTCGCATGCGCCCCACAAGTTAAAAACTTTGCCCAAGGCTGATGTCGATGCTTCTCCGAGTCTTTCTCGCCTTCTGCTCCCTTTTGAAGCAAGGAAGACATGGATTGACTCATTAGGAATTACAAAAAAAAAAAAAAGACAGAACCACAATAATAAAAATGGAGTCCTGGCAATGCTCCACTCCCTATTTAATGTTATTTCCTCTATTTGCTGTGATAAGCATTAAAATTTGCCCACTGGTTGATTAATCATTGTTTAGCAAGGCGCGGTGGCGGGGGGCGGTAAACGGTCGGAAATTGCCACGGAGTAATAAATGGTTATTTGATAATGAATGAAATTGTTTGAAAATACTGTTAAAACGTCAGCTTTTAACACACAGATCATCACTCACGGGGCGAATGCAAACACGGGAACCCGCCCTGACACCGTAAATATACGGCAACCGATGCAGGGCAAACAGCAAGGGAAATGGGTATAAATTGAGCGATGGAGTTAATTCCCGTCGGTAAAAGTAATTGCATTGGTTTAACTTATTTAACTCTTCTTACCGCGATATTTATGGCGGAGGGTGAAAGTAAAGAAATAAACGATGACAAATAGATAAAAGACATAGGAAATGGGGATTGTTTTCCAATTTAATTATACTGTCACATGGAATTATCACGCAGATACACCATGTCGACGGGAGGAATACATTAAAAGCTCTATTATGCTCCGCAGGACCGGCGGCTTTCTGCGATTGTTTTCGGCTGTGAAGTCTTTCCCCACCGACTTCAAATCCATCTCCAAACTTCAAATATTTCTGGCCTAGGGTGCATCTACAGTGTTTGCCAACCTTTTTTGAGCCGCGGCACACTTTTTACATTTGCAAAATCCTGGGGCACACCACCAAACAAAATGACACAAAATGACACTCTAACTCAGTAATACATACAGTTAATATGTTTTGTAATGTATTTATACACTCAGTGTGAAACCTGGGCCTGTTTCGATGAACACAACATAGATATCCTGGCAGGAATGGCAGAAAGACACAAACTTCCCACACAGAACTCCCATAACCAAGAGAAAATACTATAAGAGTTTGGTGGGCATTGACCTTGGGTTTTGGAGTTGTAGTTCACCTATATCCAGAGAGCACTGTGGACTCAAACAATGTTGGATCAGGACCAAACTTGGCATGAATACTCAATATGCCCAAATTTGAACACAGATGGGGTTCAGGGGAAATAGACCTTGACATTTGGGAGTTGTAGTTGCTGGGATTTATAGTTCCCCTACAACCAAAGAGCATTCTGAACCCCACCAATGATAGAACTGGGCCAAACTTCCCACACAGAACCCGCAGGAGGCAAGAGGAGGGTTCTACTTGGGGAAAGGGAGGCGGGCCTTCCCAATGCATGGAGAGGGAGAGACCAAGTAGACAACGGGTGGGGAGGGGGGTGATTGTAATTTTGTGCCTTTATCGAGGTAGGTTTCTTAGGGTTTTTATACTTCAACATACTAGACTCTCCCCCCTCCCCTCCTGGAGGTTCCAATTTCCCACGGCACACCTGATGATCGCTCACGGCACACTAGTATGCCCCGGCACACTGGTTGGGAAACACTGATCTACACTGTGGAATTAATGCAGTTTGGTACCACTTTCACAGCCATGACTCAAGGCAACGGGACGATGGGAGTTGTAGTTTGGAGAGGCAGCAGGGCTATTTGGCTAAAGGCCTTGAAGCTTTACAAAGTCTTCTCTGCCAAAGACTGTCGGGGCTTTGCTGAACTACAGATCCCAGCACCCCATCGCTTTGAACCATGGCCGTTAAAGTGGTGCCAAACTGCTTTCAGGGGTCGGGAACCTTTTTGACTCAGAGAGCCATAAAAGCAAAATATTTGAAAATGTATTTCAGTGAGAGCCATATAATAAATATAATATATTTTAAGACTGAATTCAACTAAATGTGAGTCTATACATCCATACGATGAGAAAAGGATTCTCCGGCAGAATGACAGGACACTTCAGACCTGGCTCTACAAAAGGCATGCTCAGGACTCTGGGAAGGAAGAGAAGGCAGGGAAGGAAGGAAGGGGGAAAGGAAGAAAGAGGAAATAAAGGAGGGAGGGGGAGAGGAAGAAAGAAAAGAAGAACGAACTATGGAAAAGGAAGAAAAGAAAAGCAGGAGAGAGACAAGGAGGGGAAAAGAAAGAAGGAAATGGGAAGGGAGGAAAGGAAAGGGTGGGGAAAAGAAAGGAAAGGGAGTGAGGAAAAAGTAAAATGATGAAGGGAAAAGAAGAAAAGAAAGAAGAGGAGAGAGAGGGAAGTGAAAAAAAGGAAGGAGAAGGAAAGGAAGACTTGGGGGAAAAGAATAGAGGAGGAAGGAAGGAAGGAAGGAAGGGGGAAGGAGAGAAGGAAATGTGAAGGGGAGAAAGAAAGGAAAGAAGAGGAAGGAAGGAAGAGAATGGAGGAAAGAAGGAAGGGGAGAGAGGGAGGGAAAAAGAAGGAGAGAAGGAGAAGGAAGGAGAAGGAAAGGGTGAAGGGGAGAAAGAAAGGAAGGAAAAGGAAGGAAGGAAGAGAATGGAGGAAAGAAGGAAGGAGAGAGAGGGAGGGAAAAGGAAGGAGAGAAGGAAATGGTGAAGGGGAGAAAGAAAGGAAGGAAGAGGGAAAATGGAGGAAAGAAGGAAGGGGAGAGAAGGAGGGAAAAGGAAGGAGAGAAGGAGAAGGAAAGAGTGAAGGGGGAGAAAGAAAGGAAGGAAGAGGAAGGAAGGGAAAATGGAGTAAAGAAGGAAGGGGAGAGAGGGAGCTGCATGCTGGGAAACAGAGGCCCCGGCTGCTCGGGAGAGCCAGATGCAATCATGAAAAGAGCCACATCTGGCTCCCGAGCCGTAGGTTCCCTACCCCTGCATTAGATGGTGTAGATGCATCCTTGGTGAACCTCCCTCCAGAAATAACCCAAGGACTTCCAGAATACGATCCTAAGGATGGACAAGAAATATTAAGGATTATATCAAGGGTTTCCCTTAGGCCCCATCTACACTGCCATATAATGCAGTTTAACTTCACTGAACTGCATTAAATGAGCCTCCACTGCCATATAATGCTGTCCAATGTTGTTCAATTGCATTTTATGAGCCTCCACTGCCACATAATGGAGTGTAACTGAATTCAACAGCATTATATGAGCCTCCACTGTGATATAGTGGAGTGTAACTACATTTAACAGCATTAGATGAGCCTCCACTGCCATATAGTGGAGTGTAACTACATTCAACTGCATTAAATGAGCTTTCACTGCCATATAATGCTGTTCAATGCGGTTCAATCACATTATATGAGCCTCCACTGCCATATAATGGAGTGTAACTGCATTCAATTGCATTATATGAGCCTTCAATATAATGGAGTGTAACATTAATTGCATTATATGAGCCTCCACTGCAATATAGTGGAGTGTAAGCAAATTTAACAGCATTATATGAGCCTCCACTGCCATATAATGCTGTTCAATGCAGTTCAATGGCATTATATGAGCCTCCACTGCCATATAATGCAGTTTAACGGCATTCAACTGCATTATATGAGCCTCCACTGCCATATAATAGAGTGTAACTCCATTCAGCAGCATTATATGAGCCTCCACTGCGATATAATGAAGTGTAACTACATTTAACAGCATTATATGAGCCTCCACTGCGATATAATGGAGTGTAACTGCATTCAACAGCATTATATGAGCCTCCACTGCCATATAATGCTGTCCAATGTTGTTCAATTGCATTATATGAGCCTCCACTGCCATATAATGGAGTATAACTGTATTCAGCAGCATTATATGAGCCTCCACTGCAATATAGTGAAGATTAACTACATTTAACAGCATTATATGAGCCTCCACTGCCATATAATGGAGCGTAACTGCATTCAACAGTATTATATGAGCCTCCACTGCCATATAATGGAGTGTAACTGCATTCAACAGCATTATATGAGCCTCCACTGCCATATAATGCAGTTTAACTGCCATACATTTCAGATTAACTGCATTATATGAGCCTACACTGCCATACAATTCAGAATAACTGTATTCAACAACATTATATGAGCCTACACTGCCATATAATGCAGTTTAACTGCATTCAACTGCTTTATTTGAGTCTACACTGCCATATAATGCATCTTAACTGCATTCAACAGAATTATATGAGCCTACACTGCCATATCATGCAGTTTAACAGCACTGAACTGCATTGAACTGTAGGCTTGTATAATGCATTATATATCCACTCATTATATCTATCTATCTATCTATCTATCTATCTATCTATCTATCTATCTATCTCTTGGCCAGATGCTGAGAAGTTATTACGTTTTTGAATGCAAGTAGATATATACTGAACCTTTCCTTTACTTACTACCTACTTAATATTGAAATATTATTTTGTCTTGGTAGTCTCCATATTCAGTTATTGGCTGCCTCCCTGTGGCAAAAAAGAAAAACTGCACAGCAAGCGGAAATTGGGACAAATGTACATCCTTTAAACCAGTGGGTCCCAACCTTTTTTTTTTTTTTTTTTTTTACCAGGGACCATTTTGACAAGGGACCACTCTCCAAAAAGGTTAGGAATCAGTTTTTGGTCAACTTTAGATTCAGTTGGGTATTTGGGTTGAGGCCACGGACAATATTTTTGTTCTTGCAGACCACTGGCAGTCCATGGATCACAGGTTGGGAACCATTGTTTATAATAATAATACTAATAATAATAATAACAAGAAGAATCTGCCCCCCCCCCCCGAGGGAGGGTTAAACCGCTGAGCTGCTGAACTTGCTGACCGAAAGCTTGGCGGTCTGAATCCAGGGAGCGGGGTGAACTCCGATTGTTAGCCCCAGCTTCTGCCAACCTAGCAGTTCAAACACATGCAAATATGAGTAGATCAATAGGTACCACTTCAGCAGGAAGGTAACGGTGCTCCATGCAATCGTGTTAGCCACATGACCTTGGAGGTGTCTGCTGACAACGCCAGCTCTTTGGCTTATAAATGGAGATGAGCACCAACCATAAGAGTCGGAATCAACTACACTTAATGTCAAGGGTTTTTCCTTTACCTTTTAAATAATAATAATAATAGTAATAATACTTTTGTGCAAGAGAAATATTGTTACATTGCAATGTTATTATTTCTATATATGTTAATATATCATAAGTTGTATATATAAGATGTAATGTATTATATTACAACAGTATTAATATATGCATATATATATTAATATTGTTACATCACAATGTTATTATTTCTATATCTATCTATCTATCAATGTATATAATAAAAGTCAGTGTTTGCGGAGGTGCGGTGGTGCGGAGGGAGGAATATGTGCCAGCATTTCGATTCGTTGCTACTGTGGGATTATTTGCATAAAGGACACTGATTGGCCAGCCTCAGAACTCCAACATTCTAAGGCACCAGACAGAGGAGATTGGTTGCCACTGAAGGAGTATTTGCAGAAAGGACTCTGATTGGCCATCTACATTCCAACATTCTAAGGTGACGCAGAGGGAAAAGGAAAGGCCTCAGGCAGGCAGTCACTGCGGCCCACAGCAATGACGGATCAGGACCAAACTTGGCACACAGGGGCCCAATGGCCCACTTCACAACTTGGAGTGGTTTATGGCAGGAGAGGCCCACATATGATGGGATTTCCAGAACCTTCACCCGATTCACTTCCCACAGAACATTGTAGCCCCTACAAATCACAGACCAGGCCCAAACTTGGCACACAGAGCGCCCATGACCCACTCTACATCCTGCTGCAGCTTGAAGGAGGATGGACCATTGATGAGGGGACTTGCAGTACCTTCACTCACTTCCTGAAAACAACGTGACCCTCATCCAATGATCACTACAGACCATAATTGGCACACAGAGCCCCCTTGACCCACTCTACACCCTGGTGCTGTTTCAAGAAGGATGGGCCACAGATGATGGGACTTGAAGTACCTTCACTCACCTTCCAAGACCGCTGCAACCCTCAACCAATGAATGATCAAGACCAAACGCGACACACAGAGCCCTCATGACCCACTCTAGCTTCTACTGCAGTTTGGAGGAGGGTGGACCGTGGATGATGGGACTTGAAGTACCAAAGACAAACCTTGGCACACAATGCCTTTCTCAAATAACCCAGGTACTGCTGGGTCTCCAAGCTAGTGTATAAACATATCATAAGTTGTATATATAAGATATGTATTATATTACAACAGTATTAATATATGCACATATATTAATATTATTACATTACAATGTTTTTATATGCACATATATATAATATTAATATTGTTACATCACAATATTATTATTTCTATATATAATATATCATAAGTTATATATATAATGTAATGTATTACATTACAACAGTATTAACATATGCACATATATATTAATATTGTTACATCACAATGTTATTATTTCTATATATATTAATATATCATAAGTTATATATATAAAAGATATAATGTATTATATTACAACAGTAATAATATATGCATATATATTAATATTGTTACATCACAATGTTATTATTTCTATATATATTAATTTATATACATTGTATATATAAGATATAATAATTATATTACAACAGTATTAATATATGCACATATATAATATTAATATTGTTACATCACAATGTTATTATTTCTATATGTATTAATATAGCATACGTTGTATAAGATGTAATGTATTATATTGCAACTGTAATAATTTATGCATATATATTAGTTACATCACAATGTTATTATTTATATATATTAATATATAAGTTGTATATATAAGATATAATTATTATATTACAACAGTATTAATATATGCACATATATATTAATATTGTTACATCACAATGTTATTATTTCTATATATGTATTAATATATCATAAGTTATATATATATATAAGATGTAATGTATTATATTACAACAGTATTAATATATGCATATATATATATAAATATTGTTACATCACAATGTTATTATTTCTATATGTATTAATATATCATAAGTTGTATGTATAAGATTTCTATATATTACTATATTGCACACATTATTATAATTATGCAAAAAAGAAAGAAAATGTACACAAGGTAGTGTGGCCAATAAACCCACCCTGGACTCCAAGGCAGAGCTCATTTGCATTTCCCCGCCCCTTCATTTGCATGTACCCCACCCACTGA
Organism: Anolis apletophallus; assembly: GCA_030556195.1. NCBI lineage: Eukaryota > Metazoa > Chordata > Lepidosauria > Squamata > Anolidae > Anolis > Anolis apletophallus. The sequence goes on along the minus strand of JARBWK010000015.1, from coordinate 41,855,476 downwards.
ACCATTTCTATATAGAGTCACCTCTACACGCATGCGCACTCTGGAGCTCAGCGAGTCGTGAAGAAGTCTTTCCCAGCTGGGAGAGGAGGCTCCTTCTTTGGCGCGTGCGCAGTGCGCTCCGCCGTCTCCAATCCACACCACTGCGCATGTGCAGAAGTAGCGGTCTCTCAGTCGGTGTTCTTCATCGGTGGTCTGTCCTTATATTAGGCTTCCTGTTTGGTGGAGACTGTTTCCGGGGGCGAGGTCGTCGCTCTGACAAAATGGCCGGTTGAGGGTGTTGCTGAGGGCCTTTTTCGGGTTGTGTTTCCCCCCCTCCCCCTTCCTTCCTTTTTGGTGAGTATAAAGGGGGGCATTATGGGATGTCAGAGGCCTACCTCGCAGGGCTCTGTGGGTGGCTTTGTCGTCGAAGGCCTCTGAACTGCCTTGCATATAATTTGCATAAATTTGAGGCCTCCCAAGAAGGAGACTCCACCACACCCCGAGGCAGAGAGTTCCACTGCTGAACACTTTATGGAGAGAAAAAGTGGGCTATAGATAAAACATCATAATCCTATATTGTTCTTATTATTATTGGTTGTTGTTATTGTTATTATTGGTTATTATTGTTATTATTAGTTGTTATTGTTATTATTGGTTGTTGTTATTGTTATTATTGGTTGTTGTTATTGTTATTATTGGTTGTTATTGTTTTTATTGGTTGTTATTATTATTGGTTATTATTATTATTGGTGGTTGTTATTGTTTTTATTGGTGGTTGTTATTGTTATTATTGGTTATGATTATTATTGGTTGTTGTTATTATTATTGGTTGTTGGTTTTTGTTATTGTTATTGTTATTATTGGTTATTGTTGTTATTGTTATTGTTATGATTATTCTTGGTTATTATTATTATTGTTGTTATCGTTATTGGTTGTTGTTATTGTTGTTGGCTATGATGATGATGATTATTGGTTGTTATTATTGTTGTTATCATTATTATTGGTTGTTGTTATTATTGGTTGTTGTTATTATTATTGGTTGTTGTTATTATTGGTTGTTATTATTGGTTGTTGTTATTGTTGTTGTTATTATTTGTTGTTATATTGTAGGACCCCCCGGTGGTGCAGTGGGTTAAACCGCTGAGGTGCTCAACTTGCTGACCGAAAGGTCGGCGGTTCGAATCCGGGGAGTGGGGTGAGCTCCTGCTGTTAGCCCCAGCTTCTGTCAACGTAGCACAGTGGTTCCCAATTTTTTTTGGCCTACCGCCCCCTTTCCAGAAAAATTTTTACTCACCCCCCCCCTAGAAATTATTATTTTTTAAATTTAATAGCAATTAAGCAGAAATATATATGTAGCCTATTAATGCCGTGTTTCTCAACCTTTCTAGTGCCGTGACCCCTAAATAAGGTTCCTCATCTTGTGGTGACCCCCAACCATATTTCCGTTGCTACTTCGTAAATAATTTTGCTACTCTTACAAATTCTAATGCAAATATCTAATATGCAGGTCAAAGCGAATTGAACATAATTAAAGCATAGTGATTATTAATTAGGAAAACAATCTGTTTGGGGGAGTATGGACAACGGATGATGGGATTTGCATTGCCTTCGATCGATTCAGCTCAGACTTCCACAGACCACTGAGACCCCCACAAATTACCGTCTTCCATGCCTTTCGAAAATAGGAAAGCTCTCTAATTCCTCGAACATCGTCAGGCAAGGCATTCCACAGTGTCGGTGCCACCACCGAAAAGGCTCGTTGCCTGGTGGAAGATAGGTGGAATATCCGGACAGAGGAGATATTGAGGAGATTTTGTTCTTCAGACCGAAGTGATCTCTGTGGAACATATGGGGAGAGGCAGTCCCTCAGGTACACAGGCCCTAGACCAGGCCTGGGCAAACTTTGGCCCTCCAGGTGTTTTGGACTACAACTCCCACAATTCCTAACGGCCGGCAGTCACCTCCAGGTTGGATTACTGTAATGCACTCTGCGTGGGGCAGCCCTTGAAGACACCCTGGAAGTTTCAATTGGTCGAACAGGTGGCAGCCAGATTGCTAACTGGAGCGACTTACAGGGAGCGGTCAACCTCCCTGTTTAAGGAGCTCCATTGGCTGCCGTTCATCTTCTGGTCCCAATTTACCCATAAAACCCTTAACGGTTTGGGACCCACCTACGTGCGTGACCACATTTATGTCTACGAACCCAGGCGATCTCTTCGATCATCTGGAGAGGACCTACTCTCGCTCCCGCCTCCTTCGCAGGCATGATTGGTGGGGACGAGGAAGAGGGCCTTCTCTGTGGTGGCCCCCCGACTGTGGAACACGCTCCCCAAGGATATCAAGCCCCCCACATTGGCAGTCTTTAGGAGGAGCCTGAAAACGTGGCTGTTCCAATGTGCCTTCCCTGAATAAAGTAAACAATGCCCTGCTCTGACCAATTCCCTGCAAAATGCCCTCAGAAGCCCTTTAACTACCGCTTGGGTTAATCCGCCCACATTATCCTTTAAAACCCTACTGCTAGATACATTCTACCTCTGTTCACATCCAGTGTTTATTTATTTTATATTTTAATATATTACATGTGGCCCGGCCATTACGGTTTTAAACTTTGTGTGTTATTGCTTATATGTGAGTTATATTGATTGTATTGTCTTATTATTTGCTGCTGTGTTGTTTTACTGATGTGTTCTTGGGCTTGGCCTCATGTAAGCCGCCCCGAGTCCCTTCGGGGAGATGGTGGCGGGGTATCAATAACACTGTATAATTGATGTGGTTGGGCACCATGGTTCAATGCTGTGGAATAAAAAGGAGTTTTAGTTTTACAAGTTCTTTCGCTGGAGATTTCTAGTGCCTCACCAAACTATGAATCCTATGATTGCACAGCATGGAGCCATGGCAGTTTACGTGGTGGAAAACTGCATTCATTCTGCAATGTAGATCAGGCCTGGGCTAACCCGCTGTTAGGAATTGTGGGAGTTGAAGTCCAAAACACCCAGAGCCCATAGTTGGCCCAGGCCTGGTGTAGACGTACCCAAGTGACCAAGAAGAGGATAATATCAAGTCCCTCTTTCTGCCTCATTGCTTTGCTATTGTTTGCACAGAGATAAAGGTTTTTCTTTCTAATCCCAAGACTTGTTGTCAACTCATCTTTTCAGGGGGATGTCATCATCGCCAAAGTTTTGTTTGTCTAATGACTACATTTAGGCGGCATTCGTTGTCTGTCATGTTTGCATTTCTGCCCCTCCCGGCCTTTTCTTTAGCAGTCCACGCCCAAATGAGTTCACCTAGAGATAACATTTAAGGCGTTTTAATATGCGCATGAGAGTGCTATTTAATTCTTCTCTCGGCATTACTTCGTGAACGAAGATTCTTAGGAAGGACTCATGCCACGCTTTTTGCAAGCGTGTTGATGACTAAAAAGGCCAATCTGAGATAGGCAAGTCCGGTTGCAGAAAGCACAGCAGAAAGTCTCCTTGGATGATGTTGTTTCCAAGTTGCGGTTCTTTCTGTGTTGTCATTTCTCTTCGAGACCCATTCGGCATGTCTTCTCAAAAGAGGCCGCAGCATTGTGGATAGTGCGTCTCCATGCCTCCCAATGTGAGGCCAGTGTGGACCATTGTTGGTGATCAATCTGGCCGAGCCTGAGATGTTGTTTCAGGGAGTCCTTATATCTCTTTTTTGGAAGTTGAACAAGCTACCATCAGTACGATTGTGTGTGTGTGTGTGTGTGTGTGTATACTGTATATATGCCATCTTCTTTGAGATCTGCCGTAGCCCTTTGGAGCATCATGCTCCAAAGGGCTACTGAGAGAAGGCAATTGGCAACATAGGCTTTTATAGACTCTATCCAACATCATTTGCATGGATTGACGTGCCAAAAGTATGGACTTTTACAGCTATGAATGAGTGGGTTGTGTGTGAATAGCACTCCAAATGGAAAACTTGTGGGTATTTTGATGAGGTGACAAGGTCAGTTTCAAGAATGATCGATTAGCAGTCATTGGGATGATTAATCGCTTTGTATGTACAGATTTATCCCTGTTGAACGTGGTGATGTACTAAGAATGAAAAAGCATATTCCTTTCTGAAGAGAGATCTGATAGATGTACACACAGAGATACGTGTCTAAAAGGAAAGGGCATGATAGATAAGGGATAAGTGAAAACATGAGTATACATAAACCACGTATGTGAATATTGTACCAGTTTTAGTTCCTGCAAATTACTATTTTGAGGGCTAGTAAAACAATAGGTCTTTGGGGTTTCTTAAGTTAATATATGGCTCTAAACACACACATTCCCATCTTATTTTGGACTAAGCAAAAGCAGTCTTGACTAAAATTTGGAGAGCTAGTAGAATGCAGTTTCCTAAGTCCCTTCATATTAATGTTGGCTCAGTAATTTATAAGTGTCCTTCTTAAAACCACCCTAAGCTCAACCTTCCACAGTTGCTGTGGCCCTTGTTTTGCTTGCTACCGCATTGGCAATATCCTAGGATTCAAAGTAACTATGCTGCTGACGCCCTGGATGTATTGAAAGGCCTTTGTGTTTGCTTTGCAGAGGAAGGAAGGGGTTGCAGAAGCGTGACTTGCAGTAACGGATGTTGCATGGAAAACGAACCCGGTGTCCTGGAAAAACAGACAGTTTCTGCTTTTCAGTTATGGGGGCAGGGGGAATCTTGGAAGTTGATAGGAGAGGGAAATGACTCTCATTTTGAATACAGCCATCAGGTAGAATAATTATGCAGGTTATAATACTTTGCATATAAAAGATAAAATTATTTTATAAAGAGTTAGTACATACTTTTAAAAAAATGAGTGGTTATCTGAAGTATATGGACACACTCACCCTTAGAAGTCCATGCAAGTTTACTCAGAATGAACTCCCCCAAAATCATTGGGAAATAAGTCCTTTTATGCTCGGTCAGTTACTCAGAGGTAAACATGCTGGAAAGAGGAGCTGTATGAAGATCATTTATATATATAAAAATGCTGTTGTCGTGGTGAGTACCTTAAGAACAAAAAAACCCTACAGGGCCAATACCCACCAAATTTGGCATCAAAACCTCTCACAACGCAAGGTGTGACCAACAATAAAAATCCCCCCAAAGAACCCCTCAAAATTCAATAAATTATCAAAATACAGATCATCCGTTGTCCCGCTCTGGCCCCACCCCCTCTCCCTCACCGCACTCCCCCTTGTGCAGAAGTGTTTATTTTTTATTATAGGATTGAGGATTGAATGTGTATTGGAATGTTTAGATGTTTAGGGAAGGTGCACTTCTTCAGTAAAGGCCCACCTTGGGGAAGAGTTGCCATAGCAACATGGCTGTGAGGCAGAGGTGGGAGGAGTCAACAGCTTTCTGCCACAGCCAAGAATAGAATTCTGGGGAAGTTTGAATTTTGACAGTTTAACTGTCAGACCAGCTCTAGGGGAGTGGGTGCTGAGAAGCTCAGAGAGAGCAGTTGTGTTTAGACCAACTCAAGGTCTATTTTAAATCCAGAGGTTTGGCTGGGAGAGCCAACCTGTAGTTTATGCTGAGACATAAACCAGGGTAGGGAATACTGTGTTTGGGACTAGTGAGATACTAGTGGAATAGACTGTAAACTGATTTGACAAGAACCATTTAAGAAAGAAAGTGTAACTGCATAATCTCATAATATTAACTGAAAGGAAATGAACTGAGTAACTTTGTAACTTCTTCAAAGAAAGTGTAACAACCAAGAATTGTGCCTCTAAGAAGAATTGTAACTTTGAAACCGTCAAGCTAATGCACTGATCCTCAAAATAAACTATTTACAGTTCTTTAACTATAAACCTCTCCTTGCCAGTATTTTGAAGAAGTCAAGCCTCATTTTAAAAGACAAAGTGGTGGACAAAGTGGTGGACGGCTGGTTGCAACATTATTAGAGTGGAAGTAATCCAAACACCTTCCTACAAATTGATGACCAACTAGTTACCTCATTTAGTGGCAGAAAAATATATTTACTATACATCCTTATGATTGTTGGAAGTTAATATATACTTCTTCATAATTTGTAGCAGTGGTAGGATTTGAAGAGTCCACTCTGGTAGAGCGGCCGGTAGAGTGGCCAGATGCTACTTTATAATTGGTGACAGCCATATGTCACATCGTTACACTCCTTCCTTCCCTCTAGCGTTCCTTCCTTCTTTCCCTTTGGCAAGGGAGGGGGATGTGGTGGAGGGGCAAGTTCCCCACCCCTCCCAGCCCCGCCCCTCTTTGGCCCCCCTTGGTCCTTCCCTCTAGCATTCCTTCCTTCTTTCCCTTTGGCAGGAGGGGGATGTGGAGGAGGGGCAATAAAAGGCCCCACCCCTACTACCTCCAGCTCCCTGCTCTGGCCCCACCCACTCTCCCTCGCCCCTTCCTTCCCTCTACTCTGGCAAGGAAGGGGATGTGGAGGACCCCTGCCCACCGCTCTGGCCCCACCCCTACTCCAGCCCCATTCCCGCCCCTTCCCCACTCTGGCCCCACCCCCTCTCCCTCACCACACTCCCCCCTCCTTCCCTCTAGTGTTCCTTCCTTCCTTTCCATTTGGCAAGGGAGGGGGATGTGGAGGAGGGGCAATAAGAGGCCCTGCCCACTGCTTCGGCCCCACCCCCTACTCCAGCCCCACTCCGCTCCCTCGCCGTATCCCCCCCTCCTTCCCTCTAGCGTTCCTTCCTTCTTTCCCTTTGGCAAGGGAAGTAGCATGGAAAGGAAAGGCAGGAAAGAGGTAAAGAAGGAAGGAAGGAGAGAAGAAAGGAAGGAGAGAAGAAAGGAGGGGGGAAAGGGGGAATGAAAGAGGGGAAGGGGAGGAAGGAAAGAGAGAAGGAGGGAGGGAAAGGATGAAGGTAAGGAAGGTAAGGTATAAATACAAGAATTGGATAAAACAATGAGGTGTTGACGGGAGTAAAAAATAAAGAGCATATCCCATATTGTGCATATCTGTATAGAAATCAATGTACATAACTTATTACAGTTCTTTGTCTTGGTTACTCAGGTAGAAGACAACACAGTATTCTGAGCCTTTGTTGGAATGAATGTCAACACTATTGCGACCTGTGTAAATGTTGAATGTGATGTTCGGCAGGAAACCCATCACACAATCAACTTAATTTTCCCTGTCTCTTTGCCATAGTTGTGTGTTTTTATGTTCCTGGAGGCTGTTAAATGCCTGTCTGGTTGAGCAAGAAGGATGGGCTTTGCCAAGCTTATAGCGCCTTGGGTTATGTTGTGAGGCACGGAGCCAAAACCTTATCCATCAGCTACGTATAAATCACTATCTTGTGGTATGTTGGGTGGAGTGGAAAAATTGTGAAAACTTCAGCATGGTTTCCTAAAGTCCGGTGTGAAAGTAGTCTTAATGGAGAACTTGCAAGATGTTTTACTGCCTGAGGCGTAACACTGAGCTTCTCTGAGGGTCGGAGCAGGGAATTGCGCCGGTGGCCCAGCATCACTTACCCTTACTCCCATGTGCAACTCTTGACTTGCTAGGAAGATGTTTCAGTTCATAAATAGTGCTAAGAAAACACTTCTTTCAAACATACTTACGTTTTGCAGTTCTTCGCATCTATAATAAAAAGGAGGAAATCTGGATCAGCCGGAAGCAGCCTCAGCTATTGAGGCGACACTGAGGATGGAAGGAGTTGAGCTGAAGGAGGAGTGGCAAGATGAAGATTTCCCAAGGTAAGGGTTATTTATGGCAAGGTGTGGCTTGCTGTAAAACAGGGCTGCCCAAGAAGTCGATCGACCAGTCAGTCCCGGGACCGAAGGAGGTCGATCCCAGGATGGGGCGCTTCTCAGAGAGGGCGGATGGCCCAGGTGGTGGCATAGCACTGGCTTGGCACTGCCCTGCCCCCTCCCCAGGCTTTGACATTCCCAGCAGCTTCCAGCAGCTCCCAGGCTTGAGGATGGCAGTGCCAAGCCAGTGGTGGCATAGCTAAGCAGAAGGCTGGCTTGGCACTGCCCACCCCTCTGCTCAAGCCTGGAGAAGCTGCTGGGAGCTCCAAAGCCAGAGGCCAGAGGGGAGGGGTGGGGCTTGGCACAGCCTGGCTCCACTCCCTCTGCTTCCGCCTACCCCAGGCTTGGCTGCCCCAGTGGTGGCATCCCTGGCTTCCGCCTCTACCAGCAGCTTCTCCAGGCTTGAGGATGGCAGTGCCAAGCCAGTGGTGGCATAGCTAGCACAAGGTTGGCTTGGCACTGCCATCCTCAAGGCTGGAGAAGCTGCTGGTAAAGCTGAAGCCAGGGGGGGCAGAGCCAGGCCTTGCCAAGCCCCGCCCTTGCCCCTCCCCTCTCCAGCCTTGAGGAGGTAGGTAGATCTTTCTGACTTGGTTTTATTATAAGTAACTTGCATGGTGAAAAAGTGGGCACCCCTGCTGTAAAACATACTTGTCAGGTTATTACATGCCGCATATACTCGAGTATAAGCCAACCCGAATATAAGCCGAGGCACTTAATTTTACCACAAAAAATGGGAAAACATATTGACTTGAGTATTAGCCAAGGGTGGAAAATGCAGCAGCTACTGGTAAATTTCAAAATAAAATTTATTATTTCAATTATTTATAACCCGCCCTTCTCTACCCCCGAAGGGGGACTCAGGGCTGCTAACAAAAGGCACGATTCGGTGCCGCAAAAACAGATAATACACTTTATAACAATACACTTTATTTATATTCTGCCCTTCTCACCCTGAAGGGGACTCAGGGCGGATTACAGTACACATACAAGCAGACAATCCCTGCCGTTTTTGTATTTGACATACACGATATACAACATATACAGTAGGAGGATCTTCCAGCCACGGGTTCTTTTTCTGGTTCTTCCAGTTGTATCACTGGGTGCTGTTGCTCCATTGTGCCACAGGGGGTGCTGTTGCTTCATCCTCCTATGATGAAGAGCTTGCCAACCCGTTAGGACCTTCCCCCTTCCGGCAATCGGTCTTATTTTTATTGGCGTTATAAAAGATAAAAGTAGATACCAATACAATTACAAGAATTGAGGCATCAATAGGTAAACTAATTAAAGATAAGACTGTCCAACTCTGATTAAACCTTTATTCCAACCTCCTTCAATGTAAATGTGCTTATGGATCTTTCCAATAATAAGGAGAGTAAAATAATAAATATAATCATGAATAGAGTAAATAATAATATAATAATAATAGAGTAAAATAATAAATATAGTAATAAAGTATAATAATGTCTCTCTCGGCATTACTTTGCAAACGAAGATTCTTAGGAAGGACTCATCCCACGCTTTTTACAAGCGCGTTGATGACTAAAAAGGCCAATCTGAGTTAGGCAAATTCGGTTGCAGAAAGCACAGCAGAAAATCTCCTTGGGTGATGTTGTTTCCAAGTTGCAGTTCTTTCTGTGTTGTCATTTCTCTTCGAGACCCATTCGGCGTTTCTTCTCGAAAGAGGCCGCAGCATTGTGGATAGTGCGTCTCCATGCCTCCCGATGTGAGGCCAGGGTGTACAATCTGGCCGAGTCTGAGATGTTGTTTCAGGGAGTCTTTATATCTCTTTTTGGGGGCGCCTCTTGCGCTGACCTGTGGCGAGTTCACCGTAGAGTAGTATCTTTGGGAGGCGGTGGTCCTCCATCTTAGAGACGCGCCCTGCCCAGCGCAGCTGAGTTCTCAATAGCACGGCCTCAACGCTGGTGACCCCTGCTTGCTCAAGGACAGCAACATTTGTCACATAGTCGGTCCAGTGTATATTTAGGATTGTGCAAAGACAGCGCTGATGAAAGTGTTCGAGGAGTCGTAGGTGTTGGCAATAGGTGACCCATGTTTCAGACCCATAGAGGAGAATAGACAGTACTATAGCTCTGTACACACTGATTTTGGTGCTTTGCCTCAGGTGCTTGTTGCTCCAGACTCTTTTGTGAAGCCTTCCAAATGCACTATATGCCTTTGCTAATCTGTGATCTATGTCTTTATCAATCTTGGTGTCTGAAGAGATGATGCTTCCCAGGGAGGTGAACTGCTGAACGGACTTAAGCACAGATGTGCCTATGCTGACGTGGGGATGATGGTGTTCTTCCCGTGGTGCGGGCTGGTAGAGGACTTCCGTGTTAATAAATGTAATAGTAATAATAATAGAGTAAAATAGTAAACAATAATAAATAGAGTAAAATAATAAATGTAATAAAAATAGTAATAATAACAGAGTGAAATAATAAATAACTTTTGGACTCGAGTATAAGCCAAGGGGGGCTTTTTCAGCCTTAAAAAAGAGCTGAAAATCGGCCTAAACCCGAGCATATATGGTACCTTTTTCATGTTTAGCAGTCATAAGACGCAAGAGGAAGTCACTGCCTTTTAAAGTCTGAGTGCATTTGTATGGCCATTTATTTGAAGATGGCCTTCTTTACCATAATGCTGGAGATTCCCTGCTTGATTTATCTCTCTAGCATGGCATCAGGAGAACATACGGGAGGACTCAAGAGAAAATCAAATCTGCCAAAGCCATTGTGAAGGGAAGACTCAGCTCATTCTGAGGATGGAGGACAGGCCGGGATCCATCCCCGATAATTTCCAACACTGCCTCGAGGCCGTTACTGGATGGCTGCGTGCCAGTAGGTTGAGGGTGAATCCGGCGAAGACGGAGATCTTGTGGTCGGGCCGCTCGGGTGGTGTAGATGTCCAGCTTCCGACCCTGGACGGTGTGGCGCTATGCCCATCGCCTTCCGTTAAGAGCCTGGGGGTCCATCTGGACTCCCAGCTGACCATGGAGGCCCAGGTCTCCGCGGTCAGCAAGGTTGCTTTTCATCTGCGACAGGCTCGGAGGCTGGCCCCTATATCTCCCGGAATGACCTGGCCACGGTGATCCAAGCTACGGTCATCTCAAGGCTGGATTACTGTAACGCGCTTTACGTTGGCCTTCCTTTTGGCGACCCGAAGCTCAAGCTGGTGCAGAACACTGCCGCCCGGCTCCTGTCTGGAACCCCAGCAGGCCGCCACATCACACCTGTTTTGCAGGATCTGCACTGGCTCCCAATCGAGCACCGGATCTCCTTCAAGGTGTTGGTTCTTACCTTTAAGGCCTTGCATGGCCTGGGGCCAGCGTACTTGAGGGACCGACTCACCCCACACTGTCCCCGAGATCACTACGCTCCGAGGATGCTAATTTGTTAGAGATACCTCGCGAAATCGGCTAAACTGACATCTACTACTCGCCGGAGGGCGTTCTCCGTTATAGCTCCTACGCTGTGAACGCCTCCCGGCTGAACGCGGGCTATAAAGGACCTGCTCCCGTTTAGACGCGCCTGCAAAACTTATTTGTTTAAGCAGGCCTTCGGTGAGTAGGTCCTGCCCATGTTCCGCTTTAGCCGCTGTCCTGGGGTGTCACGCTATCTAATTTCTGAACTGTACCTGGGGGTTTTGTATTTTGCTGTTTTAACTGTTTAATTGTCTTAGATGTTTTATCGCATTGCTTGTGTGTAGTTGTACCTTCGGTTCCTGTGAGCCGCCGCGAGCCTCAGGGAGTCGGCGGCATAGAAACCCGAATAATAATAATAATAATAATAATAATTCCCTTTGTGCTGGCTTCTAGTCACACTACTCAGAATGAGTGTCCAGGCATAAAAGTGACCACGTATAAAAAAAAGTGTGACAGTCCAAGGGAAAAGTGGGGATAGGGGGAACCACATTCCCGTACCCCTTTCAAGCCTTTCCATCTCTGTATGTCGAGCCTTCTCAAGTTGGCCTTTATTCTCCATTCCAGACCTCTGCCAGAAGATGATCACATGGAAGATTTGCCAGATTCTTCAGGAGAAGGCGACCAACCGGGTAAGATTTGGTCCAAACTCAGGGCTGAGAACCAATTCCAGCTCCTGTGAGACACATGTTTCCTCTGTTTTCTTCTGAAATGGCAACCAAATGTGGTATTGTGGCATTATTTACTGTATTTCTATGCATAGTCACCATTTTGATTAGAACTCCAATGGAAACTGATTGATTTTCTGTGTGATTTGAATCTAAAATTGCCTCTTAAAGTGCCCCAAGTTTTCTTTTAGAAGGTACTAGCTGAACCCGGCACGCGTTGCTGTGCCCTATTTAGGAGATGTGAGGAAGTGTGGGTATGTAAGGGTTGGTAATGTTGTGACAATGTGTTTTGTGTGTGTATATATGTGTATGTGTGTGTATGTATGTGTATGCATGTGTGTGTGTCTGTGTATGTATATGTGTTTGTGTATGTATGTGTATGTATGTTTGTATGTATTTGTGTGTGTGTGTATGTTTGTTTGTATGTGTGTGTATGTGTGTGTGTATGTGTATGTGTGTGTGTGTATGTATGTGTATGTGTCTGTGTATGTACACTTCCCCTATCTTTCCCCTCCCTCTCTCTGTCTGATTTCCCCTTTTCTCTCTCGCTTCCCCGTCTCTCTCTGTCTCACTCTCCCTCTCTCTCTCCACCCCCATCTCTCTCTCTCTGATTCCCCCCTTATCTTTCCTTCCCCCCCTCTCTCTCTGTCTTAGGCCTCCCCCTCTGTCTCTCTCAGTCCCTCTCTCTCGCCCTGCCTCCTGCCCAGGCGCGCATGGGGAGGCAGGGCCGGAGATCGGAGATCCGCCCTCCGCCACCCCCCCGCAGTGGCGGCGCTCAAAGAAGGTAAGCCTGCCTCAAAGAAGGCGAGGTCGCTGAAGCCCGGAGCTTACCTTCTTTGACCCTGGCGCGCATGGGGAGGCAGGGCTCGGATCCGTGCCGCCGCCCCCGCGGTTCCAGCGGCGCCGCCTCAAGAAGGTAAGCCCCCGAGCTTACCTTCTTTGAGCCCTGCCTCCCGGCCCTGGCCCTGCCCCCGCCCTGGCGATGGGGAGGCAGGGCCGGAGAGCGGCGATCCGCCCTCCGCCGTGCCCCCCGGTTTCCGGCGGCGGCGCTTGAAAGAAGGTAAGCCCAGGAGGTTACCTTCTTTGAGGCACAGGCACGGTCGCTGCAACCCTGCCTCCCCCTGGCCTGGGGGGACACGGCAGAGGGCGGATCGCTGAAAGAAGGTAAGCCCAGGAGGTTGCCTCCCGCCCTCTGGCGCGCAAGGCCAGCGTCGCTGCCTCCCATGCGTGCCTCCCGCAATGGCCTGACGCCACCCACGGGCGTACGACGGTGGCGCGAGGAGGCAGTTAGGGCACTGGCGGTGTGACTGTGAAGGTTCAGGGTGAGTGGGGAGAGAGGGAGACGGGATGGGTTGGTGTGTTGGGGGGGGGGCTTCGAGTGCGCCTGCGCGATGCTCTCCATGTGTTCTGCGCTCGCGCCAGCGCAGAACGGGGAGGCAATGGGCGGTTTTTGGGGCTTGTTTTGGGGGTTGCAAGGTAGGAAGGTGGGTTTTTTGTGTGAAGGTTATACCTCGTGGTCTGGGTTGATGTGTCTCGTTGGATTGGTGTTTCTGGGGGCATAGTTTGGCCGTGCATAAAGTCCTTTGCACGACCACTCTCTTTTTATATATATAGATGGCCGGACCTTATCACAGCTTGGCCAGGCTTTAGCACAGCTGGTTAGTCACCAACAGCAATAGATCTTTCCCAATCGAAAGGTTGGCAGTTTAAGTCCGTGTCAGGGTGAGCTCCTGACCTTCAGCCTAGCTTACTGTCCACCTAAACAGTTGTGAGTAGAGAAATTAGGTACTGCTCAAGAGACATTATGAATTTATATTTTATTGATCTGTTTAGTTTTTATTATATGTTATATGTTTTTAATTGTATTTATGACATTGTAAGAATTGAATTTTGGCCTGTTAACTGCCTTGAGTCGCCTACGGGCTGAGAAAAGTGGTATACAAATACATTAAATAAATAAATAAATATTTTACGGCACCATAAAAAAGCCAGTGATCTACGAACAAGAGGAAAGTCTATGATCAAAAGGCTTTTCATCATAGATCAGGGGTGGGCAATAATTTTTTCCAAGGGGCCACACGAGAGCCAAAAAATATTACGGAGGGCTGCACCTAAACGCTGAACTCCTTCCTCCACCAGCGGTCTCAGCGTGTGAGGAGGGGCGAGGTGGTCTCTGAGGGCTCCCCATTAGTTTGTGGAGTTCCCAGGGGGCCATCCTCTCCCTCTGTTATTTAACATCTACATGCAGCCGCTTGCACAGCTGGTGCGGAGTTATGGGCTGGTCTGCCACCAGTACGCTGATGACACCCAGCTCATTCTGAGGATGGAGGGCAGGCCGGAGTCCGTCCCCGATAATTTCCAGCACTGCCTTGAAGCCGTTACTGGATGGCTGCGAGCCAGTAGGTTGAGGGTGAATCCGGCGAAGACGGAGATCTTGTGGCTGGGCCGCCCGGGCGGGGTGGGTGCCCGGCTTCCGACCCTGGACGGTGCGGCGCTACACCCAGCGCCGTCTGTGAAGAGCCTGGGTGTCCACTTGGACTCCCAGCTGACCATGGAGGCCCAGGTCTCTGCAGTCAGCAAGGCTGCGTTTTTCCACCTCCGCCAGGCAAGGAGGCTGGCCCCCTACCTCTCCCGGAGCGACCTGGCCACGGTGATCCAAGCCACGGTCATCTCGAGGCGAGATTACTGTAATGCGCTCTACGTTGGCCTTCCTATGTCGTCGATCCGGAAGTTCAAGCTGGTTCAGAACACTGCCGCCCGGCTCCTGTCTGGGGCTCCAGCAGGCTGCCATATAACACCAATCTTGCAGGATCTGCACTGGCTGCCTATTGAGCACCGGGTCGCCTTCAAAGTGTTGGTCCTTACCTTTAAGGCCTTACACGGCCTGGGGCCAGCGTATCTGAGGGACCGTCTCACTCCATATTGCCCATCGAGATCACTACGGTCTGAGGATGCCAACTTCCTGGAAATACCATCAATAAAGTTGGCGCATCTGACATCTACCCGCCGGTGGGCGTTCTTCGTTAGAGCCCCCACGCTTTGGAACGCCCTCCCGGCCGGTGCCGGGGCCCTGTGGGACTTACTCCCGTTTTGACGGGCCTGCAAAACTCAGTTGTTTAGGCAGGCCTTCGGTGAGTAGGCCCGCGTGTTTTTATGTGCTATACTGCTGCATTTGCTGCTGCTCTGTTGTTTTAATGTTATTGCTATTGTTTTAACTGTTTTATGTTTTAACCCTTTGTTGTCATGCCATTGGCTTTTGTGAGCCGCAGCGAGCCCCGGGAGTCGGCGGCATAGAAGCCTCAATAATAAATAAATAAATAAATAAATAAACTACATTCTAATCTACATTATTTATTTATTTACTATATTTATAATATTCATATATTATTAGTATTAATAGCATAATTATTATATTATAGTATATATATAGACATTATAATATATTGAAATTATAATATAATATAACATTATATTATATTATTTATTATATTATTATATTATAATGAAATTATTATAAAATAATAATAAAAACCACTAAAATAAAATGAAATGAAATTCAAGAAGACAAGGTGCGAACCAAGATGAAGGCTGACATCCTGAAGAGAGGAAGGATCCCAAGATGGAATGGCCCAATGGACCCAGCCCAGAGGATGGCAAAGCGGACTCAGCCGCAGCAGAGCAGAGCAGCAAGCGATCAGAGGCTGCAGGCCTCCGCCCGCTCTCGCCCCCAGTTGTTCCCCAGCTGATCGCCCTGCCATGGAGTGCCTGCCATCCCGGCTTTGGAGTGCCTGCCATCCCAGGAGAGTATAATAATACTAATAAATAGTGTAAAATGATAAATGTAATAACAATAATAAATAGTGTAAAAATAAATGTAATAATAATAGATTAAAATGATAAATGTAATAATAGTAATAATAATAGAGTAAAATAATGGGAATGTAATAATAATAATAATTAGAGTAAAAATGTAATAATAATAGAGTATAATAATACTAATAAATAGAGTAAATGATTAATGTAATAACAATAAATAGTGTAAATAATAAATGTAATAATAGAGTAAAATAACAAATGTAATAATAATAGAGTAAAATAATGGAAATGTAACAATAAAAATAATAACTACAGTAAAATATAAATGTAATAATAATAAATAGAGTAAAATGTAATAACAATAAAGAGGGTAAAATAATGTAAATGTGATAATAATAGAGTGAAATGATGTTATAATAATAATAACAAAAACAACAGAGTAAAATAATAAATAACTTTGACTCGAGTATAAGCCGAGGGGGCTTTTTCAGCCTGAAAAAGGGCTGAAAAACTTGGCTTATACTCAAGTATATATGGTAGGTTCCTTTCAGGCCTTCTCTGATTTCCCCCTCTTCTCGTCCAATTAGAAGTGAATGGCAACAAAGTTAAGAAGAAACTACTTGCGCCAAATATCGCTCTAACTCTGGATCAGAGCGCGGACTCAATTTTGTCCGACTTTGACGACAGCAAAGATATCGATCTGGACGATATTGACACACCATCTGAAAACAGCAATGAGTTCGAATGGGAAGGTAAGATGCTGTATATCTAAGCCTTAGGTGTGCGTTTGTTCCCTGCAACTCAGCCAGCATTGTTGGGTTGTGGAGCAAATAGTCAGTGTCACTTTGGTATACCGTTCTTAGCAAGACGAGAAAGAAAGGCAGGATATGAACACAAATAAAACCAGCCAATTGCTGTTTGTTTCTTCTGCATCCTGTAGTAGAGGGTGCAGGAGGGATTTTTATTCACCGGACCAAATTTGGCACAAATACCCAATATGCCCAAATTTGAATACTGGTGGGGTTGGGTAGGATTGATTTTGTCATTTGGGAGTTGTCGTTGCTGGGATTTATAGTTCACCTACAATCAAATAGCATTCAGGACTCCGCCAACGATGGAAATGAAGCAAACTTTGGACACAGAACTCCTATGACCAACGGAAAATACCAGAAGGGTTTGGTGGGCATTGACCTTGAGTTTTGGAGTTGTAGTTTACCTACATCCAGAGAGCACTATGGACTCAAACAATGAGTCCCCCAATTGTGGGGTCCCCCAAGGGGCTATCCTCTATTATTTAACATCTATATGCGTCCACTGGCCCAACTGGTGCGTAGTTTTGGTCTGGAGTGTCATCGGTACGCTGATGACACCCAGTTGGTGCTGAGGATGGAAGGCCGGCCGGACTCTGTACCCGATTATTTCCATCAGTGCCTGGAAGCCATGACTGGGTGGCTACGGGCCAGCCGGTTGAAGGTGAACCCGTCGAAGATGGAGGTCCTGTGGCTGGGTCGCCCCTGGGGGGGGGGGGGAGAGCTCCGGCTGCCAATAAAGGATGGTAAGGTGGTTAGCCTGTCACCTCTGGTGAAAAGCCTGGGGGTCCAACTGGACCCTCTGCTGACGATGGAGGCTCAGGTCTCCACTGTGAGCAGAGCACCGTTTTTCCATCTGCCCCAGGCAAGGCGGCTGGCGCCCAACCTTTCTGGTGACGACCTGGCCATGGTAATCCAGGCCATGGTCATCTCGAGACTGGACTACTGTAATGCCCTTTACATTGGCCTTCCTTTGTCGGTAATCCGGAAACTTAAGTTGGTGCAAAACGCTGCGGCTCGATTGCTGGCTGGAGTGACACTGTCGTGCCGCATCACACCAGTCCTACAGCGCTTTCACTGGCTCCCTATCAAGTACCGGATTGTCTTCAAAGTGCTGGTGCTAACCTTTAAGGCCTTGCATGGTCTGGGGCCAGTGTATCTGAAGGACCGCCTTTCCCTGCACATTCCCCAGAGACCACTACGATCCATGGATCATAACCTATTAGAGGTTCCATCACTTAAGATCTGCTGCTTGTCATCGATGCGGCAGCGCACTTTTTCTGTTGCAGCACCTACCCTCTGGAACGCCCTCCCGGACGAGGTACGAGCAATAACTGACCTACAGGCTTTTCGGAGGGCCTGTAAGACCAGCCTGTTCTGCCAGGCGTTCAATCTCTAAGATGTAACCCCTACTCTGGTCTTAATCTGTTTTTATTCTGTTTTATTATGTTTTTAGTATATTGTGTTGTGTTGTGTTGTTCACTGCTGTGAACCACCCTGAGCCTTTTCGGGAAGGGTGGTGTAGAAGTCGAAATAATAAATAAATAAATAAATAAAATGACGGATCTGGATCAAACTTGGCAGAAATCTTCAATATGCCCAAATGTGAACACTGGTAGATTTTGGGGAAAATAGAGCTTGACATTTGGGGATAGTGGTTGCTGGGATGTATAGTTCAACTACAGTCAAAGAACGTGCTGAACCCCACCAATGATAGATAGATAAGAGCAAAGGCCGCTGGCAGTTAATTCATTTTGGCAATGAACCCATTTTCTGCCTTCCAGAATGGAAGTGGCAGGAATATTTTGAGTTGATGTTGGACCATTTTGACCATAGGGTTGAGATTACTTGAGGGCATCTCTTTGGGTTGAATCTTCTGTCAGGCTTCAGGCTCCAGATAAATGTGCTTCACCCTATAGTCCAGGGGTCGGGAACCTTTTGGACTCAGAGAGCCATGAAAGCAAAATATTTGGAAATTTATTTCAGTGAGAGCCATAGAATATATATAACATATTTTAAGACTGAATTCAACTAAGTGTGAGTCTATACGTACACATACTATGAGAAAAGGGTTCCCCGGAAGAATGAGGGGACACTTCAGACCTGGCTCTGCAAAAGGCATGCTCAGGACTCTGGGACGGAAGAGAAGACGGAAGGAAGGAAGGAAGGAAGGAAGGAAGGAAGGAAGGAAGGAAGGAAGGAAGGAAGGAAGGAAGACAGAGGAAATAAAGGCGGGAGGGGGAGGAAGAAAGAAAAGAAGAACAAACTATGGAAAAGGAAGAAAAGAAAAGCAGGAGAGAGACAAGGAGGGGAAAAGAAAGAAGAAAATGGGAAGGGAGGAAAGGAAAGGGTGGGGAAAAGAAAGGAAATAGAGTGAGGAAAAAGTAAAATAATGAAGGGAAAAGAAGAAGGGGGGGGAGAGAGAAGTGAAAAGAAAGGAAGGAGAAGGAAGGAAGACTTGGGGAAAGAATAGAAGAGGAAGGAAGGAAGAGGGAGGGAGGGAGAATGGAGGAAAGAAGGAAGGGGAGAGGAAGGAGAGAAGGAAAGGGTGAAGGGGAGAAAGAAAGGAAGGAAGAGGGAGAATGGAGGAAAGAAGGAAGGGGAGAGAGGGAGGGAAAAGGAAGGAGAGAGAGCCATGGGTTCCCTACCCCTGCTATAGTCTGACCGCAGTATGCAGCATCCTGCTCATGTTATGCAGTTATACAAGCCTTTCTTACCACATCAGAAACCCCCTCACCCTCAAGTGTTTAGAATTGTACATCATTGGAATAAGGTTTCTGTCTCTTCTCTTCTCTTTAATGCGGCTGTCTGCGTTTTCCCGGAAGGATAGTTTCCATTAACAGCTTCTGTCTTGGAAACAAACTACTAACACGCTGCAGTAGTTTCCCCACCCCTCTGTGGTAAGGTTTGTGCTACTAAAATTGAATGAAGATGATCTGTATCCTTTAGGGCAGGCCTGGGCAAACTTTGGCCCTCCAGGTGTTTTGGACTTCAACTCCCACAATTCCTAACAGCCGGCAGGCTGTTAGGAATTGTGGAGTTGTAGTCCAAAACACCTGGAGGGCCAAAGTTTGCCCAGGCCTGCTTTAGGGTGCTCCCAAGATTCTGCTTAGTTGTTTTGATTTGAAACATGTGTTGCATGGCTGTCAGAAATCATCAGTGTATGGAAATGAATCAAATTTGTAAATGGCGGGGCGGTTATAGGCAAAGGTAAGAGATTGAGGGCCGTTGTTTGATCAAGGGGCTTCGGCGACATTCTCATCTGAGATACCAGTATTGATTTGTTTAAATAAAGGATGCTGAATATGTCAATATGAGGGGCGTTGCTTAAAGATTTCCTCTGACCCACTTCCTGTGGACGGAGAGCCATGAAACTTGGCCCAGTTCTGGGTCCTTTTCTCCATGGGTGCCACCTGGGGACACGCACTTCTCCCATCTTTCGAAGCAACTGTCAATACCTCACTTGTAGAAGTCGACAGGTTGCTCCAAAAGCCAAGTTGTGACTTTGGAAATCAGAGTCTCGTCACGTGAAAAATGCTTGCCCTTCAAAAATAACTTCCTTGTTGGAAAGAGATGGAAGTCCGATGGTGCGGGGTGGGGTGAATAAGGAGGTTGTGGTAGGATTTCAAAGCCACCAGAGCATACATCTTCCATTTGGGCCACAGGTGAGCTTCGAACTGGTGCATTGCCTTGCAGAAGGTAAAGGACACCTTTGGTGAACAGGCCACGTTGTCTCTTGGTTTGGATGGCCTCCCACAATTTCCGCAGCAGTGAAGCCTAGTCTGCCCCAGTGATCATGGCACCCTTTGCTAGGAAATCCATCAATCCTGCTCTGTGCTGGTCCCAAAATACTGTGAGCATGACCTTGCCTGCCGAGAGTTGGGCACGTGCCTCCTTTGGAGGTGATGACTCAGGATACTTCAATTGAATCCACTGGACTTGAGTCTCAAGATTAGAGTGATGGACCCAGCTTTCACCCTGTGGGATCGGTCTGTTGAAAAAGTCCTCCTGGTTTCCATGGCACATCATTGCCAAGAGAGCCGGAGAGCATTCAACTCACTCGTTCCTGCTTCTGGAAAGGTGGGAGCAGCTGAGGGACCCAGCGAGCAGAGGCCTTGTGCATGTGAAGATGGTCTTAGGTCAGGGGTGCTCACACTTTTTCTCCATGCGAGCTACTTATAAAACAACCAAGTCAAAATGATCTACCTCCCCACTACTCAGAGAGCCATAAAAGCAAAATATTTGGAAATTCATTTGAGTGAGAGCCATATAATATATTTTAAGACTGAATTCAACTAAATGTGAATATAATAAGCCCCTGAATTTATTCATAATAATAATGATAATATTCATTCAGCCTCTGCTAATAATAATAATAATAGTAACAACAACAACAATAGGTTCCTAGAGTAGAAGGAGACCTCCAAGGGCCAACCAGTCCAACTTCCTTCTGCCATAAGGGAAAAACACAGTCAAAGCATTCCTCACAGATGGCCATTCAGCATCTGATAATAATAATAATAATAACAATAACAATGGGTTCCTAGAATAGGAGGAGACCTCCAAGGGCCATCCAGTCCAACCTCTTTCTGCACCTGGGCGGCGTCGGGAGCCTGCGGGGCGGGACTGAGCTTTCCTTCCGCCCTGCCTGTGATCTACCAGGACACCCTACACGATCTACCAGTAGATCACGATCTGCCTAATGAGCACCCCTGTCTTAGGTGATTTTTTTCTCCATGGACCCCACACTCATCTTGGCATTTGGGCTAGATAGAGAATGGTTACATGGCGATTTTCCAAAATGGCGACCTCCACTTTCTGGTTGGTGTCTTCCGTCAATTTCAGAGAGGGGTCACCCTGGATTTGGAGCTGTTTGCACCCAAGTCCGACCACATTGGAATGGACGATGCCAATTCTTGACTCCATCATCTGATGGGGAATCCTCACCATGAACCTGTTTCACCTCACCCAAAGTCTCCTTTGGTGTGCGGCCTTTCAAGGAAAGGACTGCTCTGTATTCCACGGGGTCCATTCTCAAACCTCACGCCACTTCAGCATCTGGAACATCAAGACCGTTCGGTTCAGAGTTGTCAATTCGCACGTAAACTATAGAGACTTCTATCATTACACATGGCCAGTTTCAGTGCCCTGTGATAAATAGAAGGGGAAATCTTTAATTAACGCACCTCGTACTCATTGCTTGGGTGCTGGAAATGACTTTTTGCTTGGCAAATTAAAATCTAATCAGAGAACACTGATTTGTTAAAAAAATCCATTCAAGACTTGGGAATCACATCTTTATACTTGAAGCCTCTGAGTTTTAACAACATTGTGCGCATGTATGGCTCAATTGCTGATTTACGGTATGATGAAAGCGATTTTTAGATAGGAATTTTGACTTTTCAATCTCACTACTTGGTCAAGTGGACGATTCTTATCGCAATTTCTTGATTTTTTTTTAAAAAAAAACAAAACATGGACAGATGATCTTCCAAAGCCCAAAACTACTGACGTTATTAGAAAAGGGTCGTTTTCGGAATACGCGGCATCGGATGACAAAGAAGAGGAGAGGCGGTGGCGGATGTTCCGGATTGGAGACCAGGATCACCGGGTGGACATGAAGGCCATCGAGCCCTACAAGAAGGTGATCAGCCACGGAGGTACGGAGAGAAAGCTGGTTCGCTGCCCTGCCCAGCCGCCAATGGCAAGGGTTTCTTGTTCAATGATTTCTCTTTCTATTTTAAACAAGGTTATTACGGCGATGGATTAAACGCAATTGTCGTGTTTGCGGTGTGCTTCATGCCGGAAGGCGGTCAGCCAAACTACAGATACCTGATGGATAATTTGTTTAAGTAAGTATTTAATAGAGTCAGGCATGTTGTTTAACATCTATATGAAGCTGCTGGGGGAGATCATCTGGAGTTTTGGAGTTTGATCCCATCCCTACGCTCCGAAGAGCAAAACCTGGTTGTTCCAAGTCCAAAGATGTACCATTTGACTGCAACCTGGCAAAGGCCTTTTTCGATCGTAGCTCCAGTTCTGTAGAACAGTGTTTCCCAACCAGTGTGCCGTGAGCGATCATCAGGTGTGCCGTGGGAAATTACAGTGGAGAGAGAGAGAGAGAGCCTAGCAGGAAACTTCAGGCAGCGGAAATGAGGCTTTCCTGGCCGAAGCAGCAATGCCAGCCAGCCTGGCTGCAGTCAGGGAGAGCCCTCGGCATCCAGAACTTTCCTCCCTCCTCTCTCTCTCCTTCCTTCCCTTCCTTCCTTCCCTCCTTCTGCGCGCCAAGGGCTACCTGGCTGGGCTGTGGCTCCTCCTGCTTCCTGGCTCCTGGGTGCTCTTCTGCCCCCCCCCCCCCGGCAGCAAGGAGGAGGAGAGGGAGGAGGAATCCGTGGGAGCTGCCCCCGTCCGACCCCGCTCTCGGAGGGTCGAGGCAAGGCTTTCTGCCCTCTAGCCCCTCCGCACCGGGGAAGGGGAGCAACCACTCATCTCCTGACCACTCCTGGCTGGGCTCTGGGTTCGCTGCAGAGCAGAGGCTGGGATGCACAGTTCCACAGCCCAGCTTGGTTCCTTCCCAATCTGGCCCCAAGGCGACAGCAGGGAAGCCAAAGGGACGTGGGGGGGAGGCACTCCTGGGGTGGCTGAACCCCTTCGAGAAGGAGAGCTGGGGGTGGCGACAGTTGCAAGCCTCCGCCGCAGTTTGTTCCGAGGCTCGGAGCGACCCCATGTGCTCAATTCTGATACGTCCTGCTCAGCTGAGCCCATGCGCGCTTCGGCCACTCAGCGCAGCCCTCCGCTGTGGGACGATGATGGGCCCCCTGCGTGTGGGCCTCCCGAGGAAGGGGGGTTTGGCGGAAGCAGCGGTGTCACGAATGGGGAGGGTGACAGTAAAATGACAGAGTGTCATTTTGTGTCATTTTGGTTGGTGGTGTGCCCCAGGATTTTGTAAATGTAAAAAATGTGCCGCGGCTCAAAAAAGGTTGGGAAACACTGCTCTAGGATGCGTTGCCCTCTGATATTCGTGCCCTCCAGAGCCTTCTATCATTTCGAAAAGCCTGCAAGACTTTATTGTTTCGGCAGGCTTTCGGGGCCTGAATAGCTGTGGTCCCTCATCTTGTTGTAAACGCCACCTTGTACTGTGATGTTTTAATTGTGATGTTTTTTTAGCTGAATTTTGTGATTATGTGTAAGCTGCCCCGAGCCACTGGGAGTGGCGGCGAATAAATTCAAACAAACAAATAAATAAATTTTGTCTCTCTGTATCTGAACAGGTATGTTATTGGCACGCTAGAGCTGTTGGTTGCTGAAAACTATATGATTGTTTATCTGAACGGTGCCACCACGCGGCGGAAGATGCCTAGCCTGGGCTGGCTCCGGAAGTGTTACCAGCAGATCGATAGGAGGTAAGATGAAGGAGAAAAGGTGAATCTGTCCAACTGCAGGAGATTTGTCGAACATGAATTGAACAACTTTCGGCCAGTTTCAAATCCCCTCCTTTTGGGCAAAGTTCTGGAACGTGTGGTGGCCTCACAACTCCAGGTGTTCTTCGAAGACACGGATTATATGGATCCGGCGCAGTCTGGCTTTAGGCTGGAACATGGAACCGAGACAGCCTTGGTCACCTTAGTGCTGTGTTTCTCAACCTTCCTAATGCCACGACCCCTTAATACCGTTCCTCATGTTGTGGTGATCCCCAAACACAACATTATTTTAGCTGCTACTAACTGTCATTTTGCTATTGTTATGAATCGTAATGTAAATACCTGATATGCAGGATGTATTTTCATTCACTGGGCCAAATTTGGCACAAGTACCCGATATGCCCAAATTTGAATACTGGTGGGGTTGGGGGAGATTGATTTTGGAGTTTGGAAGTTGTAGTTGCTGAGATTTATAGTTCACCTACAATCAAAGAGCATTCTGAACTCCACCAATGATGTAGTTGAACCAAACTTGGCACACAGAAATCCCACAACCAACAGAAAATACTGGAAGGGTTTGATGGGCATTGACTTTGAGTTTTGGGAGTTGTAGTTCACCTACATTCACAGAGTGCTGTGGACTCAAACAATTATGGGTCTGGACTTGGCACGGATACTCAAGATGGCCAAATGTGAATACTGGCAGAATTTGGGGGAAAATAGACCTTCACATTTAGGAGTTGCAGTTGCTGGGATTTATTGTTCACCTACAATCAAAGAACATTCTGAACCCCACCAACCATAGAATTTGGCTGGTTTCCCAGACAGAGCCCCCACAACCAACAGAAAATATTGTGTTTTCTGATGGGCTTTAGTGATCCCTCTGACACCCCCTTGCAACCCCCCATGGGTCCCAACCCCCAGGTTGAGAAATGCTGCCTTAGTGAATGCTGTACGCTGGGAACTGGACAGGGGGAGTGTGTCCCTGATGGTTCTGCTGAACCTCTCCACAGTCTTTGACACCGCTTTTATTTATTTATTTATTTATTTGACTTATTAGTCACCCTTGCGCCCACACTTTGGAACTCCTTACCGCCGGAGATTAGGTCACTCCGCGACCTCATGGCGTTTCGGAAGGCCTGTAAGACCTGGCTGTTCCGGCAGGCTTTTATGACCTGAGTTAGTCTTAATGGTATATGTTGATTTACTGTAAAATGTTGTGGTTTTAAATTGTTTTAATCTGTATAATGTGCTGCGATTCGTTCGTTTTGTGAGCCGCCCCGAGCCACCCGGGAGTGGCGGCCAAGAAATTCAAATAAATAAATAAATAAATAAATAATGCTCTGGTGAGGATTTCAGCCATTCCTATTCTACAAGTAGAGTTTCCCATTCAGTGCCCATTTATAGGCAGATTATTATAGAGTAAATAAATAAATAAAATCTAGCTCTGGAGATCGAATTGCTGGTTGTTGGGAACATCATATTGCCCAATCTGGTCCTTAAAGGGAAAAGTAGTGGGCTTTGATTCTCTTGTTGACCTCTTTCCCCTATTTTTCATTATTATTGTAATTCTACTTCCACTTTAGGTTACGGAAAAACCTGAAATCGTTAATTATTGTTCATCCTTCGTGGTTCATCCGGACACTCCTGGCAATCACAAAGCCTTTTATTAGGTAACGCTCTGCATATTTACTTTGCTTCCTTTGGTTTTTAACCGGTTTCGGCCACTGGACACAGTTGCTGTTGATAAGATAGTGACTGCAGCCCGCCCTACCACCTGCTCCCTCGACCCGTGCCCCTCCTGGCTTGTTAGATCTTTCCTGGAGGGGTTACGTGGGCCTCTGTTGAATATCATAAACAGCTCCCTTGAGCAAGGAGTCTTTCCAGAGTGCTTAAAAGAGGTGGTGGTAGCTCCATTACTGAAGAAACCATCATTGGACCCTGCGGTTCCCTCCAACTACCGCCCAGTGTCGAACCTTTCGTACCTGGGCAAGGTAGTTGAGAGGGCAGTAATGGAGCAGCTGCAGTCCTTCTTAGATGATACAACATGGTTAGACCCCTTCCAGTCCGGCTTCCGTTCGGGGCATGGGACGGAGACGGTCCTGGTCTCCATCACAGATCAACTCCGCTGCCAGCTCGACCAAGGCAGGTCTGTGCTGCTCGTGTTATTGGACCTCACGGCAGCGTTTGACACGGTCGACCACAATCTCTTGATCCACCGCCTGGCCATGGCTGGAGTGAGGGGGACTATCCTTAAATGGCTGACCTCCTTCCTCCGCCAGCGGTCTCAGTGTGTGAGGAGGGGCGGGGTGGTCTCCGAGGGCTCCCCATTAGTGTGCGGAGTCCCTCAGGGGGCCATCCTCTCCCCTCTGTTATTTAACATCTACATGCAGCCGCTTGCACAGCTGGTGCGGAGTTATGGGCTG
The DNA here is from genome assembly GCA_030556195.1 of Anolis apletophallus. Lineage (NCBI taxonomy): Eukaryota > Metazoa > Chordata > Lepidosauria > Squamata > Anolidae > Anolis > Anolis apletophallus. Next base: position 41,829,196 of record JARBWK010000015.1, on the reverse strand, counting down.
GTCTGTCACCAGTACGCTGACGACACCCAGCTCATTCTGAGGATGGAGGGCAGGCCGGAGCCCGTCCCGATAATTTCCAACACTGCCTCGAAGCCGTTACTGGATGGCTGCGAGCCAGTAGGTTGAGGGTGAATCCGCGAAGACGGAGATCTTGTGGCTGGGCCGCCTGGCGAGGTGGGTGCCCGGCTTCCGACCCTGGACGGTGCAGCGCTGCACCCAGCGCCGTCAGTGAAGAGTCTGGGTGTCCACCTGGACTCCCAGCTGTCCATGGAGGCCCAGGTCTCCATGGCTAGCAAAACTGCTTTCTTCCACCTCCGCCAGGCTAGGAGGCTGGCTCCCTACCTCTCCCGGAGCGACCTAGCCACGGTGATCCAAGCCACGGTCATCTCGAGGCTAGATTACTGTACACTGCCGCCCGGCTCCTGTCTGGGGCTCCAGCAGGTTGCCGCATAACACCAATTTTGCAGGATCTGCACTGGCTGCCTATCGAGCACCGGGTCGCCTTCAAAGTGCTGGTTCTCACCTTTAAGGCCATTCACGGCCTGGGGCCAGCGTACCTGAGGGACCGTCTCACTCCATATTGCCCATCGAGATCACTACGGTCCGAGGAGGCCAACCTTCTGGTAATTCCATCTGTAAAGTTGGCTCATTTAACATCTACCGCCGGAGGGCGTTCTCCGTGATAGCCCCACGCTATGGAACGCCCTCCCGGCCGGCCAGAGCCTGAGGACCTACTCCGTTTAGAAGGGCCTGCAAAACCTATTTGTTTAGGCAGGCCTTCGGTGAGTAGGCTCGTGTGTACACCACTGGGCTGCTGTATCCGCTGCTGCTCTATTGTTTTAGCTGTATTGCATTGTTTTAATTGTGTTTTTATGTGCTCTATGTTTTTAACCCTCTGGCGCTGTGCCATTGGGTTTTGTGAGCCGCCGCGAGCCCCTGGGAGTCGGCGGTGCAGAAATCCCAATAAATAAATAAATAAATAAGTCCTGCCACATTTCATATTTTCATGGTAAATCATAATTTTTCTCTCTCTCTCTCTCTCTCTCTCTCTCTCTCTCTCTGTAGCTCAAAATTCAGCCAGAAAATCAAGTACGTCTTCACTTTGGCAGAGCTGGCTGAGCTCATCCCTATGGAATATGTCAGCATCCCTGAATGCATAAAACAGTAGGTTGCCATTTCAAATCATAATGAGAATGGTGATGATGATGGTGTTTTACATGCCGCGCCTTGGCAGTTGGTGCGCTCTATACAGGAAAAAGTTGCTTTTGTTTTTGGAAGAGGTTTGAGGGCAGGACCCTATCCCTAAATCCAACTAGAGGGAAATCCGTTGAATTAAAGGCATTTACGTCCTTGTTGCCTCACCAGCTTCCCATTGATTCAGTGTATGGGCTATATATACACTCTTGCTTAAGTCCAGCAGTTTTTGTTTTAAAAAAATGAATTTTAGGTAAATACATGTTTTTAGTATAATTCATACCATTTCTTCATTTTTCAGTTTCCAACCACGGGGGCGGGGCTCCCAAAATACAGGCATGTTCCAGATCCAAATAAATTGACAGAGTATGGGAAGTGTTTGACTTGTGATTTTCTGATACGAAATCCAGCATATATATCTCGTTTGGTGTGTCCTACTGTTTGGTGTGTCCTACTGTGTCAGTAAAATAATAATACTATGTCAGTAAAATAATAATAATAATAATCGATTTAAAGGAGGATTTCAGTATTATTATTATTCCTGATTGAATCCATCGCCATAATCATCCATGGAGTTGATGCCCAATATATTTATTTATTTATTTATTATTCGGGCTTCTATGCCGCCGACTCCCTGAGGCTCGCGGCGGCTTACAGGAGCCGAAGGGCACAGTAAAATACAGGCAATAAGCAGTTAAAACAATTAAAAACAACAGCAGTACAGTAATTAATAACACAGTTAAAACAATGAACAGCACATCATCCTCAGAAGAACGAATAGATGGCGGGGCATGGGCAGGACTTACTCACCAAAGGCCTGCTTAAACAGGTATGTTTTACAGGCCCGTCTAAACGGGAGCAAGTCCTTCATAGCCCGAGTTCCGGCCGGAGGCGTTCCACAGCGTAGGTGCCATGACAGAGAACGCCCTCCGGCGGGTAGCAGTCAGCCTTGCGAGTTTAGCTGAAGGTATCTCCAGGAGATTGGAGTCCTCAGACCGAAGTGATCTCGGAGGGCAATATGGGGTGAGACGGTCCCTCAAATACGCTGGCCCCAGGCCGTGTAAGGCCTTAAAGGTGAGGACCAACACTTTGAAGGTGATCCGGTGCTCAATTGGCAGCCAGTGCAGATCCTGCAAAACAGGTGTTATGTGGGCGCCAGCTGGCGTGCCAGACAGGAGCCGGGCGGCAGTGTTCTGCACTAGCCTGAGCTTCCGGGTCACCGACAAACAGATCTCTCAACTCCCTAATGGAAGAGGAGGATACATCTTCCATTATAACCTGGAGCCACATCACAACCAAAACAATTTTTATTACATAGAAACTAGTTTACTTGTCCGAACGCATCCACCCCTACATCCCACTTCAAAATCTAAGCTCATCCGGGGAGGCCCTGCTCTTGCTCCCGTCAACAGCCCAAATGCGCCTGGCGGGGACGAGAGACAGGGCCTTCTCGGCGGTGGCTCCCCACCTATGGAACACACTCCCGATGGAGGTAAGATTGGCTACCTCCCTCCTGGCTTTAAAGCAGGGGTGGGCAATTATTTTTTCCAAGGGGCCACACGAGAGCCAAAAAATATTATGGAGGGCCGCACCTAAAGGCTGAACTACATTCTAATCTACATAATTTATTTATGTATTTACTTACTATATTTACTATATATTATACATCATTAATATTAACATATTAATATTTCAAGAAATATTCATGTTATTAGCATTAATATCATAATTATGATATTACAGTATATATATAGAGACATTACAATATATTGAAATTATAATATAACATCATATTATTTATACTACTACTGCTGTTGGAGCTTTTACTTGAAATGACCTGACGGTTACTCAATAAACCTGACTGACTGACTGACTACTATATATTACACATCATTAATATTAACATATTGATATATCAAGAAATATTCTTATATTATTAGTATTAATACCATAACTATTATATTATAGTATATATAAACATTATCATATATTGAAATTAATATAATATAACATTATATTATAAAATTATTATAAAATAATAATAAAAACCACTAAAATAAAATAAAATTCAAGAAGACAAGGTGCGAACCAAGGTGGAGGCTGATATCCTCAAGAGAGGAAGGATCCCAAGATGGAATGGCCCAATGGACCCAGCCCAGAGAATGGCAAAGCAGACCCAGCCGCCGCCGCAGTAGAGGAAAGCAGAGCAGCAGGCGATCGGAGGCTGCAGGCCTCCGCCCGCTCTCGCCCCCAGCCGTTCCCCAACTGATCACCCTGCTATGGAGTGCCTGCCATCCCTGGAGGCGATCTGGGCCTGCAGGGGGAGCAGTCAGCAATCTGAGGTGCCCTGGCGACCCAGAAGACGATCAAGTCTTCCGGGTCGCCAGGGCGATCAGCCCCCGCAGGTCGCTGAGTGCTCCCGCTGCAGGCCCGGATCGCCTCCAGGGATGGCAGGCACTCCAAAGCCACCGCTCCTCCGGCCTGTCTGCTGACACAGGCCCCACAGAGCCCGCAATGGGATGGTGGCAGCGGCACCCCTTCCTCTTGGCCCCGCCCCCAATGCCCTTCTCCCCGGGCCGGACAGAATCAGCTGCCGGGCTGCATCCGGCCTGCGGGCCGTAGGTTGCCCGCCCCTGCTTTAAAGACATGGTTCTGGGACCGGGCGTTCGGACAATAGATGTAAGCAGCACTTTAAAAAGAGGCGTTCTTGAATGACAATACGATTGACGAGACTGGTTTACTGTTTTTAATGATGGCTTTTGTATGGTTTTAATTATATATTGTTTTAACTATGGTATGTTTTATTTGTGAATTTATTACTGTAATTATGCGTAATAGCCTCTTAATGGGGCTCATTGTAAGCCGCCCTGAGTCCCCCTTCGGGGGTCGAGAAGTGACGGGATACAAACACGGCAAATAAATAAATAAATAAATAAATAGACTAAATCTGATCAATTCTATTCCAAGCTTTTGAGTTAGGACGCTTTGGTGAAATCAGGGCTGTGAGCTTATTTGGGAACTTTTGCTGACCTGCCAGTCTTACTTCCTGTTGTACTAAAGATCAAATTTTCCCCCACAAAGGTATGAAGAAGAAAAATTTAGAAAGAAAGCCAAAAGGTATACGATACGCACATCTTGATCAGGGCCGTGTCTAATCTCTGCGCTGGGCTCTTCTTGCTGGGACGGATTGGGTTTTGCCGGGATGCATACAGCATGCAGGAATCGAGGCCGGCTCTGGCGCACATTAATCTGTCACATCTTATGCTTTGGAAGTTAACTAAAGCATTTGCTGGGCTAACTTGTGATTGCTCTAATCTTCCAGCCTCCAAAGTGTGCTTCCTCCCGCTTGTTGACTGGGAGAGCCATTGCTGCTTGCAAAACACTTCCCTAATTCTAGGTTCAGAATGACTTCGACTCAGCCGCTGTTACGTAGCTTAATGCAGGGGTCGGGAACCTTTTTGACTCAGAGAGCCATGAAAACAAAATATTTGGAAATTTATTTCAGTGAGAGCCATATAATATATATAATCTATTTTAAGACTGAATTCAACTGAATGTGAGTCTATACATACATACTATGAGAAAAGGATTCCCCCGGCAGAATGACGGGACACTTCAGACCTGGCTCTGCAAAAGGCACGCTCAGGACTCTGGGAAGGAAGAGAAGGCGGAAGGAAGGAAAGGAGAAAAGAAAGAAAGAAAGGGACAGACAGACAGAGGAAATAAACGAGGGAGGGGGAGAGGAAGAAAGAAAAGAAGAACAAACTATGGAAAAGGAAGAAAAGAAAAGCAGGAGAGAGACAAGGAGGGGAAAAGAAAGAATGAAATGGGAAGGGAGGAAAGGAAAGGGTGGAGAAAAAGGAAAGGGAGGAAAAAGTAAAATAATGAAAGGAAAGGAAGAAAATAAAAAGGGGAGAGAGGGAAGTGAAAAGAAAGGAAGGAGAAGGAAAGGAAGACTTGGGGGGAAAGAATAGAAGAGGACAGAAGGAAGAAAGAGGGAGGAGGGAGAATGGAGGAAAGTAGGAAGGGGAGAGAGGGAGGGAAAGGAAGGAGAAGGGTGAAGGGGAGAAAGGAAGGAAGAGGGAGAATGGAGGAAAGTAGGAAGGGGAGAGGGAGGGAAAAGGAAGGAGAG
>JARBWK010000015.1:41745169-41823770 GCA_030556195.1 Anolis apletophallus | reverse complement strand
TCACTCAAACCAAGGCTATGGGGACTCTGCACCATCAATTTCAATGGTAAAAAGTGGTTTACTGAATTTTGTTGTGGCCTTACAAGCTCGGAAGATGCCAAATGTTCTGGACGCCCAGTTGAGGTCTCTAGACCCGAAACAATTGAAAAAAATCACAATATGGTGTTGGCCGATCGGAGATTGAAAGTGCGAGAGATTGTGGAAGCCATAGGCATCTCACGTGGCTCAGTGGTTTCAATTCTAAATGATCACTTGGGTATGGGAAAGCTTTCCGCAAGATGGGTGCCACATTTGCTCACAATCGACCACAAACGCAATCGTGTGACAATTTCGCAGGAGTGTTTGGCGTTGTTCAACCACAGTATGGACAGGTTTTTGCGCTGTATCGTAACCATGGACGAAATGTGGATCTACCACAACACACCAGAGACCAAACAGAAGTCAAAAGAGTGGCTTTTTGGGATGCACGCGGTATAATCCACATTGACTACTGTCAAAAGGGTAAAACAATCAATGGCGAATATTACGCCAACTTATTGGGTCGATTTAATGAGGATTGGGGTGGGGGAAACGACCGCATTTGGCCAAGAAAAAAGTTCTTTTGCACCAGGACAATGCAAGGGTGCACACATGTGCAGTTTCCTCGGCAACAATCCATGAATTGGGATACGAATTGCTCCCTCATCTGCTCTATTCTCCGGATTTAGCCCCGAGTGACTATTTCTTGTTTCCAAACCTGAAGAAATGGCTCGGCAGAAAGAGATTTGACTCCAACAAGGAAATAATCTCACAAACAAATACCTATTTTGATGACCTCGACAAATCTTAATTTTTGGAAGGGATAAAAAATTGGAGAAACGTTGGACAAAGTGTGTAGAGCTCGAAGGAGACTGCGTTGAGAAATAAAATCATTTCTTATCCAAAAACCTGTGTTTCATTCAAAAAGTCACAGACTTATTGACCCGCCTTCCTATCACTATCGTGTATTGGGAAGCCAGCGGAAGCAAACGAGCAGTGCCAGTCGTCAGTCGCTCATCAACTGGCCTTGTGGTGAAGGCTAGAGATGAGCGTCCTCATTCCGTTTCCCTCCAAGTGCGAAGTTTGCGCTGTAATACGCTACCTAAATGCAAAGGGCATGAATGCTGCTGCGATTCATCACAAAACCATTTCAGTTTATGGAGAAGGTGTAAAGTCAAGGGAGCATATGATATCTTTATCATATTTACAATCTTCTTCAGCATGATGCTCCAAAGGGCAACGGCAGACCTCGGAGAAGAAGAAGACGGCATATATATATACGCTATCGTACTGATGGTAGCTTGTTCAACTTAAGCCGTCTGAGGGCTCGCACTAAGACTCTAAACTATCTAGTCCGTGAGCTGCTTTTTGCTGAGGATGCTGCCCTTGTCGCCCATTCAGAAGCAGCCCTGCAGCGCCTCACATCCTGCTTTGCAGCAGCAGCTGCAGAGCTGTTTGGGCTGGAAGTCAGCCTGAAGAAAAGGGAAGTCCTCTACCAGCCCGCACCACAGGAAGAACACCATCATTCCCACGTCAGCATAGGCGAATCTGTGCTTAAGTCCGTCCAGCAGTTCCCCTACCTGGGAAGCATCATCTCTTCAGGCGCCAAGATTGACAAAGAGATAGATCACAGATTGGCAAAGGCATAGAGTGCATTCGGAAGGCTTCACAAAAGAGTCCGGAGCAACAAGCACCTGAGGCAAAGCACCAACATCAGTGTGTACAGAGCTATTCTCCTCAATGGGTCTGAAACATGGGTCACCTATCGCCAGCACCTACGACTCCTCGAATGCTTTCATCAGCGCTGTCTTTACACAATCCTAAATATACACTGGACCGACTATGTGACGAATGTTGCTGTCCTTGAGCAAGCAGGGATCACCAGCATTGAGTAAACTCTAAAGGCGTTAGTTCTCGGAGTAATCCAAACAGAGCGAAAAAAAGAACGCCAAACACAGAAGTAGCTTTTCAAAATTAAATAATTCTATTTCTTGGTATATTTTCTTTCAGTCGTCATACAAGTACGGTTGCAGTGGAAACAAAATAATGAAGATTGCATTCGCAAGTCTCAAAATTATAAGGAGTCAAGGTCTCCGGGTTGTCCAAATAATCAGTATTTTCAATAATATAGTAATTGCATATAGTTCATAAGGTGGTCAACCCAGATTGGTCGACGGTCTAGCCGTTTCCGCCATCTTGGCTTCGTCGGGACCTTCAGACCAATGCTCCAAGAAATAAAGTTTCCAAAGTGATCCGGACAATGTCTATAAAGAAGTGAAATAATATAATCCATCATATACATATACATTATTATAATATAATATACACTCAAACGTTCAAGGAGAACTAACAGAAGTCAGGCTGTCATACATACCACGTATATCATCAATAATTCTCTCAGTTAAGGTCCCGACGAAGCCAAGATGGCGGAAACGGCTAGACCGGCGACCGATCTGGGTTGACCACCTTATGAACTATATGCGATTAATATATTATAGAAAATACTGATTATTTGGACAACCCGGAGACCTTGACTCCTTATAATTTTGAGACTTGCGAATGCAATCTTCATTATTTTGTTTCCACTGCAACCGTACTTGTATGACGACTGAAAGAAAATATACCAAGAAATAGAATTATTTAATTTTGAAAAGCTACTTCTGTGTTTGGCGTTCTTTTTCGCTCTGTTTGGATCACCAGCATTGAGGCCATGCTATTGAGAACACAGCTGTGCTGGGCAGGGCACGTCTCTAGGATGGAGGACCACCGCCTCCCAAAGATACTACTCTATGGTGAACTCGCCACGGGTCAGCGCAAGAGAGGCGCTCCCAAAAAAGAGATACAAGGATTCCTGAAACAACATCTCAGACTTGGCCAGATTGACCACCAACAATGGTCCACCCTGGCCTCACATCGGGAGACGCACCACCCACAATGCTGCGGCCTCTTTCGAGAAGACACGCCGAACGGGTCTCGAAGAGAAATGACAACGCAGAAAGAACCACAACTTGGGAACAACATCACCCAAGGAGACTTTCTGCTGTGCTTTCCGCAACCGAACTTGCCTATCTCAGATTGGCCTTTTTAGTCATCAACGTACTTGTAAAAAGCATGAGGTGAGTCCTTCCTAAGTATCTTCGTTCGCGAAGTAATGCCGAGAGATATGATAAAATGGGTACGGAATATATTGTGAGACTACGGAGAAACTTCGCAGCGCCATCCAAAACCAACGTCGTGGGATACTGTCGGCGGGAGTCTGTCTCCTCCATTTCAATGTGCATCCGTCCTCACACACCACTCAAGCAACACAAGAGTTGTTGACTTCCTTTGGTTGGGATGTTTTAAGCCACCCCTCTCACCCCCCCATCTCACACCCAGGGACTATCATCTGTTCACTAAATTGAAGGAAAACCTGGGTGGAAAACAATTTTCCGGCGACTAGAAAGTGAAAAGCGAAGTGACGAACTGGCTGAAAAAGGCGGAGGGAATCTTCTATGACACAGGCAGTAAAAACTCATCCCACGGAAGACAAAATGTATTGAACGGAATGGTGATTATGTGGAAAAATAATGTCATACATCGTATGCTACAATCCATGTAAGTTTTATTAAAATATATTCATTATTTGTATTTTTTAAAAGTCTTGAAACCTTACTTTTCAGATAACCCCTGTATTTCCCATATTGGATGCATCGAACCCTTGGAAATCCTGATTACTATTATGATTAAATGTGAAATATTATTTAGTATTTCCCAGATTGGATGCATCTAAATCTCAGATAGCCTGATTAATACTGTTATTAAATGTGAAATATTCTTTGCCATTTCCCAGATTGGATGCATCTAACCCTTGGTGGATGTCCTGCTTATGATTGGTAGTAGTAGTAGAAGTTGTGGTAGTAAATATGAAATATTCTTTGCCATTTGCCAGATTGGATGCATCTAACCCTTGGTGGAAGTCCTGATTATGATTATTAGTAGTAGAAGTTGAAGTTGCAGTTGCCCTTGGTGGAAGTCCTGAGTAGTAGTAGTAGTAGTAGTAGTAGTAGTAAATATGAAATATTCTTTGCCATTTGTCAGATTGGATGCATCTAACCCTTGGTGGAAGTCCTGATTATGACTTAGTAGTAGTAGATTATTATTATTAGTAGTAGTAGTAGTAAATATGAAATATCATTTGCCATTTGCCAGATTGGATGCATCTTCTTTGGTGGAAGTCCTGATTATGACTTATTAGTAGTAGTAGATTAGTAGTAGTAGTAGTAGTAGTAGTAAATATGAAATATCCTTTGCCATTTGCCAGATTGGATGCATCTAACCCTTGGTGGAAGTCCTGATTATGATTATTAGTAGTAGAAGTTGCAGTAGTAGTAGTAGTAGTAGTAGTAGTAAATATGAAATATTCTTTGCCATTTGCCAGATTGGATGCATCTAAACCTTGGAGATTCTGGTTATTATTATTTTCAAAGTGAAATATTCTTTGCTTCCCATATTGAATGCATCTAACCCTCGGATATCCTAATTATTATTATTACTATTATTATTATTACATGTGAGGATCCCTCAGTGGCGCAGCAGGTTAAATTGCTGAACTGCTGAACTTGCTGACAAAGGTCAGTGGTTTGACTCCAGGGAGTGGGGTGAGCTGTTAGCACCAGCTTCTTGCCAACCTAGCCATTCGAAAACATGCAAATGTTAGTAGATCAATAGGTACCGCTTTGGCGGGAAGGTAAGGGCATTCCATGCAGTCATGCCGGTCACATGACTTTGGAGTGTCTACGGACAACGCCAGCTCTTCGGCTTAGGAATGGAGATGCGAGCCAATGCCCAGAGTCAGATTAGACTAGACTTAATGTCAGGGGAAACCTTTTATCTTCTTTTACATGTGAAATATTCCTTGCCCTTTCCCATATAAGGTGCATCTAACCCTTGGGTATTGTTGTTGTTGTTGTTGTTAAATGTAAAATATTATTTGCCATTTTCCAGATTGGATGCATCTAACTCTCAGATATCCCGATTAATGCTATTATTCAATTTGAAATACTGTTTTGTTACTTCCCCTATTGGGTGCATCTAACTCCTGGATATCCTGATTGATATTATTTTGGTGGGGAAGTTTGGGGCACACAATGGGCCAGCAATTGGATCCTGAAGTTATTTCTGAACTTCAGGATCCAAGGAGTATAACCAGGCCTCTTTTAACAAGTGATGTTTCCGTATTTGGCAAATGAAAACCATAAAAATAACAGTCAATGTTTGAGGCTGGATGGCAGAAATCTGCATTTGATAGGAAAGGCAGACCCATCTTCATAACGCAATATGCTTTCCTCGCCAAATGCCTCTCTCCTCGTTTTTCTGTCCCTCCATAAAGTGGAGCAGAGATACCCAACAGAATATTACAGGTAACGTGTCTAGGATCTCCCCTGGGTAGGTGGTGGGACTTGGAGTCCATTAAAAAGAGCTGTTGCTCTCTTCTACTGCGAGCTTTAGCTCCGTCCGATTGCATCGAAGAATAATATTCAGGCCAGAGAGACCTGTTTGCCTTGTAGCTTTGATCCAGCACCTTTCGCAAGCACTAAACTCACTTTATATATTTGTTTCAAAGGGATCTTTTCTCTTTTTCTTTTTGCACATCCGCAAAGTGCTTTCGCTGATGTGCCAGAATGCTCTCCTGGTCCATCGTAGGTCCAGAGAGGACTTGTAAATCCTGCATTTACCATACGCTCTAATTCCTATGGGATGGAGAGGTTGACCTGGGAGGAGACACTTTAAATACAATCTATAGATTTGCTTGTTTGCCTCACTTGCGAGCAGCATGGTCAAAAATCACCTTTTCCACCTCGAATACGGTGTTTTGCTTCAAATGGGAGACTGACGCTCGTATGTTTATAACCTGGTCAATAAATAGCGTTTTTTACAAAAAGAAAGAAAAATGGTTGTTATTGACTTTCAGCACAATCCCAAAATGTTCCTAAAATGGTGGTAGAGTTGAGTGAATATAGATGTCTTCTTTGTTAGAGTATGTAAAAATCATTTGGTGAGTGTGTTAACTGAAAATGCAAAGCACGAATAATAAATAATAATAATACACTTTATTTATATTCCGCTCTTCTCACCCCGAAGGGGACTCGGAGCGCATTACATTACACATACAGCAGACAATCCCTGCCGGTTGACATACAATTACAATACAACAAGTACAATTTAGAAGGATTTTTTCTTCTGGCTGTGTCACAGGGCGCGATTGCTCCATTACATCATTACGTCGCAGGGGGGTGCTGTTGCTTCATCCTCATGACAGAGACCCTCTGTGTCCGCATTCCACCTTCCGACAGCCGATCCTTCCTTTTATTCAGGCGTTGTAAAGTCCTTTTTGTAAAAATCCTTCCCCGCTTAGCGGTCCCTAGTTCATCTATTCACAGTTGGGCTGTTTATGAACTGTTGGGTGAACAGTGGACAGGGCTCACAGCTGGGTGCCCAGACCAGCCCGGGAATCGAACATGCAACCTTCTGATTGCAAGCACAGCAGTTGTTACCGCTGTGCTATCTCTCCGGCCCCAAGCTGATTGGTAGCCAATATTGCGTCCGCAAGGAACCGTCCGGCGGAACTATTCTGAGTTGTCAGAGGCCTGTTAAGTCCCGCCTCTCAGGACGGGAGCCCTGACAACTCGGCACCATGTTAACGGCAGTCTCTGTGGATGTAGCAAGAGCACCTGCTTGTCCAGTTTTGATGGATTCATTTCAATTGGTGAAACCCGAGGATGTGGACAAGATTGCCTGGAAGCCGTGACTGGATGGCTGCGTTCCAGCCGGCTGAAGGTGAATCCGTCGAAGACTGAGATCTTGTGGCCCGGCCGCCCTGGGCTGGATGAGTGCCGGTTGCCACCCTGGATGGCGAGCAACTTAGCCCATCATCCCTTGTAAAGAGCTTGGGCGTCCAATTGGACCCACTGCTGTCCATGGAGGTCTCCATGGTCAGCAACACATCGTGTTTCCATCTTCGACAGGCTAGGCGACTGGCACCCTACCTGTCCAGGGACGACCTGGCCACGGTGATCCAAGCGACGGTCATCTCGAGGCTGGACTACTGTAACGCCCTCTACGTTGGCCTTCCCTTGTCAACAATCCAAAAACTCAAGCTAGTGCAGAATGCTGCAGCTCACTTACTGGTGGGAGCACCAGTGAGGGAGCACATTACTCCCATCCTGCGGCAACTGCACTGGCTTCCTATTGAGTACCGAATTGCCTTCAAGGTGTTGGTTCTAACCTTCAAGGCCTTGCACAGTCTAGGGCCTGTGTACCTGAGGGACCGCCTTACCCCGTATGTTCCCCCGAGATCGCTGCGCTCAGAGGAGCAGAACTTGTTAGTTATCCCATCGATCCGCACCTGCCATTTGTCCACAACTAGGCAGCGAGCTTTTTCTGCTGCGGCACCTATGCTGTGGAATTCACTTCCAGCCGACACCCGTGCGCTCCCAGAGCTTGTCCCTTTCCGGAGGGCGTGCAAGACCGCCCTTTTTAGACTCGCTTTCGGTTAATCCGGAAATGTTCTCGTATGACCTTGTCTATGAGTTTTAAGGAATTTGCAATTTCTTACATTTTAACGTTGTATTTTGATGTTTTTATTGAATGCTGTAGTCCGCCCCGAGCCTGCAGGAAGGAACGGAATATAAAACCGAATAAATAAATAAATAAAATACTTGGAGGGATGAGGGCGACCATATGCATCCTAGACCCCTGCCCACCCTGGCTTCTAAAGGGGGATTGGTCAAGTGGGTGAAGGTGGTGGTGAACGCCTCCCTTCGAGAAGGCAATATTCCAGCCAGCTTAAAACAAGCTATTATAAAACCGCTGTTGAAAAAACCATCACTGGGCCTCACACAATTTGACAACTTTTGGCCTGTTTCCAATCTCCCCTTTTTTGGACAAAGTCCTGGAACGTGTGGTGGCCTCACAACTCCAGGTAGTCATGGAAGACACGGATTATCTGGACCTGGCACAGTCTGGTTTTAGGCCAGGACATGGTACCGAGACAGCCTTGGTCACCTTACTGCCTGTGGGTCCCCAGATGTGTTGGCCTTCAACTCCCAGAAATCCTAACAGCTGGTAAACAGGCTGGGGTTTCTGGGAGTTGTAGGCCAAAACACCTGGGAATCCACAGGTTGAGAACCACTGCCTTAGTGGATGATCTACACTGGAAGCTGGACAGGGGGAGTGTGTCCCTGTTGGTTCTGCTGGACCTCTCAGCGGCCTTCAATACCGTCAACCACAGTATCCTTCTGGGACGCCTTGCGGGAATGGGCCTTGGGGCCACTGTTCTGCAGTGGTCATTCCTCCGGTCCTTCCTAGAGGGCCGTTCCCAGAAGGTGTTGTTGGGACTCTCCTGCTCGACTCCACAACCATTGTCTTGTGGAGTCCCACAGGGCTCAATGCTGTCTCTCATGCTGTTTAACATCTACATGAAGCCGTTGGGGGAGATCATCTGGAGTTTCAGGGTATGGGTGTCACCTGTATGCAGAGGATGTCCAATTCTGTCACACCTTCCCACCTTCTACTAAGGAGGCTGTCCAGGTCCTGAACCGGTGCTTGGCCGCTGTGACATTCTTGATGAGGGTGAACAAATTGAAATTGAATCCAGACAAGACAGAGGCACTCCTGGTCAGTCGTAAGGCCGAACAGGGTTACAGCCTGTGCTGGACGGGGTTACACTCCCCCTGAAGACACAGGTTCGCAGTCTGGGAGTGATCCTGGACTTATCGCTGAGCCTGGAGCCCCAGGTCTCAGCGGCGACTGGGAGAGCATTTGCACAATTAAAACTTGTGCGCCAGCTGCGCCCGTACCTTGGGAAGTCTGACTTGACCACAGTAGTCCATGCTCTGGTTACATCACATATAGACTACTGCAACACTCTCTACGTGGGGTTGCCCTTGAAGACTGTTCGGAAGCTTCAAATGGTCCCAACAGGTGGCAGCCAGGTTGAAAACAGGAGCGGCGCTCAGTTTTTTGCTTCTGAGCTACTGGAAGAAGATCTTCCACATGGACACCTAAAGACCATTTGAATCCCTCTCAAAGGATATTGTGTAAGTCAATGCAACTGTTCACATGGCTATATATATGTCGCTCTGCATTACAAAGAGTAAACTCCTTGTTCTTTACTGATCATCTGTGTGGCATATCTTTCTCTGGCAAGACAGTGTGTGGACTGGTGAAAACGTGAACTGTGTGTGATTTTCATTCCACCACATTCTTTTGCTCGGTATTAATGTCGGTCAAGCCACTGAGCTGCTGAACTTGCTGACCAAAAGGTCAACGGTTTGGATGCAGGGAGCAGGAGGAGCTCCTGCTGTTAGCCCCAGCTTCTGCCAACCTAGCAATTCAGAAACATACAAATGTGAGTGGATCCGTTCGGGAAGGTAATGCCGCTCCATGCAGTCATGCTGGCCACATGACCTTGGAGGCATCTACAGACAACGCCGGCTCTTTGTCTTAGAAATGGAGAATAGCACGCACGCACACACACGCCTCCAGAGTCAGACACAACTAGACTAAATGTCAAGGGGAACGCTGCCACATATTCCTACGCACCTCTCGCCCTCTGCAAACACAGACTTTTATGAGATAGATAGATAGATAGATAGATAGGTGAAGAAGAAGGCTTTTCCTCTGGTCGGATGTTTGTCTTTTCTCTCCTGGCTGATCTTGGGTCTTGCAGCTCTTCTGATGCCTGAAGTTGCGGAGTATCCATCGGCCTGTTGAACCTCCCAACAAAGGATTCCCCCAGGCAGGAAGCAGCCAGGCTTTGAAGCTGCAAGGCTATTCAATGCTGCTCAAGCTGGCCAATTGCAACATTCACACTTGCCTCAAATAGACAGCATGTCTCCCACCCTGGACATCATTCCACAGATACACAAATCCAATTTTCCTAGTTTCCAACATAACCTCACAACCTTTGAGGATGCCTTTAGCCATAGATGCAGGCGAAATGTCAGGAGAGAATGCTGCTGGGATATGGCCAGGCAGACCAGAAAACTCACAGCAACCCAGTGATTTCGGCTATGAAAGCCTCGACAACATGTTGTTGTTTGTTTTTGTTGCTTGTCGTTGATGGTTGTTGTTCTTGGGTGTTGTTGCTTGTTGTTGTTTGTTGTTGTCATTGATGGTTGTTGTTGGTTGTTGTGTGTTGTTGCTGCTGGTGGTCATTGATGGTTGTTGTGTTTTGCTGGTTGTTGCTGCTGGTGGTTGTTGTAGTTGTTGCTTGTTGTCATTGGCGGTTGTTGGCTGTTGTTGATGGTTGTTGTTGTAGTTGGTTGTTGTTTGGTGTTGTTGTGTGTTGTTGCTTGTTGTTGATGGTTGTTATTTGTTGTCATTGCTGATGGTTGTTGGGTGTTGTTCATTGTTGGGTGTTGTTGGTTGTTGCTGCTGGTTGTTGTAGTTGGTTGTTGTTGCTTGTTGATGGTTGTTGTTGTTTGGTGTTGTTGGTTGGTTGTTGTGAAACAAAGTTTGTGGCACAAGGTTGCAAATTCCCCAGGGCTGCCCATGCATCAAACTTCCCTCCCTTGGCTCCCTTTCCCCCCCTTCAGCGCATGCGCCAACCTCAAGGCTCAGCCCTCGGCTGGTGCTGTTCCCATTCGGCGCATGCGCACATGCATTGGAATCCAGGCGGCCCGTTTAGCCCTCGGCTGAGGCGGCCCCCATTTGGCGCATGCGCACATGCACTGAAATCCGGCTGTACCGTTGCCTCGTCTCTATCGTCACCCCCCCCCCCCCCGGCTTCCGCTTCCGGTTTGGTCGTCCTGAGGGAAAGGGAAGGAGAGAAGAGCAGCGGCGTTCCTGTGTGTGGACTCACCCTTGTCTCGCTTTTGAACCGGTTTGGAGCCTCCCTCTGCTTCAGGTACAGGCAGGAGAGGGGCCTTCATAGCGGAGGGGGGCCTTGTACAGTTATAATACACGTAAACACACACACAGGATGCCTGCAACACACACACACAATATTGTATAGATACAGATCTTTGTACACACACAGGAGGCTTGCGACACTCACAATATTAGAGAGGTAGAGATATACATGAGGCTTGCCATATTGTGTGTGTGTGTTTGTGTTGGAAACCTCACGTATATCTATATGTATCTAATGTGTGTGTGTGTGTACATATATCTTGATCTATCTAATGTGTGTGTAATGATTGTGTGTGTGTGTATATGTATTTGTGTGTGTTGGAAACCTCATGTAGATCTATAATATAGTGTGTGTCGCAAGCCTTGTCTGTGTGTACATATATCTTGCTCTATCTATCTAATATTTTGTGTGTGTAATCATATGTGTGTGTGTTGGAAACCTCACGTCTATCTATATCTAATACTGTGTGTGTGTGTCGCAAGCCTTCTGTGTGTGTACATATATCTTGCTCTATCTATCTAATATTGTGTGTGTAATCATATGTGTGTGTGTCTGTGTGTGTTGGAAACCTCATGTCTATTTATATCTAATACTGTGTGTGTGTGTCGCAAGCCTTCTCTGTGTGTACATATATCTTGCTCTATCTAATATTGTGTGTGTAATCATATGTGTGTGTGTATGTTGGAAACCTCACGTATATCTATATCTAATACTGTGTGTGTGTGTGTGTCGCAAGCCTTCTGTGTGTGTACATATATCTTGCTCTATCTATCTAATATTGTATATGTAATCGTGTGTGTGTGTGTGTGTTGGAAACCTCACGTCTATCTATATCTAATACTGTGTGTGTGTGTGTCGCAAGCCCTCTGTGTGTGTACATATATCTTGATCTATCTAATATTGTGTGTGTAATGTTATATATGTGTGTGTGTGTTTGTGTATGTTGGAAACCTCACGTCTATATCTAATATTGTGTGTAATGTTATATGTATATATGTGTGTGTGTGTTGGAAACCTCACGTCTATCTATATCTAATACTCTGTGTGTGTGTGTGTGTCGCAAGCCTTCTGTGTGTGTACATATATCTTGATCTATCTATCTAATATTGTGTGTGTAATGTTATATATGTGTGTGTTTGTGTATGTTGGCAACTTCACGTCTATCTATATCTAGATACATATATCTTGACCTATCTATCTAATATTGTGTGTCTAATGTTATATATGTGTGTGTCTAATGTTATATATGTGTGTGTGTAATACATGTACAGTGTTCCCTCGCTACTTCGCGGTTCGCTTATTGCGGACATTTCGCAGATTTCAAAAAATATTAATTTAAAATATATATCATAATAATAATTCTTGTACACACACAATATTAGTAGATAGATATACGTGAGGTTTCCAACACACACAAACACACACACAGAGATATACATATAACATTACACACACAATAGTAGATAGATAGATCAAGATATATGTACACACACAGAAGGCTTGCGACACACACACACAATAGTAGACAGATATCGATATATGTGAGGTTTCCAACACACACACACACATATATATAACATTACACTCACAATATTAGATGGATAGATCAAGATATATGTACACACAGAAGGCTTGTGACACACACACACATATATATACTATATGTGTGTATGTGTGTGTATATATATATATATATATATACACACACACACATTACACACACAATAGTAGCTAGATCAGTGGTTCTCAACCTGTGGGTCCCCAGATGTTTTGACCTTCAACTCCCAGAAATCCTAACAGCTGGTAAACTGACTGGGATTTCTGGGAGTTGTAGGCCAAAACACCTGGGGACCCACAGGTTGAGAACCACTGGGCTAGATAGATCAAGATATATGTACACACACAGAAGGCTTGCGACACACACACACAATATTAGATATAGATATGTGTGAAGTGGCAGTTGCGGCGCATTTGCGTCACTCCTCCCCGCTGCATGCTGGGAAACCGAGGTCCCGAGCTGCTCTGGAGAGCCGGATGCAGTCATGAAAAGAGCCACATCTGGCTCCCGAGCCATAGGTTCCCGACCCCTGACCTAGTTGGTCAACTCTTACATTTGGTTTCCTAGGTTTTCATTGCGAATTAAGGCAGTTTTTTGGATGATCGTCTACGGATTCGCGTCTCTTCCGAGCCATGGCATACCAGCTGTATAGAAACACCACCCTGGGGAACAGCCTCCAGGAAAGCCTGGATGAGCTCATACAGGTAAGAGGCATTTTCCCCAATGGTCGGATCTTCCCAATGGTGTATCAGTGTTTCTAATCCAAGCTTCAGTCGCTTCAAAATGTGATGGATGAGGCATAGATCTTTAATCCTATATTTATTTTGGGTTTTTTGAAGACCTTTGTTCCTTCATTCTTCATTATAACCATGATTGAAACAGAACACCTCATTATCATGCCCTCACTATTATTATTTGTGTGCACCTGCATATTGCGTTGATATAAATATCTGTGTATCTGAAATAAACTGGATCTTCAATATCTTATGGTACAGACTTCTTTCTCTCCATTAATCTCCAAGGTGCAGCAGTGTCCCTTTTCTGATGCAGACTAACATCAGGGTTGTGTCCCTTATAGATTGCATGTGGGTACATATGCGCATGAAAATGTCATTTAAAGAAAGCCATTGTGATTCCCCCCCCCCCAACCTTTTATATTCAAGAAGATCTTCTGGCGGGGCCCGGCTCTCAGTCCCACCACTTTCGCAATCTCATCTGGCAGGAACGAGAGAGAGGGCCTTTTCTGTGGTGGCCCCTTGGCTATGGAACTCTCTCCAGATTGGGATTAGATCTGCCCCGTCCTTTCTGTCCTTCAGGAAGCTAGTGAAAACTTGGCTATGGAATGAAGCAGGGGTGCCCACACTTTTTCAGCATGCGAGCTACTTATAATAAAACCAAGTCAGAAAGATCTACCGAGAGAGAAGCAGGGCGGAGCTGGGGGTGGGGGCGGGGCTTGGTGCAGCCTGGCTCCGCCCCCCTCTGGCTTTAGTTCTATCACAGCTTCTCAGGCTTGAGGAGGGTAGTGCCAAGCCAGTGGTGGCATAGATAGCCACTACTGGCTTCTGGCACTACCCTCCTCCAAGGCTGACGACGCTGTGGTAGTGCTGTAGCTGGGGGTGGGGGTGGGGCTTGGCGCGGCCTGGCTCCGCCCCCTCCTCCTCTGGCTTTAGTGCTACCACAGGTTCTCCAGGCTAGAGGAGGGTAGTGCCAAGTCAGTGGTGGCATAGCTAGCCTCTACTGGCTTGGCAATACCCTCCTCTAGCCTGGAGAAGCTGTGGTAGCGCTGAAGGAGGGGTGTGGCTTGGTGTGGCATGGCTCCGCCCTCCCCTCTGGCGGTGCTACCACAGGTTCTCAGGCTAGAGGAGGGTAGTGCCAAGTCAGTGGTGGCATAGCTAGCCTCTACTGGCTTGGCAATACCCTCCTCTAGCCTGTAGAAGCTGTGGTAGCGCTGAAGGAGGGGTGTGGCTTGGTGTGGCATGGCCCGCCCCTCCCTCCTCTGGCTTTAGTGCTACCACATGTTCTCAGGCTAGAGGAGGGTAGTGCCAAGTCAGTGGTGGCATAGCTAGCCTCTACTGGTTTGGCAATACCCCCTCCTCTAGCCTGAAGCTGTGGTAGCGCTGAAGGAGGGGTGTGGCTTGGTGTGGCATGGCTCCGCCCCCTCCCCTCTGGCTTTAGTGTTACCACAGGTTTCTCCAGGCCAGAGGAGGGTAGTGCCAAGTCAGTGGTGGCATAGCTAGCCTCTACTGGCTTGGCAATACCCTCCTCTAGCCTGTAGAAGCTGTGGTAGCGCTGAAGGGGGGTGGGCTTGGTGTGGCATGGCTCGCCCCCTCCTCCTCTGAGCTTTAGTGCTACCACAGGTTCTCCAGGCTAGAGGAGGGGTAGTGCCAAGTCAGTGGTGGCATAGCTAGCCTCTACTGGCTTGGCAATACCCTCCCCCAGCCTGTAGAAGCTGTGGTAGCGCCTGAAGGAGGGTGTGGCTTGGTGTGGCATGGCTCGCCCCCTCCCCTCTGGCTTAGTGCTACCACAGGTTCTCAGGCTAGAGGAGGGTAGTGCCAAGTCAGTGGTGGCATAGCTAGCCTCTACTGGCTTGGCAATACCCTCCTCAGCCTGTAGAAGCTGTGGTAGCGCCTGAAGGAGGGGTGTGGCTTGGTGTGGCATGGCTCCGCCCCCTCCTCCTCTGGCTTTAGTGCTACCACAGGTTCTCCAGGCTAGAGGAGGGTAGTGCCAAGTCAGTGGTGGCATAGCTAGCCTCTACTGGCTTGGCAATACCCTCCTCTAGCCTATAGAAGCTGTGGTAGCGCTGAAGGAGGGGTGGCTTGGTGTGGCATGGCTTCGCCCCTCCCCCTCTGGCTTTAGTGCTACCACAGGTTCTCCAGGCTAGAGGAGGGTAGTGCCAAGTCAGTGGTGGCATAGCTAGCCTCTACTGGCTTGGCAATACCCTCCTCTAGCCTGTAGAAGCTGTGGTAGCGCTGAAGGAGGGGGTGTGGCTTGGTGTGGCATGGCTCCGCCCCCTCCTCCTCTGGCTTTAGTGCTACCACAGGTTCTCCAGGCTAGAGGAGGGTAGTGCCAAGTCAGTGGTGGCATAGCTAGCCTCTACTGGCTTGGCAATACCCTCCTCTAGCCTGTAGAAGCTGTGGTAGCGCTGAAGGAGGGGGTGTGGCTTGGTGTGGCATGGCTCCGCCCCCTCCTCCTCTGGCTTTAGTGCTACCACAGGTTCTCCAGGCTAGAGGAGGGTAGTGCCAAGTCAGTGGTGGCATAGCTAGCCTCTACTGGCTTGGCAATACCCTCCTCTAGCCTGTAGAAGCTGTGGTAGCGCTGAAGGAGGGGTGTGGCTTGGTGTGGCATGGCTCCGCCCCTCCTCCTCTGGCTTTAGTGCTTACCACAGGTTCTCCAGGCTAGAGGAGGGGGTAGTGCCAAGTCAGTGGTGGCATAGCTAGCCTCTACTGGCTTGGCAATACCCTCCTCTAGCCTGTAAGCTGTGGTAGCGCTGAAGGAGGGGGTGTGGCTTGGTGTGGCATGGCTCCGCCCCCTCCTCCTCTGGCTTTAGTGCTACCACAGGTTCTCCAGGCTAGAGGAGGGTAGTGCCAAGTCAGTGGTGGCATAGCTAGCCTCTACTGGCTTGGCAATACCCCTCCTCTAGCCTGTAGAAGCTGTGGTAGCGATGAAGGAGGGGTGTGGCTTGGTGTGCATGGCTCCGCCCCTCCTCTGGCTTTAGTGCTACCACAGGTTCTCCAGGCTAGAGGAGGGTAGTGCAAAGTCAGTGGTGGCATAGCTAGCCTCTACTGGCTTGGCAATACCCTCCTCTAGCCTGGAGAAGCTGTGGTAGCGCTGAAGGAGGGGGTGTGGCTTGGTGTGGCATGGCTCCCGCCCTCCCCTCTGGCTTTAGTGCTACCACAGGTTCTCAGGCTAGAGGAGGGTAGTGCCAAGTCAGTGGTGGCATAGCTAGCCTCTACTGGCTTGGCAATACCCTCCTCTAGCCTGTAGAAGCTGTGGTAGCGCTGAAGGAGGGGGTGTGGCTTGGTGTGGCATGGCTCCGCCCCTCCCCCCTCTGGCTTTAGTGCTACCACAGGTTCTCCAGGCTAGAGGAGGGTAGTGCCAAGCCAGTGGTGGCATAGCTAGTCACTACTGGCTTGGCACTACCCTCCTCTAACCTGGAGAAGCTGTGGTAGCGCTGAAGCTGGGGGAGGGGGCGGGGCTTGGCGCGTGATGGCTCCGCCCCCTCTAGAAGTGCCCCATCCAGCTGGGATCGACCTCCTTCGGTCCCGGGATCGACCAGTCGATCGCGATCGACTTCCTGGGCAGACCTGGAATGAAGCATTTTCTGAATAATGGCTGAGGCCGGCCACAGGGCAAAGTTATCGACCACACATACGGACTGAGTTGGACACGATTTTATTTTGGCGATGTGGCTTATTTGTAATTTTATTTTATGTGTATCTTAATCTTTTGTTATTGTATGACGTTTTTAGATTGTATTATTGCATTGAATCCTTGCTGTGAGCCAGTCTGAGTCCCTCTATGGAGGTGAGAAGATCGGGATATAAAAGTATTAAATAATAATAAATATACAATAAGAAGGGGGGACAGGACGACCCAAACAATTACCAATGTCCGGTCAGCCTCACGTCGATACGAGGCAAGATTCTGGAAAAGATCATGAAGGAAGTGGTCTGCAAACACTTAGAAACGAATGCAGTCATCGCTAATAGTCAACACAGATTTATCAATCAAGCCCGTCGTCTTTGGTAAAAAGCCTGGGGGTCCAACTAGACCCACTGCTATCAATGGAGACTCAGATCTCCACAGTTAGTAGGACAGCATTTTTCCATCTTCGGCAGGCTAGGCGACTGGCTCCTTACCTATCCAGGAATGACCTAGCCATGGTGATCCAGGCGACGGTGATCTCGAGGCTAGACTACTGTAACGCCCTCTACATTGGCCTTCCCCTGTCGACAACCCGGAAACTCAAGCTGGTGCAAAATGCTGCTGCTCGATTGCTGGTGGGAGCACCTGCGAGAATGCACATCACACCAATCCTACAGCAATTGCACTGGCTGCCAATAGAGTACCGGATTGTTTTCAAGGTGCTGGTTTTGACCTTTAAGGCCTTGTATGGTCTAGGGCAGGGCTGCCCAACTGGCGGCCCCCGGGCCCTTCCCCACGGCCCCCTACCCTCCTGCAAGATATCTGCTTTTTAAGATTTTTTAAAAAAATATTTTTTTGGAATATTTTATGGAATATTTTTTTTATTTTTTTCACGTCGGGGGGAGAGGCGGGGCAGGGAGGAGGAGCAGGCTCTCTTCCTCCTCCTCCTACTTCCCTCCCTCCCCCTCTCTCCCTCCCCTCCCTCCTTCTCTCTCTTTTTTCCCCTTTCATTCCTTCCCCTTCCACCACCTGAAGGAAAGAGGGAAGGAGAGAGAGAGAGTGCACGAGTGAGAGGGGGCGTGGCCAGAGCGAAAAAGGGCGGGGCCAAGTTCAGAGCGTGCAGGGGGGGTGCTCATCCATTCCCTTTCCGGCTTCCTCCTCTTCTGAGGCTTCGTGCCAAGTTTGGTCCTGATCCATCATTATTTGAGTCCACAGTGCTCTCTGGATGGAGGAGAACTACAACTCCCAAACTCAAGGTTCAGTACTTTTTGTTGCTCTCATGAGAGTTTAGGTTTGATTCAACATGGCTGAGGAATGCTTTGATTGTGTTTTCCCCTTATGGCAGAAGGAGATTGGACTGGATGGCCCTTGGAGGTCTCCTATTCTAGGAACCCATTGTAATTATTATTATTATTATCATCATCTGAGGCTGAATGGTCATCTGCGAGGAATGCTTTGATTGTGTTTTCCCCTTATGGCAGAAGGAGATTGGACTGGATGGCCCTGGATGGCCCTTGGAGGTCTCCTACTCCAGGAACCTGTTGTTGTTGTTATTATTATTATTAGCAGAGGCAGAATGAATATTATGCCTTATCATTCAGGGTTATAGGCCTGTGTGGAAGGGCCTTGGCTTCTTATTTGACTTCCTTTCCACACATCTGAATAAAATCCCATGTTATTTGCTTTAAACCAGATTATATGAGTGTGGACTCCGATAATC
This sequence comes from Anolis apletophallus, assembly GCA_030556195.1. Taxonomy (NCBI): domain Eukaryota; kingdom Metazoa; phylum Chordata; class Lepidosauria; order Squamata; family Anolidae; genus Anolis; species Anolis apletophallus. The sequence goes on along the minus strand of JARBWK010000015.1, from coordinate 41,805,212 downwards.
CAGTTCAAAGCAGGTATTCTGGGTTATATGGCTGTGTGGAAGGGCCCTGAATCCATACTGCAATATAATCCAGTTCAAAGCAGGTTTTGTGGGGTTTCCTGCCTGGATATTCTGAGTTATATGGCTGTGTGAAGGGCCTTGAGTCCACACTGCAATATAATCCAGTTCAAAGCAGGCACTGGGACTTGAGACTGGGATTTTGGTGTTCATCTCTATCTCCAAGTCAAAGCCCCAGTGTCCTCCACAGACACCTCCAAGGCGAGGGAGAGGGCGGAGCCGGGAAGGGGGCGGAGGCAGACCCTTCGGCCCCCCAGGTCATCAGTAACTGGAATTCCGGCCACAGGTCCGGTAGAAGTTGGACAGCCCTGGTCTAGGGCCAGTGTACCTGAGGGACCGCCTCACCCCATACGCTCCCTCGAGATCTCTGTGCTCAGAAGAACAAAACCTCAGTTTTGTTCCTGTCGCCTGTCAGTGACAAGACAAAGAGCTTTCTCCGTGGTGGCACTGACGCTATTGGACGCGTTACCAGACGAGGTTTGGGCTATCACGGAGTTAGCCCCCTTCCGGAGGGCCTGCAAGACGACCCTTTTTAAGCAGGCCTTCGATCTAAGTTCCCCCGGACAACTCTGACCATGTCCTTGTGTTTTATATAACAAAGTGTTTTATCTGTATTTTAATCTGTTGTTTTATGTAAACCGCCCCGAGCCTGCAGGGAGGAGCCATATATAAACATGAACAATAAATAAATAAAATAAAATGTTTAGCCTGCAGAAGAGAAGGCTAAGAGGAGACATGGGGAGGGCCATGGGTCACGAAGTGAGGGGAAGTCACAAGGAGGAGGGAACAGGCTTGTTTTCTGCTGCCCTGAAGACTAGGACGCAATGGCACCATGGCTTCAAATGACAGGAAAGAAGATTCCACCGGAAGAGGAGGAGCTTCCTAACTGTGAGAGCCGTTCAGCAGTGGAACGTTCTCTCTACCCCAGAGTGTGTTGGAGCAGTGTTTCCCAACCAGTGTGCCATGGCACACTAGTGTGCCGTGAGCGATCATCAGGTGTGCTGTGGGAAATTGGAACCTCCAATACCCTTTCTTCCCCCTCCTGCCGAACACTTTTTCTTCTCCACTCGGGCTCCCTTCTTCCCAGCCTTGCTCTATGACTTTATGACAGGGGATTCTGTCATACAGTTTCCCCAAGCCTGTTTTAGGGACCTTAAAGTGGTGAGCCTCCTTCCAACATTGTGATTCTGGATAGAAAACAAACAATAACATTACATTGTTTGAGTTCACAGTGCTTTCTGGGTGCAGGTGAACTACAACTTCCAAACCCAAGCAAACCCTTTCAGTACTTTCTGTTGGTAATGAGAGTTCAATATGCCAAGTTTGGTTGAATTCCATTGTTGCAAGAGTTCAGGATGCTCTTTGATGGTGTGTTAACTATAAATCCCAGAAACTGTAACTCCCAAATGTCAAGGTCTATTTTCCCCAAACTCCATCTGTGTTCACATTTGGGCATATTGAGTATTTATGCCAAGTTTGGTCCTCATCTAACATTGTTGAGTCCACAGTGCTCTCTGGATATAGGTGAACTACAACTCCAAAACTCAAGGTCAATACCCACCAAACTCTTATAGCATTTTCTCTTGGTTATGGGAGTTCTGTGTGGGAAGTTTGTGTCTTTCTGCCATTCCTGCCAGGATATCTATGTTGTGTTCATCGAAACAGGCCCAGGTTTCACACTGAGTGTATAAATACATTTAAAAACATATTAACTGTATGTATTACTGTGTTAGAGTGTCATTTTGAGTCATTTTGGTTGGTGGTGTGCCCCAGGATTTTGCAAATGTAAAAAGAGTGCCGCGGCTCAAAAAAGGTTGGGAAACACTGTGCTGGAGGATCCTTCTTTGGAGGCTTTGAAACAGAAGCTGGATGGCCATCTGTTGGGGGTGCTTTGAAGGCGATTTTCCTGCTTCTTGGCAGAATGGGGTTGGGCTGGAAATACCCACCAGGCAACTCCTCCTCGGAGCTGAATGTGACTGATCCTCTTTTTCTCTCCCCTTTTACTTTCAGTCCCAGCAGATCACCCCCCAGCTTGCCCTCCAAGTCCTCCTTCAGTTCGACAAAGCTATCAATTCAGCGTTGGCACAGCGGGTTAGGAACAGGGTCAATTTCAGGGTAAGGACGCCGGATTCGTTTCATACGTGTCCTCTTCATTTGTTGCTGGTTTTTTCTTCGGCCACAGGGCGGCACTGTGAGAGCGGTAGGCTGCCAGGGAGGTGCTTTGGGGGCGTAAATGTTGAGGACGCTGTTCCAGGCAGGAATGAATGCCTGTTTCTGTTTGCTGATGAGGAAATCTCTCTCTCTCTCTCTCCTTCTGACCCAAAGGGCTCTCTCAACACATACCGGTTTTGCGACAACGTCTGGACCTTCGTATTAAACGACGTCGAATTCCGAGAGGTCACTGAGCTGGTGAAAGTCGACAAGGTGAAAATCGTAGCCTGCGATGGGAAAAGTAAGTGGCGGGTTCTTGTCTTTAAGCGAAAGGATGTAGTCGGCTTTGGATACGTCTCGTTCTCCGTACCTTTTACTACCCTTCTGGCCCTTCTCTGAAGCAGCTCCAAGTTTGTGTAGCATTGAATATAGCGGGACGGGGACTTCCCTTGACTTTTGGAAAGCTTCCTGTTTGTTTTTTTTTTTAATGAAGTAGCCAATAGCCAATAGGGTGGTGCAAAATTTCGGATTAAAATCGGAACTTGGATCTCATTCGTTAAATTTGTGCATATGAAGCGATTTCTGAGGCATGCAAAAAAAACCCAATATGTTTGGAGGCAGGATTTAGAATTTGAATCACCCATTTTTTCGTAAATGTCCTGCAACATTCGGATGTCTCCCAAAGTCAGTTTAATTTTCACTAACCATTAAATAACTTTGGTAAAGCCAAACTTAAATTGCGTTTAAAATCGCATTCCTTTGGCCCCATCTTCTCTGGCGCTGCCCAGGGCTGCCAAGGAAGTCGATCCCGGGACTGAAGGAGGTCGATCCCAGCCGAATGGGGCGCTTCTCAGAGGGGGCGGAGCCAGGCCGTGCCAAGCCCCGCCCCCTCCCCGGCTCCGGCACTCCCAGCAGCTTCTCCAGGCTTGAGGATGGTAATGCCAAGCCAGTGGTGGCATAGCTAGTACAATGCTGGCTTGGCCCTACCCTCCTCAAGCCTGGAGAAGCTGCGGGGAGTGCCGAAACCGGGGAGGGGGCGGGGCTTGGCACAGCCTGGCTCCGCCCCCCTCTGAGAAGCGCCCCATCCAGCTGGGATCGACCTCCTTCGGTATCGCGATCGACTTCCTGGGCAGCCCTGCTCTAAGCCAATCTCTGTGCTAGGCTGTAAACAAACATGATGACCTATATGGATGTGTCTTGATGGTGCCCTCCAACTCAGAAGAGGAAGCAAGTGGATGTCAGGAGAGTTTGGATGGTGCCTTTCTGCCCAGAAGAAGGGGCCAGTCTAGATGTCCCTTGATGGTGTCTGTGCTATTATTTCCGTTCCTGGGTGATAAATGTCATTTCCTAATTGGTTCTGCCATTACATTTAATTACTCTGTAAAATTAGTCCAACCCCATTCTGCCAAGAAGCAGGAAAATCACATTCAAAGCACCCCCGACAGATGGCCATCCAGCCTCTGTTTAAAAGCCTCCAAAGAAGGAGCCTCCATCACACTCCGGGGCAGAGAGTTCCACTGCTGAACGGCTCTCACAATCAGGAAGCTCTTCCTAAGGTTCAGGTGGAATCTCCTTTCTTGTAGTTTGAAGCCATTGTTCCATTGCGTCCTAGTCTCCAGGGCAGCAGAAAAGAAGCCTGCTCCCTCCTCCCTAGGACTTCCCCTCACGTATTTATACATTGCCCTCATCATGTCTCCTCTCCGCGTTCTCTTGTGCAGACTTAACATGCCCAGCTCTTTAAGCCGCTCCTCATAGGGCTTGTTCTCCAGACCCTTGATCCTTTGAGTCACCCTCTTCCTGTGGACACATTCCAGCTTAGAGCCAACCTCTCTCTTCAATTACGGTGCCCGGAATTGGACACGGTGTGATCCCAGGTGTGGTCTGACCAAGGCAGAATAGAGCATGGGGAGCATGACTTGGTCCCTGTTCCATCCTGTCTTGATATTCATAGATGCACTGCTTTGGCACATGGAGGTTCTTCTCGGGCACCGTAGCCCCGGATGGGCCTCTTCCCTCCTCCCTAGATTTGTTTGAACCTGCTTGTCAACCATTGAAGATAAGATATGGAAGTCACATCTTGTGGCAAAAGCGTAACCGGTTGCACCAAGTAGCCCATTCGTTCTTCTTTCAAGCTTTCCTGAATCGGCCGCCCATCAGATAGCGCACCCGGAAGCCTTCTTCTCCGAGAAGCCAGGCTTTCCCCATATCGGCCTGTTCCTTAGTCCTGAGCAAATCATGAGCGAACTTTGCCCGGGAAAATCCTTCCTGTGTCAATATTCATAAAACACTCTGCCCTGACTGATGTCGGAATAACGGATGCCGACAGAAGGAGCAATGTGGCATAAGTGTGTAAACACGGAGGGAAAGTCAGACCAGGAAGATCTAAAACTATACAATGCAACTGCAAACAAATTCAGAAGTGCATGATCCTGAGCAGGACATGTGACCAGGATATGCCATATTAACAAGTTTTCTAACCTGGCTTTCCCCAGCGGTGTCTGCTAATGCAGTGTTTCCCAACCGGTGTTCCGCAGCACACTAGTGTTCCATGAGTGATCACCTGGTGTGCCACGGGAAAACCTCTCTTCCCCCTTTTCTTCCCCCTCTTGCCTGCTGCTGCTGCTTGGGGGAGGAGGAGGAGGATAAAAGGCCGGGCGGCGGCGAAGAAGGGGCTGGGGTGCCACTTCCTTCGGCAGTTTTCCCTCCGCGTGCCAGCCGGCTGGCTGATCCCGGCTGCCAGGGAGGGCCTGGGAGCCGAGTTTGGCCATTTCGCGTCTTCTGCCGGGCTGTGCGGAGCCACGAACCAGGAGAAAGGCTACCCGAGGTGCCCAGGCCCTCCCTGGGAGCCTTTCTCCCAGTTTGCAGCTCCGCCGAGCCTGGCAAGAGATGCGAGCCGGCCAAACCCGACTCCCAGGCAGCCCCCCTCCAGTGACTGTAACTCCCAAATGTCAAGGTCTATTTCCCCCAAACTCCATCTGTGTTCACATTTGGGCACATTGAGTATTCATGCTAAGTTTAGTCCTGATCCAACATTGTTTCAGTCCAGAGTGCTCTCTGGGTGTAGGTGAACTACAACTCCAAAACTCAAGGTAAATTCCCATTAACTATATGTATTACTGTGTTAGAGTGCCATTTTGTGTCATTTTGGTTGGTGGTGTGCCCCAGGATTTTGTAAACATAAAAAGTGTGCCAAAAAGGTTGGGAAGCACTGTGCTAATGCCTCGTCCTCCCTGTTTGATAGATACGGGTTCCAACGCTGCCGAGTGACAAGGGAGCCGAGCCTCCGCACCAGCCTTGTTGCCCTTCCTGGAAAACGGTGCTGCCAGAGACTGTGACGATCACTGTTTTTAAGTAAGCGAAGCATGAGGGATCCGCGTCGGAACGCCTCGCAGGACTGTCTTGGCAAGAAGGTCTCTTGAGTCCACTTCTTAGGGGCAAAGGATCTTGCTTTTTTTAAAAAGAGGGAACGAAACAGGGGACGGGAGGGGAGGGGGGGGATGAGGACAGAACAAGCTCAGCTGCTTTGGGGATCCATCCAGTCGCGTCAATAAACCTTATTTAAACCTTTTGGATGAACATACATTCATTAAGCATCTGGAGGCGGAGGGGAGAGTATGTTGAATGTTGGCGCATCAGATATGCATGCCACCGAGAATGTGGCGCAACTGGCTGGGTGTCAGCTGCATAAGATCTCTACTGACCAGAAAGTCATGAGTTTGAGGCCTGCCCGGGTCAAGGTGGGCTCTCGAACTATTGTGTAGCCTGTTGTCGACCTTTACAACCTGAAAGACAGTTGCATCTGTCAAGTAGGAAATTAAGGTACCACTTAGTGGGGAGGCTTAATTTAACTGAATTACAAGGCCATTTAAAAAAGATCTCCAGGAAACACGCTGAGGAATGAAGGAGTGCGACAGCTCCCCCTGGTGGCCAGATATCAAATTGCTTCTGTCTGTCTTGTGTGTTTGGGTGTCTAAATGTAATGTGTACATTGTAATCCGCCCTGAGTCCCCTGCGGGGTGAGAAGGGCGGAATAGAAATGAAGTAAATAAATAATTTTTGTCCAGATCCATCGTCTTTTGGGTTCACAGTGCGCTCTGGATGTGGGTGAACTACAACTCCTGCAAATCCACCCAAAGACATCCAGTATTTTTTGTCGGTCATGAGAGTTCTGACCAACATTACGGTGATCGCAAGCACCTAGTCAATCTTCGGCCCTCTTCCAGGTGATCTTTGGGCCTCACCAGCTGAATGGCGCGCTCTTGCCATGCGTGCGCATGCGCGCTCCCGCCGCCGCCTTCGCGGGGCTTCTTTCGGCAAAATGAGGCTTTAGTGGGCGGGCCCTGGCGCTCGTCTTGCCATGCACGGTGTGTTGACGTGACCGCCCATTGGTTGCTGCTGGGGGAGGGGGGCGGGAGCAAGGCGAAGGCGCACGCAGAGATAGGATGCGAGGCTGTGGGAGGGATGGAGGGAATGTGTTTGTGAGAGAGAGAGCCAAGGAGAGAAGAAAGAAATCCGGGGAACTTTTTTGGATCCTTTTGACAGGCGGGCGCTGGAAAGAGAGGGGGAGGGAGAGAGAGGCGAGGGAGGCCGGGCAAAGTGGGGCAAAGCCAAGCAAGCCCCGCCGCAAACCCTGCTGCCGCCCTCGGGACTCCCATTCCAAGCCGAGACCTGGGCGAGCGAGCTGTATGGTGCTGCTTTCTTTCCTTGGTTGGGGGTGAGGAGGGAGGGCTCCGCCGTGTTCCTGGGGCTGAACCCGAGGAGGAGGGGGCTGCGGGGATGGAGACTCCACTTGCTGTTGCTGCTTGTGCCCTCGCCGCCTTTCTCCTTCAAGGGCGAGTGAGGGTGAGGTGGAGTCTCCATCCCCGCAGCCCTGTCCTCCTCGGGTTCAGCCCCCCCCCCAGCAGCAACCAATGGGTGGTCACGTCAACACACCGTGCATGGCAAGACTAGTGCCAGGGCCCACCCACTAATGCCTCATTTTGGTGAAAGAAGCCCCGTGCAGGCAGAAGGTGGTGGCGGGAGCCCCAGGATTTTGTAAATGTAAAAAGTGTGCCGCGGCTCAAAAAAGGTTGGGAAACGCCTGTTCAGGTGATCCATTGCAACTTGTGCCACAAATACCATCTGCCTGTGACAAAGAACTGGTGGGATCACAAGCCTGAAAAAGTTACAGAGAATGTACATGTCAGACTCCTCTGGGACTTCCGAATCCAGACTGACAGAGTTTTGGAGCACAAGGCTCGTGACCTCACGGTCGTGTTAAAAAAACAAAGTACGGATCGTTGATGTTGCAATCCCAGGTGGCAGCAGGATTGAAGAGAAACGAAAGGAAAAGCCGACACGATTTGAGGAATTAAAGATCGAACTGCGCAAACTGCACTGGCTACCCGTAGAATGTCGGATCCCCTTCAAAGTGTTAGTCTTGACTTTTAAGGCCTTACATGGTCTGGGGCCAGTGTACCTGTGGGACCGCTTCATCCCATATCATCCCACCAGATCTCTGCGTCCTGAAGAACATAATCTCCTGGTTGTTCCTAGTCCAAAGACATTTCGCCTGACTGCGACCCGTCGCCGGGCTTTTTCGATTGTGGCTCCAACACTTTGGAACTCATTGCCCGCCGACGTTCGTGCCATTCAGAGCATCCTCCCATTTAGGAAAGCCTGCAAGACACTGATGTTTCAGCAGGCTTTTGGGGTTGGATGAAATGCAGTCTCCCTCTGCATACCGCCATCTTGTATTACCTTCTGTTGTCGCAGTGTTTAATGTGCGACCTAGTGTGCCCTTTTATCTGTGGTTTTATTGTGGTTTTAACTTTCGCTGTATTGGCTGTTTTTTATAACATGTTGTGAGTCGCCCCCAAGCCATTGGGAAGGGCGACAGACAAATACGAATAAATAAATAAATAAAGACTCTGGCACAAGCCAGTAAACGTGGTCCCAGTGGTGATCGGCACACTGGATGCAGCCTCAAGACCTTGGCCTGCACTGAAACACAATCGGCGTGGACAAAATTACCATTTGCCAACTACAGAAGGCCACCTTACTAGGATCTGTACGTATTATTCGCTGATACATCACACAGTCCTTTGTTAAATATTTTTTATTGAGATTTCCACAAATATTGGGTATGGGGGTTGTGGGGGAGGCGGGGGAGGGTGGGGTTCGGGCGGAGCCAGGTGTCTGGGGAGGTAAGTTAGGGAGGGGGAGGGGTCACTGGGAGTAACGGGACTGGGTAGGGTCGAGGGGGTTGGGTTTTGCGGAAAGGCCAATCTGGGGGGGTGAAGGGGGGCAGTCTCTGGGGACTCCCGGTGTCCCTTCTCCGCCGCAGCTGTCCGAGTGGGTCTGGATGGATGTTCTCCTTTCCCGGTTACAGATTTTCCTTCGGTCTGTGTTGCACCCCACTCAGTTTTGCATTGTTGAGGGATTCATTTTGCCCGTCAGGCACTGCCCCGGGTTTTTAAATAGTCCTTAACTAGAGTCCAGTCGGTTCTTTTGGGTGGATTTCCCTCTGCCTCGTTCAGATAGTAGGTAAGTTTATCCATGTCCATGATTTCTCTTATCTTACTCAGCCATTCCTCGATGTTGGGGGTCGTATTATTTTTCCACCATCTCGCATAGACTATTCTAGCCGCTGTGGATAAGTAGATGAAGAGTCGTTCTGTGTTTTCCTCTGGAAATTCTTCCTCCGTCGTCAGGCCAAGCAGGTATGATTCAGGTCTTAGCTCTATGGTGGAGCCGAGGATCTTCTGGGTGGCGATGTGGATTTTTTTTCCAAAAGTTCACCGCGTTTTGGCAGGACCACCACATATGATAAAAGGTGCCCGTTTGGGTGCCGCATTTCCAACATTTGTTTTGTGCATCTTTGTACATGAGGCCTAGCTTGTGTGGCGCCATGTACCAACGGTTGAACATTTTGAACCAATTCTCTTTGAGCTCCATCGCATAGGTGTATCGTATCTTCTTCCAGACTTTTTCCCATTCGTGGAGAGTGATTGGTCGCCCGATGTTTTTGGCCCATTTGATCATACACTCCTTCACCACTTCCGTCTCCGTGGACCAATCCAGTAGTCTGGTATGCAGTTTTGTTATTTGCTTCTTGCGGTTTTTTAAGAGGGCCTTCCAGAAGCCTTCCTTCTCGTCGAACCCCAAGAGTTCGTCCTTCTTGAAATATTCCTTGATGGGCCGAAATTGAAGCCAGATACATCACACAGTCCTAGACACTTGGGAAGTGTCCAGCATGTGATGCAATACAACAGCCAGCAGAGTGTCTGCTGTGGACTCATCTTGTGTTTCAAGTAATAATATTTATTTATTATTTCAATGTATATGCCACCCTTCCCAAAGAGGCTCAGGGTGGTTCACACCAGTGAACAACATAATCACAACATCGTTCAGGGCTGTCCAACTGGCGGCCCGGGAGCCGTACACGGCCCCCCAGCCTGTTGGACACGGCCCCCGCTATGCCCCCGGCTGCCATTTTTATTTTTATTTTTAAAAATGGCGGCCGGGGGGGAGGGTGGGCGGGGCAGGGAGGAGGGCGCCAGCTCCTCCTCCTTTGCCCCTCCTCCCTCTCCCTGCACCGCGGCTCGCGATCGGGGCAAGGGCACGGGGCGGGGGAAGAGGAGGACGAAGGAGGAGGAGGGTGAGTTCTCCCTCCTCCTCCTCTTCCCCCGGCGCTGCGGCGCCCGGGAAAGAGGAGGAGGGAGAATTCTCCTCTTTGCTCCTCCCTTCCTTCTCTACAGCGTCAAACTGGGCAAGAGGCATGGCGAAATCGCCGTCCCTCTTGCCCGGTTTGGCGCTGTAGAAGGGAGGGAGGCGCAAAGGGGAGCCCCTCTTTGCTCCGCCCTCCCTCCTACAGCGTCACTCCGGGGATCGGCCCCGCCCCCTACGATCGGCCCCGCCCCCGCAGTCGGCCCCGTCCCCCGCCCCGGCCCGCCAGGTGCTCAGCCACCGGAATTCCGGCCCTTGGGCCTATAGAAGTTGGACAGCACTGACATAGTTAAAAACATAATAAAACAGATTGAGGCAAGAGTGGAATTGAACAGCCTTCAAGGTCAAACGCCTGTCTGAAGGTTATAATCTTTATAACCTGCCACCATCTCCCCAAAGGGAACTCGAGGTGGCTGACACGAGTCCAAGCAAAATAAAATACAAGCAGCAAAAATACCATCAAAATAAATACATGAAATAACAAAATAAAAGGTATATTCCCATCCATCCTGGCATCAATACCAGGCAAGATTCTGGAGCAGATCATTAAGGAGGCAGTCTGCAATCACTTATGAAGGAACGCTGTGATTACTCAATGTCAACATGGATGCAAGTCATGCCAGACTAATCTTATCTCTTTCTTCGATAGAGTTACAAGCTGAGTAGGTGCAGGGAATGCCGTGGATGGAGCATATCTGGATTTCAGCAAGGCCTTCCTTTCACCAGAAGGTCTTGGCAAGCACACTAGTCAAATATGGGCTAGGCAATGCTATTAGGTGGATCCGTAATTGGTTAAGTGACCGAACCCAAAGGATGCTTCTCACCAATGCTTCCACTTCATCCTGGAAAGAAGTGACTAATGGAGTGCCGCAGGGTTCGATCCTGGGCCCAGTACTGTTCAGTATCTTTATTAATGACTTGGATGAAGTTTGAGAGCAGTGGTTGTCAACCTGTGGGTCCCCAGGTGTTTTGGCCTACAACTCCCAGAAATCCCAGCCAGTTTACCAGCTGGGAAGTAGATGGACAGAGAGATGACCATCTAGCCCCGCATTCTCTTTTATGGGTCTCCCATTCCCAGGCTCTTACAGGGCGAGGCAGAAAGAGGACGACGACGTGGCAGAGGCTCCTTGAGGCACGAAATGGACCCGAGATGGCCATCTGAATATATAAACACACCGGAATGTGGTTTGCTCACTTTTGCCACTTGATGCAGAAATAAGATCCAAGAGGCTCACATTGGCCCCTCTAAGGTCAGATCCAGGAATGTCAGAACACCAGCTTTGTATTTTCTGGATGTTTCGGAGACAGAAGACTTGGTTTCACATTCCCTTCAAGATCTCTATCTGCAATGGCAGGTAGAAAGCAGCTCTGAAAGCCAAGCATAACGGATATATAGCTCTATACACATAATCAAAGTGAACATATGTATTTATGCAGTGTTTCCCAACCAGTGTGCCGTGAGCGATCATTTATTTATTTTATTTATTTTATTTATTTATTCGATTTTATATTCCGCCCCTCCCAGCAGGCTCGTCACAAAAAGCGAGAGCGTAAAACACATCATATCATCAGGTGTGGTATAGTCCGGTTCCTTAAATTGAATAGAGTTCAATATGCCAATCATCAGGTGTTGGTTGAGAGTTCAATATCCAAGTTTGGTTCAATTCCGTTGTTGCAAGAGTTCAGGATGCTCTTTGATTGTGTGTTAACTATAAATCCCAGAAACTGTAACTCCCAAATGTCAAGGTCTATTTTTCCCAAACTCCATCTGTGTTCACATTTGGGCATATTGAGTATTCATGCCAAGTTTGGTCCTGATCCAACATTGTTTGAGTCCACAGTGCTCTCTGGATACAGGTGAACTACAACTCCAAAACTCAAGGTCAATGCCCACCAAACTCTTATAGCATTTTCTCTTGGTTATGGGAGTTCTGTGTGGGAAGTTTGTGTCTTTCTGCCATTCCTGCCAGGATGCTCTTTGATGTTGTGTTCCCAGCTGTCGAAAGCAAGGCCCAGGTTTCACACTGATTCCTGCCAGGATAAATTGTGTTCATTCAAAAAGGCATAGGTTTCACACTATGTATAAATACATTTAAAAACATATTAACTGTGTTAGACTGTGTTAGTCATTTTGTGTCATTTTGGTTGGTGGTGTGCCCCAGGATTTTGTAAATGTAAAAATGTGCCGTGGCTCAAAAAAGGTTGGGAAACACTGTATTAGTGTATGTGGCTGGGATGTCCACTCACACAGACAAGCTCCTGCCTCCACAAACAGCTATAGCTCCCACGACTCAGGAGACACCAAAGGCCCTCCTTCCAATGACATGTCCAAAAGCCCTGCCAATGTCCTCCACAAACACCACACTGCCCACCACGCAAGTGAAGGCTTTCATCCTATAGTTTATGTGCTTCCTCCACCACAGACATCCCAGTGTTTCTCTTTCCATTGCTGCGGAATTTGCATGACCCCGCCCACTGCCTCTCCCTTAACCCTTTCCTACTCCTACCTATGGAACACAGCAAACACAGTGGAATTTATCAGTAACTGGTCATACTGGACAGGTTTGTGGGCCGGACTCAACATGATGGAAGTTGTAGTTCACCCTGCATCAAGGCAGAGCACTGTGACCCCCGTCGACAACGAACCTGGACCATATTTGGCACACAGAACCCCCATGACCAAGGCAAAACAATAGAGAGGTTTGGGAGGAATTCATCTTGATTTATAGGAGTTGTGGGTACTGGGATTTTTAGATCTGCTGCAATTGAAGAGCACTCTGAACCCCACCAATGATGGACCTGCAACTAACTTCTATTTCTCTATCATAATGTGATTTTGGAACTGTTTATTACCTTTACAGCCCAACTCTATGTAACATTTGTTGATCCTCTCCAAAGCCTTCGACACTGAGCAGAAAAGGTCTGTGGCAGATCCTGTCCCCCCAAATTCCTCAAAATTATTATCCTGCTACACGAGGGCCAGGGTGGTCAAGTCAGATACCGCGATGCTCTCTCGGAGCCCTTTCTCATAACTAATGGAGTGAAACAAGGTTGCGTTCTTGCACCAACCCTATTTACAATCTTCTATGGCAGACCTCAAAGAAGAAGAAGACGGCATATATATACGCTATCGTACTGATTGTAGTTTGTTCAACTTAAGCCATCTGAGGGCTCGCACGAAGACTCTAAACTATCTAGTCCGTGAGCTGCTTTTTGCCGACGATGCTGCCCTTGTCGCCCATTCAGAAGCAGCCCTGCAGTGCCTCACATCCTGCTTTGCAACACCTACAGAGCTGTTTGGGCTGGAAGTCAGGCTGAAGAAAATGGAAGTCCTCTACCAGCCCGCACCACAGGAAGAACACCATCACCCCCACGTCAGCATAGGCACATCTGTGCTTAAGTCCGTTCAGCAGTTCACCTACCTGGGAAGCATCATCTCTTCAGACGCCAAGATTGATAATCAGCACAATCCTAAATATACACTGGACCGACTATGTGACGAATGTTGCTGTCCTTGAGCAAGCAGGGGTCACCAGCGTTGAGGCCATGCTATTGAGAACACAGCTGCGCTGGGCAGGGCACGAGGTCTCTAGGATGGAGGACCACCGCCTCCCAAAGATACTACTCTATGGTGAACTCACCACGGGTCAGCGCAAGAGAGGCGCCCCCCAAAAGAGATACATGGACTCCCTGAAACAACATCTCAGGCTCGGCCAGATTGATCACCAACAACGGTCCACCCTGGCCTCACATCGGGAGGCATGGAGGCGTACTATCCACAATGCTGCAGCCTCTTTCGAGAAGACACGCCGAATGGGTCTCGAAGAGAGACGACAATGCAAAAAGAACCGCAACTTGGAAACAACATCACCCAAGGCGACTTTCTGCTGTGCTTTCTGCAACCGAACATGCCTATCTCAGATTGGCCTTTTCAGTCATCAACATGCTTGTAAAAAGTGTGGGATGAGTCCTTCCTAAGAATCTTGGTTCGCGAAGTAATGCCGAAAGAGAGAGGTAGGTCCTTGGTATCCACTAGGATTTGGATTCCAAAATCTGTGGATGCTCAAGTCCCATTATGTACAAGAGTATAGTAAAATGGCACCTCTTATATAAAATGGCAATATCAAGAAATTTCTTTTATGGGATGAATACATTCAAGCAGTGGATGGTTCAATCTGTCAGAAATATTAAAAATTAACTAGGTATTTTTAATTACAAAAATGTGAGTCAAGCACTGAAAGGGTTAAATGGATGCAATGATTCAGCCAAAGCTACAGTTCAATATAAGCAGGTGTGCCTGTAGCTTAGTAGCCCTCAGTCTATAAGAGGTCTCTGTGGGAGAAGGGCCTCAGTATGTTAGCAGACCTCAGTATGTGAAGGCCTCAGAGTGAGAGAAGCCTCGATGTTCTCCTCAGTGGGAGAAAGGCCTCAGTCAGAGAGAACCCTCAGTGTGAGAAGGCCTCAGTGTTAGTTCGCCTCAGAGTGAGAAAGGCCTCGATGTTCACCTCAGTGGGAGAAAGGCCTCAGTCTGAGAGAGCCCTCAGTATGAGAAGGCCTCAGTGTTAGTTCGCCTCAGAGTGAGAGAGGCCTCGATGTTCACCTCAGTGGGAGAAAGGCCTCAGTCTGAGAGAGCCCTCAGTGTGAGAAGGCCTCAGTGTTAGTTCACCTCAGAGTGAGAGAGGCCTCAGTCTGAAAGAGCCCTCAGTATGAGAAGGCCTCAGTGTTAGTTCGCCTCAGAGTGAGAGAAGCCTCGATGTTCACCTCAGTGGGAGAAAGGCCTCAGTCTGAGAGAGCCCTCAGTGTGAGAAGGCCTCAGTGTTAGTTCACCTCAGAATGAGAGAGGCCTCGATGTTCTCCTCAGTGGGAGAAAGGCCTCAGTCAGAGAGAACCCTCAGTGTGAGAAGGCCTCAGTGTTAGTTCGCCCTCAGAGTGAGAAGCCTCAGTGTTAGTTCACCTCAGTGGGAGAAAGGCCTCAGTCTGAGAGAGCCCTCAGTATGAGAAGGCCTTAGTGTTAGTTCGCTTTAGTGAGAGTGAGAGAAGGTTCACCTCAGTGGGAGGAAGACCTCAGTCTGAGAGAGCCCTCAGTATGAGAAGGCCTTAGTGTTAGTTCGCCTCAGCGTGAGAAAGGCCTCAGTCTGAGAGAGCCCTCAATATGAGAAGGATTTAGTGTTAGTTCGCTTCAGAGTGAGAGAAGCCTCAGTGTGTTCACCTCAGTGGGAGAAAGGCCTCAGTTTGAGAGAGCCCTCAGTGTGAGAAGGCCTCAGTGTTAGTTCACCTCAGAATGAGAGAGGCCTCGATGTTCTCCTCAGTGGGAGAAAGGCCTCAGTCAGAGAGAACCCTCAGTGTGAGAAGGCCTCAGTGTTAGTTCGCCTCAGAGTGAGAAGCCTCGACGTTCACCTCAGTGGGAGAAAGGCCTCAGTCTGAGAGAGCCCTCAATATGAGAAGGCTTTAGTGTTAGTTCGCCTCAGAGTGAGAGAAGCCTCGATGTTCACCTCAGTGGGAGAAAGGCCTCAGTCAGAGAGAACCCTCAGTGTGAGAAGGCCTCAGTGTTAGTTCGCCTCAGAGTGAGAGCCTCGACGTTCACCTCAGAGAAGGCCTCAGTCTGAGAGAGCCCTCAATATGAGAAGGCCTTAGTGTTAGTTCGCCTCAGAGTGAGAGAAGCCTCGATGTTCACCTCAGTGGGAGAAAGGCCTCAGTCAGAGAGAACCCTCAGTGTGAGAAGGCCTCAGTGTTAGTTCGCCTCAGAGTGAGAAGCCTCGACGTTCACCTCAGTGGGAGAAAGGCCTCAGTCTGAGAGAGCCCTCAATATGAGAAGGCTTTAGTGTTAGTTCGCCTCAGAGTGAGAGAAGCCTCGATGTTCACCTCAGTGGGAGGAAGACCTCAGTCTGAGAGAGCCCTCAGTATGAGAAGGCCTTAGTGTTAGTTCGCCTCAGCGTGAGAAAGGCCTCAGTCTGAAAGAGCCCTTAGTGTGAGAAGGCTTTAGTGTTAGTTCGCCTCAGAGTGAGAGAAGCCTCGATGTTCACCTCAGTGGGAGAAAGGCCTCAGTTTGAGAGAGCCCTCAGTGTGAGAAGGCCTCAGTGTTAGTTCACCTCAGAATGAGAGAGGCCTCGATGTTCTCCTCAGTGGGAGAAAGGCCTCAGTCTGAGAGAGCCCTCAGTGTGAGAAGGCCTCAGTGTTAGTTCGCCTCAGAGTGAGAGAAGCCTCGATGTTCACCTCAGTGGGAGAAAGGCCTCAGTCTGAGAGAGCCCTCACTGTTCGTAGGTCTTGGTGTGAGTAGGCCTGATGTGTGAGAAGCTTTGGCGACCCCTCTGAAACCCTCTTACGACCCCCAGGTTGAGAAACACTACTCCATAGTGTTTTGCTTAGTGACTACTTCTAGATTCTTTCCGTTTACTCTTCCCTGTACATTCAATTCTTGAAGTTTAAGAAGTTAATAAATGAGGAATTGGATGAAGTGTGGCTCCTCTGAGTTGGCTTCACACTCGGCCTTTGTGTGAGTTTACCTTTTGGCGGCATACGGCAATACTGTTCTTTCCCGTTTCCTCCTTTGATAACCAGCCACAGGAATTCCAGTTAGCGGGAGCTCACCCTGGCCTTTCCGCGCCTTGCAAACAGTATCATCGACAGCAAACATTGACTCTGGAGATTAAATGATTATCTGGACACCTTCTTTCCAACTTCCTTCCTTCCTCTTTGGCTATCTCTACTGAGGCGGATGGAAAGTCTTGCGTCTCCCAACAGGGAAGTCTTACTTTTACGTCTTAGGAGTGACAACTCAGCCTGGAAATTTTTCCCCCTTCCTATTCCTTTTGTCTGCTTTTGCATATTTCCAGGGGTGATTTGCAACCTATTGAAAAAGGATCTTGTTCCTGGACATTTCTGGAAAAGGCGATTGCTTGTTTTGCCAGTCAAGCAACCACATAGAGACGCTGAAGGCGTCAAAGGCCACCGCCTTTCAGGGACCACATTTGTCTACACCAGTCTTTCTCAACCTTCCCAATGCCACGACCCCTTAATACAGTTCCTCATGTTGCGGTGACCCCCAACCATAAACTCATTTTCGTTGCTGCTTCATAACTGTAATTTTGCTACTGTTATGAATCATCATGTAAAATGTATTTTCATTCACCGGACCACATTTGGCACAAATACCTGATAGACCCAAATTTGAATACTGGTGGGGTTGTGGGGGGTGATTTTGTCATTTGGGAGGTGTAGTTGCTGGGTTGTACAATCAAAGAGCTTTCTGAACTCCACTAACAATGGAGTTGAATCAAACTTGGCACACAGAACTCCCATGACACAAAAGAAAATACTGGAAGGGTTTGGTGGACATTGACCTTGAGTTTGGGAGTTGTAGTTCACCTACATCCAGAGAGCACTGTGGACTCAAATAATGATAGATCTGGATCAAACTTGGCGCAAATACTCAATATATCCAAATGTGAACACAGGTGGAGTTTGGGGAAAATACACGTTGATATTTGGGAATTGTAGTTGCTGGGATTTATAGTTCACATGCAACCAAAGAGCCTTCTGAACTCCCCCAACAATGGAATTGAACCAAACTTCCCATACAGAACCCCCATGGCCAATAGAAAATAATGTATTTTCTGATTGTCTTTGGCGACCCCTCTGACACCCCCTCGCGACCCCCATAGGGGTCCCGACCCCCAGGTTGAGAAACACTGGTCTACATAGTTTTTTTGGATTCTCCATTCAGAGTCATTCCCGAAGCCACACAAGGCCCTTCCGTTACTTTGCTGGTTGGGTTCCCATGTTGAATAGTCTTCTGAAGCTTGTACGAGGGTTGAATGAAAAGTAATGCCTCCACCTTCATTACTTGGGTTTGGATGGGAATATTTTAATACATCAAACGCAGAAATAATCCTTAGGATGTGCTCTTTAACTACCACTATTCACTTTTCCACATAATCACTAGACCAGGGGTGTCCACACTTTTTCAGCATGTGAGCTACTTTTAAAACAACCAAGTAAAAAAATCTACCTTCCACCCGCGCGCATCTTCTGCGTTCGCGCATCTTCTTTCCACCCACGGCTCAGCGCTGCATTTGCGCGAGGCCTGGGTACACGAGCAGGCCCCCTCGCCTCCACTCCTGCCAGGGACTGCACACCGCCGCCGGCGTACTCACCCCCTCATAGCTGCCAGGGAACAGAGACCTCGACTCGGGGCGGGCGGTTGGGCGACTTCCGCCGACGATCCACATGGCCCTCAGGCTGCTCCTTCCAACCACGCGGGCAAGGCTGCCAGCGGGCATGCGCATGTGCGCGCGCGCAGACCCACCTCTCTGGCCAACCTTTTGCCTTTCATGTCACGTGACAACAACTGCCATGCACTTCCGGCCGTGTTCTTGCGCGCTTTCCTGAGGGAGGCTTTCAAAGAAAGGGGGCAGGGCCTGGGCCTCTCGACATGCGCAAACTAGCCCCGGCCCCTCGGCTATTGGCCAGTGTCGTTCCTTCACACTGCCTTTACATTCTGTGGTGCCTCCGCTGCCGGTGCCTCTGTGGTGCCTCTCTCGTCCGGAAGCAACCATGGACGGTACGCCGCATGGATTGTGCGCACGCACAGAAGTTGCACTGCGCGCAGGGCAGAAGCACCCCATCTGGCTGTGATCTACCTTCTTTTGACCTGTGATCGACTGGTCGATCGCGATCAACTTCGTGGGCAGCCCTGCACTAGGCAATTGGATACATTTCTGCCAACAATGAACACGTTTTCTGAAGCTGTCACGGAAGAAGTCGACAGTCCGTTTCCGCAACCAGTGCCTCAAGGTCTTAATCAGAAGCATAATGATGTCCCCACAGATCTTCTTTCATTATCGGCAACAGAATTCAATGACTGCACATTGCTTAAGTCGCATTGACCGACCGTCTGTGCAGGGCTCCATACTTCGCACTTTAACAACACAACCTGCACAGCCAGTTGGTCAATGCAACTTAAACAACGTGCAGTCAGTGAATTCTTGACAGCAGAAAGTGTCACCCCAAAGGAGATTCATCAGAGGATGCAAGCTGTTTATGGTGATTGTGTTGATGTGAGTACTGTGCGTCGTTGGGTGGGTAAGTTTAAAGATGTTGAAGTGGAAACATCTGACTTGCGTGACAAAGAGTTTAATGTCCTGTGACAGCAACCACCGAGTTTCACAAGCAAAAGGTTGACAGATTGATTCAGGACGATCGTCGTATCACTCAGAGAGAAATTTCAAGCATAATCGGCATTTCACAAGAAGACATGGGTCACATTATCGCTTTACTTGGCTATCGGAAGATTTGTGCATGATGGGTACACAGCAGAACTTCAGAGACTGGATCTCACCACTGTGCGGCATCCTCCATACAGTCCAGATTTAGCTCTGCCTGGCTTCCATCTGTTCCCGATAATGAAAGAAGATCTGCGGGGACATCCTGATGCTTCTGATGATGACGTTGAGAGAACTGTGAGACGCTGGTTGCGGAAACAAAGTGTTGACTTCTTCCGCGATGGCTTCAGAAAACTTGTTTGTTTGTTTATTTATTTATTTATTTATTGTTCACTTTTATATATGGCTCCTCCCTGCAGGCTCGGGGCGGTTTACATAAAACAACAGATTAAAATGCAGCTAAAACACTTTGTTATATAAAACACAAGGACATGGTCAGAGTTGTCCGGGGGAACTTAGGTTGAAGGCCTGCTTAAAAAGGGTCATCTTGCAGGCCCTCCGGAAGGGGGCTAACTCCGTGATAGCCCGAACGTCGTCTGGTAACGCGTTCCATAGCGCCGGTGCCACCACGGAGAAGGCTCGTTGTCTTGTCACTGAGAGGTGACAGGAACGAACTGATGGAATTATCAGAAGGTTTTGTTCTTCTGAGCGCAGAGATCTCGGGGGAACGTATGGGGTGAGGCGGTCCCTCAGGTACACTGGCCCTAGACCATGCAAGGCCTAGACCATGCAAGTCAAAACCAGCACCTTGAAAACAATCCAGTACTCTATTGGCAGCCAGTGCAATTGCTGTAGGATTGGTGTGAGGTGCTCTCTTGCAGGTGCTCCCACCAGCAATCGGGCAGCAGCATTTTGCACAAGCTTGAGTTTCCGGGTTGTCGACAAGGGAAGGCCAATGTAGAGGGTGTTACAGTAGTCTAACCTCGAGATGACTGGTGCCTGGATCACCGTAGCGAGGTCATTCCTGGATAGGTAAGGAGCCAGTCGCCTAGCCTGCCGGAGACAGAGAAATGCTGTCCTGCTAACCGTGGAGATCTGAGTCTCCATCGATAGCAGAGGGTCTAATTGAACCCCCAGGCTTTTTACCAAAGATGATGGGCTTAGCCGCTTGCCATTCAGGGTAGGCAACCGTCACTCACCCATACCAGGACAACCCAGCCATAGGATCTCCGTCTTCGACGGATTCACCTTCAACCGGCTGGCACACAGCCATCCAGTCACGGCTTCAAGGCATTGGTGGAAACAATCGGGTACGGTGTCCGGCCTGCCGTCCATTCTCAGCGCCAGCTGGGTGTCATCAGCATACTGATGGCACTCCAGACCAAAATCGTGAACCAGTCGGGTGAGCGGACGCATGTAGATGTTAAACAATAAAGGGGAAAGGATAGCTCCTTGGGGGAACCCGCAACTTAATGGGACTTAATGTTAGTCGTTGGCAGAAACGTCTCCAATTGTCTGGTGATTATGTGGAAAAGTAAATAGTGGTCGTTAAAGAGCGCATTCTCGGGATTATTTCTGCATTTGATTTATTAAAATATTCCCATCTAACCCCAAGTAACGAAGGTGGAGGCATTACTTTTCATTCGCTCATGGAATACTAACAACAGGGACTCAAAGGGTGAAGGCAAGGCAAGGCCTCGGGGCTAGAACAGCCCAGCAGGAAGTGCCCGGATTCGGAAGAGGATGGTGGAAATCAGAGAGGGAAGGAGGGAGGACACTTCTGCTTCCGGTCCCACCTCTTTTCCCCCTTCTCCTCCTTCTCCTCCACTTTTGGGAAACGAAGAGAGAGTTTGGGAGCACTCCTTTAATTGAAGGGGAAATGCTGGAGAAAAAGGGGAGCGTTGGATAAGATGGAATGTCAGATAAGCGAAGGTCGGATAAGCAAGACTCTACTGTACAATTGTTCATCGTGCCCAGAAAACTCACAGCAACCCGATGAAGAACTGCTTCGACACCCAGAGCCTTCCCAGTGAATGGGAGGCATCTTGCTGGTTGATGGCACCCCTTTGCCATCTAAGCAGGGAGTTGCTTCTTCTTGCCACATCAGGAAGCATGTTCACATCAAGCTTTGAAAGAATGGGTGGACATGGCTTTCAAAACATGGTGGAAAAAATGCATCGTTAAATGCCATTCAAGGGTGCACAGGTTGGCTCTTTTATTTGTTGAGTTTTGCCGGTTGGTTGATTAGTTTTTAAGCCGGTCGAGCTGTAGGTTGGCTGGTTTTTCTTGACAAACAGGGAAGGAATGCGCAAAAACGAGAGAGGAGGCATTTCTGCCCATCTAATTGAGCCTGAACATCTTGCGCAGAGAGGTCACCAAAACCCAGTTCTTTACCTCCCCAGCCTTCACTGTTAGGGAAGCCACTAAATACCTCACTGCCCCCATGGCATACCTAACGGGCCTGGAGGTGCCCAAATACCGAAGGGCTTTTACCCTGGCAAGATACCATGCCCTCCCATTGGCCGTATTGGAGGGGAGGTATCAGAAGACCCCCTTCAAGCAGAGACTATGCCCCTGTGAGTCTGGTCATGTGGAAACAACTGAGCACATGCTTCTTCGATGCATGTTCTACAGAGATCTTAGATCCAGGGCCGGACCTAGGAAATTTTAAATGGTAAGCGAACAGTATTTTGGCACCCCCCAAACAATCACTTGGGGATCCGGCGCTGCCTGGGTCATTTGAGACAAGGTTGGTCTATCAGGTATTTATGAGGCTCGCTGTGGTCTCAGGAAGTTAGTGATGGTACTGTGAGTCCCATCGTCCACGGTCCATCCTCCTCCAAACAGCACCAGGATGTAGAGTGGGCCATAGGGGCCCTGTGTGCCTACTTTGGTCTTGATCAGTCATTGGAAGAGGGTCGCAGCAGTCTCAGGAAGTGATTAGAGGTACTTCAAGTCCCACCATCCATGGTCCGCCTTCCTCCAAACTGCAGTAGGATGTGGAGAGGGTCGTGGGAGGTCTATGTGGCAAGTTTAGTCTTTGTTGGTCTTTGTTGGGGGCCACAGAGGTCTGTGGGAACGGAAGGGTGCAAAAGTACTACAAATCCCATCATCCATTGTCTGTCCTCCCCCAAACCTCACCAGGATGTAAAGGGGTTCATGGCGGTTATGTGTGCCAAGTTTGGTCTTGATCAGTCATTGAGGTTTGCAGCCGTCTCAGAAAGTGAGTGAAGATACTTCAAGCCCCATCATCCATGGTCCATCCTCCTTGAAACAGCACCAGAGTGTAGAGTGGGTCAAGGGGGCTCTGTGTGCCAAATTTGGTCTGTATTGATCATAGGATGAGGATCACATTGTTTTCAGAAAGTGAGTGAAGGTACTGCCAAGTCCCATCATCTGTGGTATGTCCTCCTCACAACTGCACCAGGATGTAGAGTGGGTCATGGATACTCTGTGTGCCAAGTTTGGGCCTGGTCTGTGATTTGTAGGGGCTACACTGTTCTGTGAGAAATGAGTCGGGTGAAGGTACTGCAAATCCCATCATTTGTAGGCCATCCTGCCGTAAACCGCACCAGGTTGTGAAGTGGGCCATTGAGCCCCTGTGCGCCAAGTTTGGTCCTGATCCGTCATTGCTGTGGGCCGCAGTGACTGGCTGCCTGAGGGCTTTCCTTTTCCCTCTGCGTCACCTTAGAATGTTGGAATCTAGAAGCTGGCCAATTAGAGCCGGTTTTGCAAATTCTCCCTCAGTGGCAACCAATCGTGTTGTTTGAATGTAGAGGCTTGGATTCTTGGATGCTGGCCAATCAGAGTCCTTTATGCAAATACTCCCTCAGTGGCAACCAATCCCCTCTGTCTGCTGCCTTAGAATGTTGGTATGCTGAGGCTGGTCAATCAGAAGACCATATGCAAATAATACCACAGTGGGAGCCAATGAGAAAGCTGCCACATTTCCGCCCTCCGCACGCATACATACAAACATTCTCTTTTATCATATATATATAGAATAGAATATAGAATATATAGAATAGAATATAGAATATATATAGTGTGTGTGTGTATGCATATATATATATATATATATATATATATATATATATATATATATATATATATTGGGTGCATATACAAAGTTGGGCCCTCCAAGTATTTT
The DNA here is from genome assembly GCA_030556195.1 of Anolis apletophallus. Classification (NCBI taxonomy): domain Eukaryota; kingdom Metazoa; phylum Chordata; class Lepidosauria; order Squamata; family Anolidae; genus Anolis; species Anolis apletophallus. Next base: position 41,781,986 of record JARBWK010000015.1, on the reverse strand, counting down.
GGACTTCCTACTGGCTGTTTGGAATTGTGGGAGTTGAAGTCCAAAACACAAGTTGGCCCATGCCTTCCTTCCTTCCCAACATTTTCCCTGCTCTATTCCTATTCTCTTTGAGCGTGTGTGTGTGTGTGTCTATATCTATATTCCCCTTCCTTCCTTCTCAGCCCTATACCCCAGAATATCAAGGCAGAAAATCCCACATTAACTGAGTGTGGACTCAGATATTCAAAGCAGATATTGTGGGATCTAGGGCTGTGTGGAAGGGCCCTCACCCTCTTCCCTCCTTTCTTCCTATTCTTTGTGTGGGTCTGTACATTCCCCATCCTTCCTTCCTCCTCACCCTTTTCCCTCCCCTCTTCCTATTCTCTTTTTGTGTGTATGTATATATGTGTGTGTATCAGGTCTAGGCTAACTTCGGGAGCAAGGGCCCGGGGGTTGGGCTAGGTGCCCTCTGGCTGGCAGGCTCGTCTGGCCGCCCAGTCCTGCTCAGGTAAGGGCGCCCACGTGGCCTCCTCCCTCGGCCTCGTGCACCGGTGGCAGCAGCGGCAACAAAGGGAGGACACGCGCAGGGGGCAAGGGAGACGGGAAAGGCGGGCGCCTCTGCCCCCTTCTCTCTCGCCCTGCGCAAGCCATCCTCGGCAGGGGCAGGGGAGGGAAAGGGTGCGCAGGGTGAGGGATGAGACGTGCACAGGGCAAGGCAGGGAGAACGGAAAGGCACGCACCACTGCCGCCTCCTCTCTCGCCCTGCGTGAGCCTTCCTCCCACCCTGCTGCAGGCCCGGATTAAGCCCTTTTGGCGCCCTAGGCCAAAGGCTCCGGCTCCGCGGCTCTGCCTCTTCCTCCTCGTGGCTCCGCCTCTTCCTCTTCGCCAGTGCGAGGGGGAGGAAGGAAAGCCCCATCCCCGGAGCCAGTGCTGATCTCCGGCCGCTTCTGCACCTGCGCGCGTGGCACCATAGACTCTCAGAAGCAGCAGAACGGCCTCTGAGAGTCTATGGCGCCCTGCACGCAGGCGCAGAAGCGGCTGAAGATCGACTTTTTATTGGAAAAACTTTGGGGGGGGGTCTGGATCTGGCACCCCCCCCCCATGGCTGCGCCCCTAGGCCGTGGCCTAGTGTGGTCTTATGGATAATCCGGGCCTGCCCTGCCGGCACCCCTGGGGGCGTGGCGCCTGGCCCTGGATGCGCCCTTTGGCCAAGTGGTGCCCTGAGGCGGCCGCTTAATTTGCCTCCACTAAGATCCGCCCCTGCTTAGATCCAATCTCATTGGACCATGGCTTTCAAAATACCCGGGGCGCAGTGAAAAACATGCTTCCACCCTGCCGCTTTCAGACTCTAACACTGCAATAACTTACAGTGTTGCTAAGTTCTGTGCTGCTGCTCTTAAAATCAGACGGGGGATGATTGACACCGTAAGGCAACACCCTGCTGGGAATGCAGTTAGAGCAGCATGTCACAGCTGAAACGCTACTAGACTCGCAGTGTGCCCCTTCCTTCCCCTTTAGTGCCCCCCACCAGTGTTTTCGACCTCTCTCATCAATCTCTCCCCTCCCCCTTCGGTTCCATACCTGTTACAATATCCTGTCTTTTAATATATATATATATATATATATATATATATATATATATATATATATTATACTGATTTCTAATCTAATTTTAAATAACTGCGTACTGGGGAGTTGTCCTTTCCTTCTCAGGGCGCTTGTGCCCGCTTTGGGCAGGTCAGTGACCGTACTAAAGTAATAAAGTAATAAAGTTCTTTACCAATGTGTTGGTGGCTCTCCTCTCCCTTATTGCTTCACATGTTCATTGGTTTTTATAATATTTATCTTTCCATGGTTGCCAAGCAGAGCTTGTCAACCTCATTTGTCGATCTCGCCAAAGCCTTCGACACTGTGAGCAGAAAAGGTCTGTGGCAGATCCTGGAACGTCTAGGATGTCCCCCCAAATTCCTCAAAATGATTATCCTGTTACATGAGGGCCAACGCGGTCAAGTCGGATATGGCGATGCTCTCTCGGAGCCCTTTCCCATAACTAATGGAGTGAAACAAGGTTGTGTTCTTGCACCAACCCTATTTACAATCTTCTTCAGCATGATGCTCCAAAGGGCTACGGCAGATCTCGAAGAAGAAGACGGCATATATATACGCTATCGTACTGATGGTAGCTTGTTCAACTTCAGCCGTCTGACGGCTCGCACTAAGACTCTAAACCACACTTTTTCATCACGGGAGCTACTGATTAAGAAACCAAGTCCCAAAGATCACCTGCCCAGAAATCTAAAATGTATAACTATTTTCTTATTTATTTATTTATATTTATTATTATTCATTTTTATGTACCGCTCCTTCCAGCAGGCTCGGGGCAGTTTACATAAAATAAAGTTATAAAACATCAACATTTCAATTTAATAACAACAATATAAAACAAAGCATGAAAATACATCCAACCACCCCATTTCTCCCACACTGCCATATTGCCACACATATTATCAGCCAGAAAGTAAGAAAAGGCTGTTGAACTGCAAGGCCATTTAATACTCAGCAAGGTAAACAAAGGGGCATGCAAAAATACATCCAACCACCCCATTTCTCCCACACTGCCATATTACCACACATATTATCAGCCAGAAAGTATGAAGAGGCTGTTGAACTGCAAGGCCATTTAATGCGCAGCAAGGTAAACAAAGGGCCATGCAAAAATACATCCAACCACCCCATTTCTCCCACACTGCCATATTACCACACATATTATCAGCCAGAAAGTAAGAAGAGAGGCTTTTGAACTGCAAGGCCATTTAATACTCAGCAAGGTAAACAAAGGGGCATGCAAAAATACATCCAACCACCCCATTTCTCCCACATTTCCATATTCCCCAACATATATTTCTCAAGGAACAAAGCAAGCAGAGAGGCTTTGGAGCTAAAATGCCATTTTTAAACATTAAAAATAAACAAAGAGACATGCCACAGAACAATCAAGCACCCACCCCAAAGTAAAAAGACCGATCTTTGAGATGCGGTAAGGAAATTACCCCAAAGCATCCTTCTTCTTCTCTGTCGTTGCTCCTATTTCCACGCCGCCAGCATGCGTGCCGCCTCCAAGAGCTCACGAGAAGTCCAAGAGGCAAAATGGGTGCTTCTGCGCATATGCGTGGGGCCAGCCATGCATCGCGTCATCAGGCCCGCCCCTTTGGACTCCTACTACTCTGAATCGCTTCATAAGGACGGTGGGAGGAGGAGGAATCCAAAATAGGGGGCCCATTCTGCCTCTTGGACTCTGGAGCTTTTGGAGGTGGCGCGCGAGCAGGGAGCAGGGAAGAGCAACGACGGAGGACTTCTTTGCAGCATGCAGGGGCGCGTGAAGAGGACCAACAGCAAAAAAACCTGGGCAGGGGTCTGAAGATCACCAGGATGAGGCCCGAAGATCACCCTGGTGATCGAGATCACCATTCTGAGCACCCCTGCTCTAAACTATCTAGTCCGTGAGCTGCATTTTGCTGACGATGCTGCCCTTGTCGCCCACTCAGAAGCAGCCCTGCAGCGCCTCACATCTTACTTTGCAGCAGCTGCAGAGCTATTTGGGCTGGAAGTCAGCCTGAAGAAAACGGAAGTCCTCTACCAGCCCGCACCACAGGAAGAACACCATCATCCCCACGTCAGCATAGGCACATCTGTGCTTAAGTCCGTTCAGCAGTTCACCTCCCTGGGAAGCATCATCTCTTCAGACACCAAGATTGACAAAGAGATAGATCACAGATTATCAAAGGCATAGAGTGCATTCGGAAGGCTTCACAAAAGAGTCTGGAGCAACAAGCATCTGAGGCAAAGCACCAAAATCAGTGTGTACAGAGCTATCATACTGTCCATCCTCCTCTATGGGTCTGAAACATGGGTCACCTATCGCCAATACCTACGACTCCTCGAACGCTTTCATCAGCGCTGTCTTTGCACAATCCTAAATATACACTATGTGACGAATGTTTCTGTCCTTGAGCAAGCAGGGATCACCAGCATTGAAGCCATACTAATAAGAACATGGCTGCGCTGGGCAGGGCACGTCTCTAGGATGGAGGACCACCGCCTCCCAAAGATACTACTCTATGTTGAACTTGCCATGGGTCAGCGCAGGAGAGGCGCCCCCAAAAAGAGATATAAGGACTTCCTGAAACAACATCTCAGGCTCGGCCAGATTGATCACCAACAATGGTCCACCCTGGCCTCACATCGGGAGGCATGGAGACGCACTATCCACAATGCTGCGGCCTCTTTCGAGAAGACACTCTGAATGAGAAATGACAACGCAGAAAGAACCGCAACTTGGAAACAACATCACCCAAGGAGACTTTCTGCTGTGCTTTCTGCAACCAAACTTGACTTTCTCAGATTGGCCTTTTTAGTCATCAACGCGCCTGTAAAAATCGTGGGATGAGTCCTTCCTGAATCTTCGTTCGCGAAGTAATGCCGAGAGCGATCTTTCCGTGGTTGCCAAGCAGAGCTGGGTTACACCGCCATTGATGGGAGATGACTCACTGGAGAGCAGTCCCAGCATTCATTTCTGCTTTGTCAAATACCGTGGGATGTGCCCACTGCTGCTCTTGACCTTGGGGCTTCAAGGGGAAAGAGCAGTATCTAAAGTAATATACTGTATATTGTATGTAAACCCAGTTAGGGAAAATGAGGAAATTGCTCTCACATCAAACACTCTATGGATGAAATGCTAGAAGCATCTAAATTGTATAAGCCAGTGTTTTTCAACCTTTTTTGAGCCGCGGCACATTTTTTACATTTGCCAAATCCTGGGGCACACCACCAACCAAAATGACACAAAATGACACTCTAACACAGTAATACATATAGTTAATATGTTTTAAAATGTATTCATACACTCCGTGTGAGACCTGGACCTGTTTCGATGAACACAACATTGATATCCTGGCAGGAATGGCAGAAAGACACAAACTTCCCACACAGAACTCCCATAACCAAGAGAAAATGCTATAAGAGTTTGGTGGGCATTGACCTTGGGTTTTGGAGTTGTAGTTCACCTATATCCAGAGAGCAATGTGGACTCAAAAATGTTGGATCAGGACGAAACTTGGCATGAATACTCAATATGCCCAAATGTGAACACAGCTGGAGTTTGGGGGAAATAGACCTTGACATTTGGGAGTTGCAGTTTCTGGGATTTATACTTAACACACAATCAAAGAGCATCCTGAACTCTTGCAACAATGGAATTGAACCAAACTTGGCATATTGAACTCTCATTACCAACAGAAAGTACTGAAAGGGTTTGCTTGGGGATTGACCTTGAGGTTGGAAGTTGTAGTTCACCTACACCCAGAGAGCACTGTGGACTCAAACAATGTTATGTTATGTTGTTGTTTATTTTCTATCCAGATTCACAATGTTGGAAGGAGGCTCACCACTTTAAGGTCCCTAAAACAGGCATGGGAAAACTTTGGCCCTCTGGGTGCTTTGGACTCCAAGTCCCACCATTCCTAACAGCCTGAGGCCCTTTCCTGCTTAAGTGGCTGAGGGGAAAAAAGGAAAAGGGCCCGAGGCTGCTAGGAATGGTGGGACTTGGAGTCCAAAACACCTGGAAGGTCCAAGTTTGCCCATGCCAGCTTTCGACAGAGACCTCTTCCTCCCCCTCCCCCTTCGCGCCCTTTCTTCCCCCTCCTGCCCAACACTTACTATTTCTTCTCCACTGCCGCTTCTGCCGCCATTTTGATCTGAGGGGGCAGCGTGAGCGTGTTCAGGAGGGGAGGGGGGAGGGAGGAAGACGTGACCCGTGCGGGCGCTACTGCGCAGACTCGCCCCAGAGCAAAGCGAGGCAATGTGAGCAGAGCGAGGCTGGGAAGAAGGGAGCCCGAGTGGAGAAGAAAAAGTGTTTGGCAGGAGGGGGAAGAAAGGGGATTGGAGGTTCCCATTTCCCACGGCACACCTGAGGATCGCTCACGGCACACTAGTGTGCCACGGCACACTGGTTGGGAAACACTGCTCTAGACCTTGCTCAGCCCTGGGTTGTTGTCATAGAGTTGCTAGCAGTCAGTCTTAAGTGTTTAATTCGTGGAGTTCTCAGCTTCGTCTGGTTCTATGTGGAAACGCTTGTGGTTACTTCTCATGTTTGCCAAACCTCTGTTCTATGCGGTAGATTTTTGTGGTCTGAAATCATGTTTGCCGACAAGACGGCGAGTAAGAAGCACAAGGAAGGACCTCCCGGATTTGTTTACCGGCTTCTTAAAAGACGTCTGGTTATTTCTAATGCCGTGCCCCAATCGCAGAGTTTTGTGCGTGGCTCTAGGGTTTCTGTGAGTTTTCCGGGCTGTTTGTCCATGTTCGAGAAGCATTCTCTCCTGACGTTTCGCCCACATCTCTGGCAGGCATCCTCAGAGGTTGTGAGGTCTGTTGGAAACTGGGCAAGTGGGGTTTATATATCTCTGGAATAATGTCCAGCGTGTATATATGAAGTGTATATATCCCTGTGGAATGATGTTCACGGTGGGAGAAATAACACTTGTCTGTTGGAGGCAAGTGTGAATGTTGCCATTGGTCAGCTTAATTAGCATTGGATGGCCTTGCAGCTTCAAAGCCTGGCTGCTTCCTGCCTTGGGGAATCCTTTGTTGGGAGGTGTTAGCTGGTCCTGACTGTTTCCTGTCTAGAATTTCCCTATTATTGTTATTGGCTGGGTGGCCATCTGTTGGGAGTCCTCTGATTGTGCTTTTCCAGCATGACAGAAGGGAGTTGGACTGCATGGACCCTGGCTTCCGCTATTACTATTATTACTATGGACCGTCTGACCATGTCCCAGAAGCATTCTTTCCTGACGTTTCACCCACATCTCTGGCAGGCATCCTCAGAGGTTGTGAGGTCTGTTGGAAACTAGGAAAATGGGGTTTATATATCTGTGGAATAATATCCAGGGTGAGAGAAAGAACTCTTGTCTGTTGGAGGCAAGTAGGAATTTTGCAAATAATCACATTGATTAGCGCTGAATAGCCTTGCAGCTTCAAAGCCTGGCCGCGTCCATTAAAATGAATGAAATCTGGCTGCCATTTTTTTTCTTTAAAAACTCTAAAATCAGGACAGTAAATAAAGACCAACACTCAGAAAACAGGGAAGTTCCAGACAAGAAACCATCAGGGTAAGCTAACGCCTCAAGCAGGAAGCAACCAAGCTTTGAAGCTGCAAGGCTATTTAATGCTAATCAAGCTGGCCAATGGCAGCTTTCACACTTGCCTCAAACAGATAAGAGTTTTTTTTCTCCCACCTCCACTTCACTTGCCTAGTTTGTTTATTTATTATTATTTATTTTATTATTTGGGCTTGTACGCGGCCACTCCCCGAGGACTCGGAGCGGCTTACAGTCAAGTAAAAACACACAGAGGTAAAAGCATACATATTAAACTAGCTTAAAAGAAAGAATTCCAGCCTAGCAATCAAAGGCTAGCCGGAAAAGGTGAGTCTTGCAGGCCTTGCGGAAGGAGAGAAGGTCCTGCATGGCCCGCGCATCGCTTGGAAGAGTGTTCCATATTGACGGCGCCACTACAGAAAAGGCTCTGCCCCGGGTCGATGAGAGACGGATTGCTTTGAAGGTCGGTACTTCAAGGAGGTTCATTTGTTCGGAACGAAGTGACCTCTGGGGTTGGTAGGGGAGGAGACGGTCCCTCAGATACAGCGGCCCCAGACCATGCAAGGCCTTGAAAGTTAACACCATCACCTTGAAGGTGATCCGGTGCTCGACGGGAAGCCAATGGAGCTGCTGGAGGATGGGAGTTATGTGACATCTCATTGGAGAACCAGTGAGAAGTCGTGCAGCGGCATTCTGGACAAGCTTAAGTTTCCGGATCACTAACAAGGGCAGGCCGATGTAAAGGGCGTTACAGTAGTCCAGTCTCGAGATGACCGTGGCTTGGAGCACCGTGGCCAGGTCGTCTCTGGATAGGTAGGGGGCCAGACGCCTAGCTTGCCGCAGATGGAAATAGGCGGTTTTGCTGACGCTGGAGACCTGGGCCTCCATCGAAAGCAACGGGTCTAAGACGACCCCAAGGCTCTTAACTGAGGATGTCGGGCATAATGCCTCACCATCCAAGCTAGGCAGTCAGACCTCCCCACCCACCGGGCGGCCCAGCCACAGTATCTCCGTCTTTTCTGGATTCACCCTCAATCTACTGGCACGCAGCCAACCAATAATGGCTTCAAGGCACTGTTGGAAACAAGAGGGTACGGAGTCCGGCCGGCCTTCCATTTTCAGAACGAGCTGGGTGTCATCAGCGTACTGATAACAGTCCAGCTCAAAGCTTCGGACCAGACCAGCAAGTGGTTGCATATAGGTGTTAAATAATAGAGGGGAGAGAATGGCACCTTGAGGGACCCCACAGGTAAGTGGAGCCCTCTCCGAAACCAAACCACCCCTTTCCACTCGCTGTCCCCGATTGTGGAGAAAGGGCAACAGCCATGTCAAGGCTGTTCGCCTGACTCCAGCAACGGCAAGGCGGTGGGCCAAAAGATTGTGATCGACCGTATCAAAAGCTGCTGTGAGGTCCAATAACACAAGCATCGCTGAACCGTTTCCAACAGACCTCACAACCTCTGAGGATGCCTGCCATAGATGTGGGTGAAACCAGGCCCGGATTGCCCATAAGGCCAGACTAGGCCATGGCCTTGGGCGGCAGGTTTTGGGGGGGCAGGGGATTCGGCCCCCCACAACTTTTAAACCGCCCCCTCGCAGCGCTTTCCCCCCGCCCTCTCCCGAGAGAGTCATCATACCTCGGGAGAGGGTGGGGGGAGAGTGCTGCGAGGGGGCGGGGAGGAGGGAATGGCGCCCTCCCCTCACCTGGGTCGCCCCTTGCAAAGGAAGGAGGTGGCGAGGAGGAGGAAGGGAAGCCCGCCGGCGGGCATGCATGCATGTCTTGGCGCATGCCCCAGCAGCCCTTCCTTCTCCTCCTCCTCCTGGCCCCCTCCTTCCTTTGCAAGGGGGAGGCCCAGGTGGCCAGGAGGAGGCCAGGACTTCCCTTCCTCCTCGCGCCTTCCTTTCGGTCGCGGGAGGAGGAGGAGGCGGCGGCGGACGGAAGCCCCACAAGCAGTGCCACGCGCCTTCCATCCACCTCCTCCCGCGACCGAAAGGAAAGTGCGAGGTGGACGGAAGCTGCGGGACGGTGCCGCGCACCTTCCGTCCACCTCCTCGGGCCCTCTTTCCGGTCACGGGAGGAGGAGGCGACAGAAGCCGCACGGCACCGGCCGCCGCCGCCTCCTCCCGCGAACGGAAGGAAAGCGCAAGGAGGCAACGGAAGCCGCACGGCCGGGGCTGCTGTCGCACATGCGCAGCAGCGCCCTGGGGGCGTGGCTTCCCGCGCCCTGGGGGGGGCGGCGCGGGGCGTCTTGGCCTCAGGCGGCCAAAGATGCTAATCCGGGCCTGGGTGAAACGTCAGGAGAGAATGCTTCTGGAAGATGGCCAGATGGCCCGGGAAACTCACAGCAACCCAGTGGTTCCGGCCATGAAATCCTTCGACAGCACAAGAAAGAGAAGGTTTGGGAGCCCCCTATCAGATTGACCCACCAGCAATTCTTTACTGTGCTGTTCATTTCTTTCTCTCTTTTTTCTCTTTCTCTTTCTCATTCCCCTCTTCTTTTTTTGTCCTTTGCCCCACTTGATGCCGTGTGGGTGTATGATGTGCTGCCGTTGCAAAGGGAGGGTGCCTCCCTCAAAGGTGTGGCACACCTGGGTCGCTGACCCAGGTCGCTGAACGGATGACGACAGTTAGCTCCTAAAACAAAAAAGGCGGAGGGGGTTGTTCTTTGTGTTATTCCGAGTCGTTCACAATAAAGAGCTTATGTACACACACCTTACACGTATTTGCAAAGTCCATAAATAAGATCACAAGGAAATTGGCACTATATAGAAAACTCTTGAGTCTTTCCGCCACTTGAGATAAGAGGAGAGCGGGGTAATATTACATCCCGGAGCCGAGAAATTGCCCCATCTTATAAGACAGTGTTTCTCAGCCTTCCTAATGCTGCGACCCCTTAATACAGTTCCTCATGTTGTGGTGACCCCCAACCATAAAATTACTTTTTGTTGCTACTTCATAACTGTAATTTTGCTATTGTTATGAATAGTAATGTAAATATGTGATATGCAGGATGTACGTATTTTCATTCATTGGACCAAATTTGGCACAAATACCTGATACACCCAAATTTGAAAACTGGTGAGGTGCGGGCAGGGGGGTTGATATTGTCATTTGGGAGTTGTAGTTGCTGGGAGTTATAGTTCACCTACCATCAGAGAACATTCTGAACTCCACCAATGGGGGAATTGAACCAATCTTGGCACACATGACCAACAGAAAATACTGGGAGGTTTTGGTGGGCATTCACCTTGAGTTTTTGGAGTTGTAGTTCACCTACATACAGAGAGCACTGTGGACTCAAACAATGATGGATCTGGACCAAACTTGGCACGAATATTAAATATGCCCAAATGTGGACACTGGTGGAATTTGGGGAAAATAGGCCTTGACATTTGGGAGCTGGGATTTATAGTTCACCTACAATCAAAGAGTTCTCTGAACCAATGATAGAATTGGGTCAAACTTCCCACACAAAACCGCCATGACCAACAAAAATACTATGTTTTCTGATAGTCATTGGTGACCCCCCTGACATCCCCTCACGACCCCCCAGGGGTCCCGACCCCCAGGTTGAGAAACACTGTTATAAGAGTAAGTTGGGCTCACAAGAGGACGGGAAAGCAACGTTTTCAACATATTACTCCTGTTTTAGAGCCTTAAACTTTAAACCAGTAGCTCCCAAAATTTTTTGGCCTACTGCCTCCTTTCTAGAAAAGAATTTATTTATTTATTTATTTATTTATTTATTATTTCGATTGATATACCACCCTTCCCAAAAAGGCTCAGGGTGGTTCACAACAATGAATACACAACACTATGTAGTTAAAAACAGAATAAAAACATATTAGGAGCAAAATGGAAAGCACAACCTTAGAGCAGTGTTTCCCAACCAGTGTGCCGTGGCACACTAGTGTGCCGTGAGCGATCAGCAGGTGTGCCGTGGGAAATTGGAACCTCCAATCCCCTTTCTTCAACCTCCTGTCGAACACTTTTTCTTCTCCACTCGGGCTCCCTTCTTCCCGGCCTCGCTCTGCTCGCTTTGCCTTGCTTTGCTCACGCTGCCGCTTCTTCGGGAGGGGGGAGGGAGGAAGACGTGACCCGTGCAGGCGCTACTGCGCAGACTCGCCCCACGTCTTCCTCCCTCCCCTCCACAGTGCTCTCTGGATATAGGTGAACTACAACTCCAAAACTCAAGGTCAATGCCCACCAAACTCTTATAGTATTTTCTCTTGGTTCTGGTAGTTCTGTGTGGGAAGTTTGATTCCATTCCATCATTGGTGGAGTTCAGAATGCTCTTTGATTGCGGGTGAACTATAACTCCCAGCTGTTGAGCAAGACCTTCGTGTGTGTCTTTCTGCCATTCCTGCCAGGATATCTATGTTGTTATCATCGAAACAGGCCCAGGTTTCACACTGAGTGTACAAATACATTTAAAAGCATATTAACTATATGTATTACTGTGTTCGAGTGTCATTTTGTGTCATTTTGGTTGGTGGTGTGCCCCAGGGTTTTGTAAATGTAAAAAATGTGCCGCGGCTCAAAAAAGGTTGAAAAACACTGCCTCAGAGATTAAACGCCTGGCAGAACAGGGTGGTCTTACGGGCCCTCCTGAAGGCCTGTCACTCCGTTATTGCCCGTGCCTCTGCCGGGAGGGCGTTCCACAGGGTAGGCGCCGCTACAGAAAAGGTGCGCTGCCGAGTCGTTGACAATCGGCAAATCTTGAGTGATGGAACCTCCAGTAGGTTTTGACCCATGGACCGTAGTGGCCTCTGGGGAATGTGCAGGGAGAGGCGGTCCTTCAGGTACAGTGGCCCCAGGCCATGCAAGGCCTTGAAGGTTAACACCAGCACTTTGAACGCATTCCGGTAATCGATGGGGAGCCGGTGCAAGCGCTGGAGGACTGGTGTGATGTGGCATGTTAGTGTCACTCCAGCCAGCAGTCGAGCTGCAGCGTTTTGCACCATCTTCAGTTTCCGGATTACCGAGAAAGGAAGGCCAATGTAAAGGGCGTTACAGTAGTCCAGTCTTGAGATGACCGTGGCCTGGATTACCATGGCTAGGTCGTCACTGGAAAGGTAGGGTGCCATCCGCCTCGCCTGGTGCAGATAGAAAAACGCTGCTCTGCTCACGGCGGAGACCTGAGCCTCCATCATCAGCAGAGGGTCCATTATTGGCAGCCGGAGCTTGCCCCCCCCCCCCGGATGACCCAGCCACAGGACCTCCGTCTTCGACAGGTTCACCTTCAACCTGCTGGCCCATAGCCACCCAGTCACGGCTTCCAGGCACTGATGGAGATACTCGGGTACAGAGTCCGGCCAGCCTTCCATCCTCAGCACCAGCTGGGTGTCATCAGCGTACTGGTGACACTCCAGACCACAGCTACGCACCAGTTGGGCCAGTGGACGCATATAGATGTTAAATAGCAGAGGAGAGAGGATAGCCCCTTGGGGGACCCCGCAATTAAAGGGGACCCTTTCCGAGACCATCCCTCCCCTCTCCAACCGTTGTTCCCGATCTTGGAGAAAGGAGGCCACCCACTACAGTGGTTGCATGTAGATATTAAATAATACTCACCTCCCCCCTAGAAATTAATTTTTTTTAAAAATGTAATAGCAATTAAACATAAAGATATATGTATTAATGCCGTGGTTCTCAACCTTTCTAATGCCGTGACCCCTAAATAAGGTTCTTCATGTTGTGGTGACCCCCAACCATATTTTCGTTGCTACTTCATAAATAATTTTGCTACTCTTTATGAATTCTAATGCAAATATCTAATATGAAGGATGTATTTTCATTGTTGCAAATTGAACATAATTAAAGCATAGTGATTAATCACAAAAACAATATGTTTGGGGGAGTGTAGACAACGGATGATGGGATTTGCAGTACCTTCGACCAATTATCCTCTACTAAATATTTTCATTATTCCTATAAAACTCAAATAACCCAAAATAAAGTAAAATAAAATATTATATATTACTATTTTGTACAATACCACTATTGTTTGTAATATTACATATAATATAAAATATATCATCATTCTATTGTTATATTATTATATTGTATTATATTGTATGACAATATTAAGCAGAACTGTATAATAATCAACAAGAAATGCAATGTAAATGCATCAAAATCAGAATCTATTACCTATCACCCGACTCATAATCCATAGGAGTCTCCCATAAGTCCAAAATTAGGATCCCAATGTAAATGTAAATAGAAAAACAGCCAAAATGTTCAAATGAGGTCGAATACAGGCAGCGCGGCCTGGGCAAACTTGGGCCCGCCCTCCCTCCTTCTAGGTGTTTTGGACTCCAACTCCCACAACTCCTCACAGCCTCAGGCCCCTCAGGTCTAGGCAGAAATAGAGCCGAAGAGAGGAAGGAGGGAGAGAAGAGGTCACAGAGGAGGAGGAGGAGGAAAGCCCTTCATTCATTCCTTCACTTACACTTCCTTCACTGATTCTTTTCTCCTTCCCCGCAAACGCGCACGCGGCGGAGACAAAGGGAGAGGGGAAGCACTCCCTGCCTGCCCAATAGGGAGTGTTTTGCTTACAGGCTTCTGCGCAAGGGAGCTACTGGGCATGCGCGGAGGTTTTCGCGCATGTGCAGTTGCTCCTGCGCTCAACTTCAGCTCCGGAGCAACTGCGCCTGCGTGAAAACCTCCGCGCATGCCCAGAAGCTGCGTCGGAGCGCACAAGGCCGGGGTCAAAAAGCAGGCAGCTGCAGCACTGTCTGAGGAACATCGGCAGGGCCAGGATGGCGCCCCATGCGGCCAGGATGGCGCCCCCTTCCCAGATGGCGCCCTAGGCGGCCGCCTACTTGGCCTATCTTGTAGGACCGCCCCTGCTTTGGCCCCTCCTTCCTTCACTCGAGGAAGGAGGGGTGCCCGACATGAGCAAGGAAGACGGGGAACGAAGTCGCGTCAGAGGCCCTAGGGGCAGGACTTTGCTCCGCCTCTTCGTCGCTCACGCCGGGCGCCGTTCCTTCCTCAAGTGAAGGAAGGAGAGGCCGCCGCAAGTGAGGAAGAGGTGGAGCGTTGCCCCGCCCCTAGGGCCTCTGACGCGGCTGCGCTCCGCCTTTTCCTCGCTCGCTCCGAGCGCCGCTCCTTCCTCAAGTGAAAGAAGGAGGGGCCGACACGAGCGAGGAAGGGGCGGGGCACGAGCGAGGAAGGGGCACGAGCGAGGAAGGGGTGCCCCTCCTTCCTTCCCTCAAGGAAGGAGTGGCGCCCGACGCGAGCGAAGAAGACGCTGAGGGAAGCCCCGCCCCTAGGGCCTCTGACGCGCATGCTCACCATCGGCCCGGGGGCGTGGCTTCCAATGTGTGGCCTAGGGCGCCACAAAGAGTTAATCCGGGCCTGCCCTGGATCTGGACCAAATTTGGCACAAATACTCAATATGCCCAAATTTGAATACTGGTGGGGTTGGGGGAGATTGATTTTGCCATTTGGGAGTTGCAGCTGCTGGGATTTATAGTTCACCTACAATCAAAGAGCATTCCGAACTCCCAACAGCAATGGAATTGAACTGAACTTGAGCAATAGAGAATACTGGACCTTGGAAATTGGGAGCTGCTTGCATTTTCCTTCGTGCCACGGCCGTCTCCCAGGAGGCGCCTGCAAATGCTTCAGCGACTCAGGGGGCGTTTGCAGGCGTGGAGGCTTTCCTCCTCCGCTGGACCAACTGGCGGGCACACACTCGCAAGTGCGCGACTGTCTCAGCTTTCCAGTTGGAATCCCTGGGCAGGCGTTGCTTGGAAACCGCAGCATGCGTGCCCTTCCTCTCCTCAACTTTGCCCACGTCGCAGTCCCGTATCGCCCCTTCCTTCCAAGGGACCTGTTGGATTGGAAGGGGCAACACAGGAATGCACCGTGGGCAGAATTGAGGAAAGGAAGGGGGGGGGCGCGCTGCAGTTTCCAGGCAGCGCCTGCACGGGGTTTCCAACTGGCAGGCACACACTTGCGCTCTTGTGAGTTGGAATCCCGCCCCCGCCCCCCAAATTCTCCTGAGCCTCCCACCACCCCCTTGGATCGCCTCACCACCCACTAGGGGGTGGTACCGCCTACTTTCGGAACCACAGTTTTAAACTATGGCAGGGAAATATGCAGTCCACCAGGTAATGACCTTGAATTTGGGAGTTGTAGTTCGCCTACATCCAGATAGCACTGCGGACTCAAACTTGGCACACATACTCAATATGCCCAAATGTGAACACTGGTGGAGTTTGGGGGAAACAGACCTTGACATTTGGGAGTTGTAGTTGCTGGGATTTATAGTTTTCCTACAATCAAAGAGTGTTAGGAACTCCACCAACGATGGAATGGAAGCAAACTTGGCACACAAAACTCTCATGACCAAAATAAATATGCCAGAAGGGTTTAGTGGGCATTGACCTTGAGTTTTGGAGTTGTAGTTCACCTACATCCAGAGAGCACTGTGGACTCAAACAATGATGGATCTGGGCTAAATTTGGCACGGTTACTCAATATGTCCAAATGTGAACACTGGTGGAGTTTGGGGGAAACAGACCTTGACATTTAGGAGTTGTAGTTGCTGGGATTTATAGTTCCCCTACAATCAAAGAGTGTTAGGAACTCCACCAACGATGGAATGGAAGCAAACTTGGCACACAAAACTCTCATGACCAAAATAAATATACCAGAAGGGTTTGATGGGCGTTGACCTTGAGTTTTGGAGTTGTAGTTCACTTACATCCAGACAGTACTGTGGACTCAAACAACATTGGATCAGGGCTAAATTTGGCACGGTTACTCAATATGCCGAAATGTGAACCCTGTTGGAGTTTTCCTATTCTTTTCTATGGCAGAAAAAGAATTGATCAGACTGAGCATTGACATTTGGGAGTTGATTTAGGGGCTGCTGGGATTTATAGTTCACCTGCAAATTCAGAGCACTCTTAATCCCACCAATGAATGACCTGGAACTACCTTAGCACACAGAACCCTCATGACCAACAAAAAATACTAGAGGTCTTTGGAGGGATTTAGAGGAATTGTAGTTCACCTACATCCAGAGTGCACTATAAACCAAAACAATGATGGATCTGGACCAAACTTGGCATGCCTACCTGATATGCCTAAATTTGAATACTGCTGGGTTTTGAGGAGAATTGGCTTGGGCATTTTGGAGTTGTAGGTACTGGGATTTATAGTTCACCTGTAATCAATGAGCACTCTGAACTCCACCAAAGATGGGATTGGACCAAACCTGGCACACAGAACTCCCATGACTAGCAAAACATACTGGAGGTCTTTGGGGGAAAATTCACTTTGTTTTGGGGGAGTTGTAGTTCACCCACATCCAGAGAGCACTGTAAACCCAAACACTGATGCATCTGGACCAAACTTGGCACACAGACCTGATATGTCGAAATTTGATTACTGGAGAGGTTTGGAGGGTGTGTGTGTGTGTGTGTGTGTGTGTTTGTGTGTATGTGTGACCTTCCTTTCTGGGAGTTGTCCCCACACAACTAGAGAAACTGTGACATGCACCTATGATGAACCTGGACGAAATTTGGCACACAGAATGCCCAGGACTAACTCGACCTGTTGGAGTGGTTTGAAGGAACTGACTCACCATAGTGGGAGTTGTAGTTTACCCTGCAGCCAGAGAGCACACTGAACCCCACCGATGATGCATCTAGAGCAAACTTTCCAACATAATAACAGTAATAATCTCAGGGCAGCTTACATGCAAACTTTAAGAACTGATGGAGCTTTTCGGGGGGGAACCTGGCAGGATGTGAGTTGTAGTTCACCCACAACCTTATGCATTATGTACAACAGATATTTTCAAATAGCCTGGGCAAGCTAGTAATAAATACAACCAATGCCCAACTGTACAATGCATCTTCTTTTCTCCTACAGCAGGGGTCAGGAACCTATGGCTCGGGGGCCAGATGTGGCTCTTTTCATGATTACATCTGGCTCTCCAGAGCAGCCCGGGCCTCAGTTTCCCAGCATGCAGCAGGGAGGAGTGACGCATTCTCCATTCTCCCTCTTCCTTCCTTCCTCTTCCTTTCTCCCCTTCACCCTTCTCCTTCTATCCTTCCTTTTCCCTCCCTCTCTCCCCTTCCTTCTTTCCTCCATTCTCCCTCTTCCTTCCTTCCTTCCTTCCTTCCTTTCTCCTTCCTTCCTTCCGTCCTTTCTCTCCATTTTCCTTTTCCTTCTCTCCTTCCTTCTTCCTTCCTTCCTTCCCCCTTCCTTTTCCTTCCTTCCATTCCCCCTCTGTCCCCTCCTCTTCCCACCATTCCTTTCCTCCCTCTTCCTTCCTTCCCTCCCCTTCACCATTTCCTTCTCCTTCTCTCCTTCCTTTTCCCTCCCTCTCTCCCCTTCCTTCTTTCCACCATTCCCCCTCTTCCTTCCTCTTCCTTCCTTCCTTTCTCCCCTTCACCCTTTCCTTCTCATTCTCTCCTTCCTTTCCCCTCCCTCTATCTTTCCTTCTTTCCTCCATTCTCCCTCTTCCTTCCTTTCTGCCCCTTCACCCTTTCCTTCTTTCTTCTCTCCTCCCTTTTCCCTCCCTCTCTCTCCTTCCTTCTTTCCTCCATTCTCCCTCTTCCTTCCTTCCTTTCTCCCTTCACCCTTTCCAGCCCTCCTTCCTTTTCCCTCTCTCCCCCCCTTCCTTCTTTCCTCTATTCTCCCTCCCTCTTCCTTCATTCCTCTTCTATTCTTCCCCCAAGTTTTCCTTTCCTTCTTCCTTTCTTTTCACTTCCCTCTCTCCCCCTCATTTCTTTTCTTTTCCCTTCATTATTTTACTTTTTCCTCACTCCATTTCCTTTCTTTCCCCCACCCTTTCCTTTTCTCCCTTCCCATTTTCTTCTTTCTTTTCTCTTCCTTGTCTCTCTCCTGCTTTTCTTTTCTTCCTTTTCCATAGTTTGCTCTTCTGTTCTTTCTTCCTCTCCTCCTCCCTCCTTTGTTTCTTCTTTCTTCCTTCCTTCCTTCCTTCCTTCCTTCCTTCTGCCTTCTCTTCCTTCCCAGAGTCCTGAGCGTGCCTTTTGCAGAGACAGGTCTGAAGTGTCCTGTCATTCTGCCGTGGGAATCCTTCTCTCATCGTATGTATGTATAGACTCACATTTAGTTGAATTCAGTCTTAAAATATATTATATATATTCTATGGCTCTCACTGAAATAAATTTCCAAATATTTTGCTTTCATGGCTCTCCGAGTCAAAAAGGTTCCCGACCCTTGTCTTACCGGAAAATGAATGGTATGAAAACAAACAGACCATAACAACCGACAAAATATGTATTCTTTCCATCATATACCTTCATTTGCAAAAATTAAATTAAAAGATAAATCCCAGAAAGACACATTTGAAAAGCCAACCATCTGTGACATCAATGTACATTTTCCCTGCAGGCAAGGCGCAAGCGTAAGCCGGGAGAGTGACTAAGAGACTTCGCTTTTGGCGTCCGTTTGGGTGAAACTTAGGGCGAAGCTTATCCTTAGTCACTTCCCTCCACCCATGCGCTTGCCCCGGGCGCAGTGTGTGTCCGTGGCACACCTTTTGCAACATCCTCAGGTAGGTGTTTCTGATCATGATTTAGAGATCGTTGCCTTTTTAAGTCTTTATACAATTCAGAAAAAAAAGGTGTTTGGAGCGGTGTTGTGTACGAAACGGCCGGGTTCTCGCAGGGCGAGTCTCCAGTTCCCCTGAATTTAGCTACCAAGAGGAATTTCCAACCGGGAGAGATATAGGGTACTATATAGGCAGAAATGCAGGTGGGAAACGTGCCGAGAGGCATGCACGTGAAGACAACCCTCACCAAGACCACCTTCCACCTGGAAACCGATGATGTCCTCACTGCAGAAGAATAGGGCTCCACAGCCACCTACGGACCACGCTACACTTGGAGGGCCATCACCCTCGGGCTGCAAAGGATTTCCTACGTAATAATGAAATGCACACACACAGGTATAAGATGGGGGGGGCACCTAATGGGAAAAGGGATGTAGGAGTCTCAGCAGGGTCTCCGCGGATGAACATGAGCCACGGGTGTGAAGCAACGTGATTCCAAGGGTCATCAATAGGAGTCTCGATTGAGGGAAGTCCTCCTCCCAACGCTCTTCTGCTTTGGTCAGATCTCCTCGTCTGGAAGAACCCAGTCCCGGCCACAGCAATTCAAGAAGGAGATTGAAAGGCTGAGACCAGGGGTCAGGAACCTATGGCTCGGGAGCCAGATGTGGCTCTTTTCATGATTGCATCTGGCTCTCCAGAGCAGCCCATTCTTTCCTTCTCTCCTTCCTTTTCCCTCCCTCTCTCCCCTTCCTTCTTTCCTCCATTCTCCCCCTTTCTTCCTTTCTTTCTCCCCCTTCACCTTTTCCTTCTCTCCTTCCTTTCCCTCCCTCTCTCCCCTTCCTTCTTTCCTCCATTCTCCCTCTTCCTTCCTTCCTCTTCCTTCCTTTCTCCCCTTTACCCTTTCCTTCTCTCCTTCCTTTCCTCCCTCTCTCCCCTTCCTTCTTTCCTCCATTCTCCCTCTTCCTTCCTTCCTCTTCCTTCCTTTCTCCCCCCCCCTTCCCCTTCACCCCTTCCTTCTCTCCTTCCTTTCCCTCCCTCTCTCCCTTCCTTCTTTCCTCCATTCTCCCTCTTCCTTCCTTCCTCCTTCCTTTCTCCCCTTCACCCTTTCCTTCTCTCCTTCCTTTTCCCTCCCTCTCTCCCCTTCCTTCTTTCCTCCAGTCTCGCTCCCTCTTCTATTCTTTTCCCCCAAGTCTTCCTTTCCTTCTCCTTCCTTTCTTTTCCCTTCCCTCTCTTTCTCACTTTCTTTCTTTTCTTCTTTTCTCTTCATTATTTTACTTTTTCCTCACTCCCTTTCCTTCCTTTTTCCCACCCTTTCCTTTCCTCCCTTCCCATTCCCTTCTTTCTTTCCCCTTTCCTTCCGCCTTCTCTTCCTTCCCAGAGTCCTGATCATGCCTTTTGCAGAGCCAGGTCAGCCGGGGAATCCTTTTCTCATAGTATCTACGTATAGACTCACATTGAGTTTAATTCAGTCTTAAAATATATATTATATATTATATGGCTCTCACTGAAATAAATTTCCAATTTTTTTGCTTTCATGGCTCTCTGAGTCGAAAAGGTTCCCGGCCCCTGGCTTAGACTCACAGAATCCTAGAGTTGGAAGAGACCTGGTGGGCCATCCATTCCAACCCCATTCTGCCAAGAAGCAGGGAAATTGCATTCAAAGCACTCCCGACAGATGGCCACCCAGCCTCTGTTTCAAAGCCTCCAAAGAAGGAGCCCCTACCACACTCCGGGGCAGAGAGTTCCGCTGCTGAACAGCTCTCACAGTCAGGTTCTTCCTCGTATACAGGTGGAATCTCCTTTCCTGAAGGTGTCCAGAGAAGAGTGACCAAAGTGGTCAATGGTCAAAGCTACGAGTCCCTCTGAGGAGTGCTGAGGGAGCTAGGAAGCTTGGAGAAGAGAAGGTTGAGAGGAGACATGGTCACATTGCAGAGACCGAGACTGGGATACAATGGAGCCGTGGATTCAAATTGCAGGAAAAGAGGTTCCACCCAAACATTAGGAAGAACGTCATGATGGTAAGAGTGGAATACGCCACCTTCGAGTCCAATGGAGTCTTCTTCTTTGGAGGTTTTGCAGCAGATGCTGGATGGCTTAGATTGAGTATTCCTGCATGGCAGAACAAGATCCGATTGGATGGCCCTGGCGATCTCTTCCAACGCTATGTTTCTATCATTCGATCAGAGTGTTTTTCCATGTATTGATTTGTGACGCAGGTACTCTTCCAAGCATTCGATGACGGTATTGTCAACTTGGGAGTCAAATTTGTTGGCAAAGAGATGGTGCTGGGTGAGCATCCAGTGGAGATCGCCCGCCCCGTAGGTACATACGGCCCGCCTGTGGACTCCGGTGCAAGGTGGGTACGGGGCCCCCTTGGCGATATCCCCTTCGCTATAGGACCACTTCACCAGCCTCGCGATGGCGTTCATGTCCGTCAGGTCGAACTTGCTGTTGAAAGGGACCCCGCCGGGCATTCCCGGCATGCGATGCAGCGTGGCCCAGATGTGCTCGTCAGGACTGTAGGTATCTTTGGACCACTCTATGAACCGCTTCACCGTCGGGTCTTGGAAGAGATGCTGGACGAACCCCCTGGTGAGCACCACATAGGCGTTGCCTGTGAACATGGGAGAGCTTTGCGGAGGAAGGCTCTTCTCCGTCTTGGTCCGGACCACGGAGTCCGTCACTTCGTGGTGATACTTCCAGCGGCCCGCTTTATACTCCGAGGGCTTCTCCGCCTCCATGTTGTTCTTCCCGTTCAACACCTTGAGGGATCGGACGATCTCTGCGTTGGTTTTGATGGGTAAGTCGGTCCCACAGGTGTTGAGGAGGTACTGCCACTTGACCGGGCTTCGAAGGAGGTCATCCATGCAATTCAGGTCGGCTTGGACTCTGTTCCAAGAGGCGTACACCACCCTTTCCTGCTTGGAGGCCAGGAAGACGTTCCCGAAACAGGAGGCGATCCTCCGCACCGCTTCTTGCAAAGGTTGCGGGGACTTGGCGTCGACGTGGACGCAGTACACATTCTGGGGCGCGTAGATGGCCCTCAGCAGCCTCTCGAACATCTCCACCTTGTCGTGCATGACGATGGAGTAAGCGATGGGGAACTCTTCCTCCTCTTTGCTCAAGGGGAACTCGATATATTTCCTGCCGGATCGGAAAAGCGGGCAGTCCTTGGTCATGTTGAGGTAGTGGGCTTCCTCCAAGTGGTCCGCTTCGGGTTTCCGTTCCAGTCGGCTCAGCAGAGCTTCCCGGATGGCTTCGGGGTCTCCGCGGATGAGCCGAGAACAGCTGACGTTTCCTCGGGGCAAGCGAACCGACTCGTAGAGTTGGTCCTTGCAGTCCTGGCTCCTTTGGTCAGTGCTGTCCTGGCCCAGGTCTTTGAATTCGCACTCCGAGCCGGAGCTGGTGTATTTCAGCACCACCACGGCACAGAGCATCAGGCTGCCCAGGGCCAGTAAGCGTGGGACTTGGCCAAAGAGCCTCTTCTCAGAAAAGAACATCTTATGGACCGAGGAGCTTGGAGAGACAGAACCTTCTTCTAGATTGGTACCTTGGAGAAGCAGGTTCTTGGGTCTCTTCTTATGGATTTAGTACCTTGGAGAAGCAGGTTCTTGGGTCTCTTCTTATGGATTTAGTACCTTGGAGAAGCAGAGCCCTAGATCTCTTCCGATGCCCTCAGCAGCAACGGCAGGCAGCGGCAGGTGTTCTCTAGCGGTCCTTCGGTTTGTTCTTCCTCGTATCTCTACCGCATGCAAGTGTAACCTGAGAGCGCCCGGGGATTGACAGGTGCGATCTGGGCAGGGAGTGGCCAGGGAGAAAGGCTTGGGAGGTGTTGCAACAACCCATAGGAAAGGGGTGAACAAATAATACCAGGAGTTTGGAGGGGGAAAAAAACCCAAGAGTAACTTTCTAACTTTCCACTAACCCTCGACTGACCTTTGCGCAAGTAACTGGTATTTCTGGTAAGCTCAGGTGTCAGAAGGATCGCCTGCAATGAGATGAATCTGGGGCAGAGCACAAATTTATTTCAGTGAGAGCCATATAATATATATAATATATTTTAAGACTGAATTCAACTAAATGTGAGTATATACGTACATACTTTCATGGAACTCTGAGTCAAAAAAGTTCCCGTCCCTGACTTAGATGAAGGGTTAGAAAGCAGGATCATCAAGTTTGCAGACGGGACCAAATTGTGGGAGTTGAAGTCCAAAACACATGGAGGGACCAAGTTTGCCCGTGCCTGGTTTAGAGGCTGGAGAGACCTGTAGATCGCTCCCAAACCAGTCCTTAAATTAGTGATTTATTTATTTATTTATTGACAGTATTTATATTCCGCCCTTCTCACCCCGAAAGGGACTCAGGGCGGATCACAATACACATATACATGGCAAACATTCAATGCCGTTTTTGACATACAAGACATACGGACAGACAGAGGCCATTTCAGCCGTTCTTCCACTTCGGATCCTCCTGGAGGTTGCTCAATTCGGCCACAGGGGGAGGCTGCTCGCTTCGTCCACTATGACAGTGTTTCCCAACCGCTGTGCTGCGGCACACTAGTGTGCCGCGTCCGATCATCAGGTGTGCTGTGGGAGGAGGAGGCAAGGTCTATTTCCCCTGAACTCCATCTGTGTTCACATTTGGGCATATTGAGTATTCATGCCAAGTTTGGTCCTGATCCAACATTGTTTGAGCCCACAGTGCTCTCTGGGCATAGGTGAACTACAACTCCAAAACTCAAGGTCAATGCCCACCAAACTCTTATAGTATTTTCTCTTGGTTATGGGAGTTCTGTGTGGGAAGTTTGATTCCATTCTATCATTGGTGGAGTTCAGAATGCTCTTTGATTGCGGGTGAACTATAACTCCCAGCAACTACAACTCCCAAATGACAAAATCAATTTCAACCTCCTTGGGTTAGTATTAGTATGTTTTGTGGCCAAATTTGGCAGCAATTTGTCCAGTGGTTTTTGAGTTATGTTAATCCCACAAATGAACATTACACACACACACACACAAACATATATATATATCCTTGGCATTACTTCGCAAACAAAGATTCTTAGGAAGGACTCATCCCACGCTTTTTACAAGCACGTTGATGACTACAAAGGCCAATCTGAGATAGGCAAGTTCGGTTGCAGAAAGCACAGCAGAAAGTCTCCTTGAGTGATGTTGTTTCCAAGTTGCTGTTCTTTCTGTGTTGTCATTTCTCTTCGAGACCCCTTTGGCGTGTCTTCTCGAAAGAGGCCACAGTATTGTGGATAGTGCGTCTCCATGCCTCCCGATGTGAGGCCAGGGTGGAACATTGTTGGTGATCAATCTGGCCGAGCCTGAGATGGTGTTTCAGGGAGTCCTTATATCTCTTTTTGGGGGCACTTCTCTTGCGTTGAGCCGTGGTGAGTTCACCATAGAGTAGTATCTTTGGGAGGCAGTGGTTCTCCATCCTAGAGATGTGCCCTGTCCAGCACAGCTGTGTTCTCCATAGCATGGCCTCAACGCTGGTGATCCCTGCTTGCTCAAGGACAGCAACATCAGTCACATAGTCGATCCAGTGTATATTTAGGATTGAGCGAAGACAGCGCTGATGAAAGCGTTCAAGGAGTCGTACATATATTGAGAGAGAGAGCACAACCGTGCAGGCAGAAAAGCAAACATCACAAGGAAGCATGTCTGTGTAGGAGGGTGAACATTAGGAAGAACTTCCTGACTTTGAGAGCTGTTCAGCAGTGGAACTCTCTGCCACACAGTGTGCTTCCATTTGGCTGCTCTCTTTCCAGCCGGCCTCCCTGAGGACGGGGTGACTGCAATAAAAACTAAACACAGAGAGAGACTGACAGCTGTTGCGCAAGACCTTCGTGTGTGTCTTTCTGCCATTCCTGCCAGGATATCTATGTTGTGTTCATCGAAACAGGCCCAGGTTTCACACTGAGTGTATAAATACATTTAAAGACATATTAACTATATGTATGACTGTGTTAGAGTGTCATTTTGTGTCGTTTTGGTTGGTGGTGTGCCCCAGGATTTTGTAAATGTAAAAAATGTGCCGCGGCTCAAAAAAGGTTGAAAAACACTGCACTATGACACCGAGCCTTAAGGTATGGCTTGTTATTTTCTACCAATGATTTACCAGAGATGTGGATCTGATTACAATCAGATTTTCATAACTTTAAAAAATGCGTGCTTGACATTACTTCCAACCCGGCACGACAGTATTTCACAATCAAATGCCGAGTGTTTCGAGGCACGACAAAAATAACAGCTTCAGGGGCAGAGTTGCTTTAAAAAGGAAGAAAAACTCTGGGCACCTCAATTGAAGGGAGATGTTGACTCTAAGCTTGTGTCCAGAGGAAGAGGGCAACTCAAAGGATCAAGGGTCTGGAGAACAAGCCCCATGAGGAGCGGCTTAAAGAGCATTCTGAATTCCACCGACTATGGAAGTGAACCAAACTTGGCGCACAGAACTCCCATGACGAACAGAAAATACTGAGAGGGTTAGGTGGGCACTGACTTTGAGTTTTGGAGTTGTAGTTCACCTACATCCAGAGAGGACTGTGGACTCAAACAATGATGGATCTGGACCAAACTTGGCACGAATACTCAATATGTCCAAATGTGAACACTGGTGGAGTTTGGGGAAAATAGACCTTATTTATTTATTTATTTATTTCAAACTTTTATATACCGATCTTCTCAACCTCCGCAGAGGGACTCAGGCCGGTTAACAGCCTGACATTTGGGAGTTGTAGTTGCTGGGATTTATAGTTCCCCTACAATCAAAGAGCATTCTGAACTCCACCAATGATGGAATTGGGCCAAACTTCCCACACCAAACCCGCATGACCAACAGAAAATACTGGAAGGGTTTAGTGGGCATTGGCCTTGAGTTTCGGAGTTGTAGTTCACCTACATCCAGAGTGCAATATGGACTCAAACAATGTTGGATCAGGACCAAACTTGGCATGAATACTCAATATGCCCAAATGTGAACACAGATGGAGTTTGGGGAAAATATACCTTGAAATTTGGGAGTTACAGTTTCTGGGATTTATAGTTCACACACAAACAAAATGCTGTGTTTTCTGATGGTCTTTGGCGACCCCTCTGACACCCCCTCGCAATCCCCCCAGGTTGAGAAATGCTGAGTTAGTTTCTGAAGTTAACAGCTGTGTTTTCTGATCGCTATGGTTGAGAAATGCTGAGTTACAGAGCCGGTGACTCAAGATCCTTCCACCTTTCGGCCCGTTATCGCACCAGGATTTTCTGTGCACACACCGGGATGCTGTACCCGTGCAATGCGCATGAATGGTTCAGATGGAGGAAAGTAAATGCATCCTGCTTCCACCGATGTGACGTTTGCAATAGAAGCGGGGCATGGCAGCCTCTCAATTTGCGCAATTTAAAAAAGCCACAGAGAAGTGATTCACTATTGGCACTTTGCGTGGGGAAGGTGAAATTTTCCCCTCTTCGATTACGGCGCTCTTCGGATAACCTTTCTTGAATCACACCATTGTCGTCCAATCTGATAAGCGCTCCGGTCCTTTTACTGGACTTGGTCGCATACTTTGGCTTGAGAAATAGCCGCGGCCACAAAGCTCATCAAACACACGCCGCTCCATTTCCCACATGAAAAGGGACGGCGGGGCTCTGATCCTAAATACGCTGAGACTTCGTAGCTGGATATTAAGGGAAAGCCATAAATTGCCACCGATTATTGATATAACTTCCATATATAGACAAATGCACTGAAACAGTTCTGTACTTTGACTCAATCATTAATCAGAATGGAGGTGTGTTGCTGTGAGTTTTCCGGGCTGTCTGGCCATGCTCCAGAAGCATTCTCTTCTGACGTTTTGCCCACATCTATGGCAGGCAGGGCCGTAGCCAGGATTTTGGTTCGGGGGGGGGGGGGCTGAGTTTGGTTCGGGGGCTGAGACTGGGTGGAAGAGGGTCTACCCTAGCAAACCTTTTGTATTGTTATCCCAATAACCCCATTAATGTGGGATATAATGAGCATGGTGATCAGATCATGATATGAATAAACATACCAGTTTAAATAATGTACCAGTAAGGCCTTTTCGCGGACCACCCTGAGAATTTTGGGGGCTGAAGCCCCCTAGCCCCCCCGGCTACATGCCTGATGGCAGGCATCCTCAGGAGTTGTGAAGTCTGTTGGAAACTGGGCGAATGAGGTGTATATATGTATGTATCTAGTCCGTGAGCTGCTTTTTGCTGACGATGCTGCCCTTGTCGCCCATTCAGAAGCAGCCCTGCAGCGCTTGACATCCTGCTTTGCAACAGCTGCAGAGCTGTTTGGACTGGAAGTCAGCCTGAAGAAAACGGAAGTCCTCTACCAGCCCGCACCACAGGAAGAACACCATCATCCCCATGTCAGCAAACAATCTTCTTCAGCATGATGCTCCAAAGGGCTACGGCAGACCTCAAAGAAGAAGACGTCATATATATACGCTATCGTACTGATGGCAGCTTGTTCAACTTAAGCCGCCTGAGGGCTCGCACTAAGACTCTAAACTATCTAGTTGGACTGGAAGTCAGCCTGAAGGAAACGGAAGTCCTCTACTAGCCCACACCACAGGAAGAACACCATCATCCCCACCTCAGCATAGGCAAATCTGTGCTTAAATCCGTCCAGCAGTTCACCTCCCTGGGTAGCATCATCTCTTCAGATGCCAAGATTGACAAAGAGATAGATCACAGATTAGCAAAGGCATAGAGTGCATTCGGTAGGCTTCACAAAAGTCTGGAGCAACAAGCACCTGAGGCAAAGCACCAACATCATAGTGTACAGAGCGATCGTACTGTCTATTCTCTTCTATGGGTTTGAAACATGGGTCGCCTCTCGCCAACACCTACGACTCCTCGAACGCTTTCATCAGCGCTGTCTTCGCACAATCCTAAATATACACTAGACCGACTATGTGACGAATGTTGCTGTCCTTGAGCAAGCAGGGATCACCAGCATTGAGGCCATGCTATTGAGAACACAGCTGCGCTGGGCAGGGCACATCTCTAGGATGGAGGACCACCGCCTCCCAAAGATACTACTCTATGATGAACTCGCCATGGGTCAGCGCAAGAGAGGCGCCCCCCAAAAGAGATACAAGGACTCCCTGAAACAACATCATATATATATGGGGAATGTTGTCCAGGTTGGGAGAAAGAACTCTTGAACTCTTGTCTGTTTGAGGCAGGTGTTAATGTTGCAATTGGCCATCATGTTTAGCATTGAATGGCCTTGCAGCTTCAAAGGCTGGCATTTTGCTGCCTGGAGGAATCCTTTGTTGGGAGGTGCTAGCGGGCCCTGGTTGCTTCCTGTCTGGAATTCCCCTCTTTTCAGAGTGTTGATTCCCAAGGAAAGGATTGGATTAGTAGATGTCTAGTTTCCCAAAGTACCAATGTAAGCCCAAGGAGAAGAAAGGGTCCTTCCAAAGATTCATTGTGTTGGTTCCCACGCAGCAGGTTTGAGTGCTCTGCAGTTGCCAATCAGAGCTGGGAATAATGTTGTGGTTGGCACAAGGATGAAGGGAGCTGGCCATGTCCTGCAATGGCTTGTGAATGGGGGGACAATGTTGCCAAGCATAGCTCACCAGCCTTGGGTGGATTTCAAGACGGAGCTTTCCCCATTGTTCATTGTCATCTTTCCAAAAGGAACTGCTTCCATTAATTCTGAGTGACTCACAAATCCGACAGCAAAACAGAAAGATCCGTGTCTGCGCAGGAAGCAAGTGGCCTCACATCATGCAAAAACATTGTGGGTAACGTGGCATGGCAAGGGCTTAATTGAGAACATGAGTCAGGAACCTATGGCTCGGGAGCCCAGGGTGGCTCTTTTCATGACCAGCCCGGGCCTTCCTTCCTTCCTCTTTCTTCCTTCCTTTCTCCCCCTTCACCCTTTCCTTCTCCTTCTCTCCTTCCTTTTCCCTCCCTCTCTCCCCTTTCTTCTTTCCTCCATACTCCCTCCCCCTTCCTTCCTTCCTTCATTCCTTCCTTCCTTCCTCTTCCTTCCTCTTCTAGTCTTCCTTTCCTTCTTCCTTTCTTTTCATTTCCCTCTCTCTTCCCTTCTTTCTTTTCTTCTTTTCCCTTCATTATTTTACTTTTCCCTCCCTCTCTACCCTTCCTTCTTTCCTCCATTCTCTCTTCCTTCCTTCCTTTCTTCCCCTTCACTCTTTCCCTCTCCTTCATTTTGCCTCCCTCTCTCCCCTTCTTTCTTTTCTCCATTCTCCCTCTTCCTTCCTTCCTTCCTTCCTTCCCCTTCACTCTTTCCTTCTCCTTCTCTCCTTCCTTTTCCCTCTCTCTCCCCTTCCTTCTTTCCTCCATTCTCTCTCTCTCTTCCTTCCTCTTCCTTCCTTTCTCCCCTTCACTCTTTACTTCTCCTTCTCTCCTTCCTTTTCCCTCCCTCTCTCCCCTTCCTTCTTTCCTCCATTCTCCCTTTCTCCCTCTCCCTTCCTTCCTTCCTTCCTTCTTTCCTTCCTCTTCTATTCTTCTCCCCCAAGTCTTCCTTTCCTTCTCCTTCCTTTCTTTTCACTTCCCTCTCTCCACCCTTCTTTCTTCTCCTTCATTATTTTACTTTTCCCTCCATCTCTCCCTTTCCTTCTTTCCCCCATTCTCTCTTCATTCCTTCCTCTTCCTTCCTTCCTTTCTCCCCTTCACCCTTTCCTTCTCTCCTTCCTTTTCCCTCCCTCTCTCCCCTTCCTTCTTTGCTCCATTCTCTCTCCCTCTTCCTTCCTTCCTTCCTCTTCTATTCTTTTTCCCCAAGTCTTCCTTTCCTTCTCCTTCCTTTCTTTTCACTTCCCCCTCTCTCCCCTTCTTTCTTTTCTTCTTTTCCCTTCATTATTTTTCTTTTCCTCACTTCCTTTCCTTTCTTTTCCCCACCCTTTCCTTTCCTCCCTTCCCATTTCCTTCTTTCTTTTCCCCTCCTCGTCTCTCCCCTGCTTTTTTTATCTTTCTTTTCCATAGTTCGTTCTTCTTTTCTTTCTTCCTCTCCCCCTCCCTCCTTTATTTCCTCTGTCTTTCTTTCCCCCTTCCTTCCTTCCGCCTTCTCTTCCTTCCCAGAGTCCTGAGCATGCCTTTTGCAGAGCCAGGTCTGAAGTGTCCCCTCATTCTGCCGGGGAATCCTTTTCTCATCGTATGGACGTATAGACTCACATTGAGTTGAATTCAGTCTCAAAATATATTATATATATATACTAGCTGTACCCGGCACGTGTTGCTGTGCCCTTTTTAGGAGATGCGAGAAAGTCCAATCATCCACGGTGTGCCCTCCTCTAAACTGCAGTTGGATGGAGTGTGGGTCAAGTTGGGTCTTTATTGGTCTTGGTTCTGGGCCACAGTGGTCTGTGGGGAATGATGGGTTTTGAAGTACTACAAATCCCATTTTCCATGGTGGTACTTCAAGTCCCATCATGCATGGTCGGGGCTCTGTGTGCCAAGGTAGGTTACTGTAAATTCATGCCATACACAATGTCCCATGAGCTGAGGCCTAGTTAGGAACAGCAAGTTAATGAAGCCTTACTGTCAATTCAGGCCATACACAATGTCCAATGAGCTGAGGCCTAGTCGGGAGAATCAAGTTAATGAAGTCTTACTGTCAATTCAGAGCATAAACAGCTTCCCAGTAAATGAGGCCTAGTTAGGGAAATCAAGTTAATGAAGTCTTACTGTCAATTCAGAGCGTAAACAGCTTCCCAGTAAGTGAGGCCTAGTTAGGGAAATCAAGTTAATGAAGCCTTACTGTCAATTCAGGCCATACACAATGTCCAATGAGCTGAGGCCTAGTTGGGAGAATCAAGTTAATGAAGCCTTACTGTCAATTCAGGCCATACACAATGTCCAATGAGCTGAGGCCTAGTCGGGAGAATCAAGTTAATGAAGTCTTACTGTCGATTCAGAGCATAAACAGCTTCCCAGTAAGTGAGGGCTAGTTAGGGAAATCAAGTTAATGAAGCCTTACTGTCAATTTTGGGCGTGGTCTGTGATTTTTTGGGGTGTAAATTTTTGGTTGGAAGTGATTTGGGTGTTTGTGTTGGGGATTGGCTCAGGCCTTTTCCTTATTCTGTTTTGGCAGTTTATTATGGATCGGAATTTTCATGTTGGCTGGCCAGTGCAGCAGTTATGCAAATCCGCCCTTATTGGCAGCCAATCATGTTGTTCAGAATGTAGAGGCTGGGTGAGTCTTTGGCTGCCCCGGAGGATGCTGGTAAATGTAGTTTTATTTTTACTCGTGGTTTTGGGGGCCTTTTCGGGTTAGGGGGGGAAGTTTCTTTGCTACAAACGTACCTTGCTTGAGGCCTATTTCTGTTGGCAAGTATTGTGTTTCTGCGTTGTATGGTTTCTTTGTTTGAGGTATACATCACATGACGTGAACCCATTTATATAATAGATATGTCTCTCACTGAAATACATTTCTAAATATTTTGCTTTCATGGCTCTCTGAGTCAAAAAGGTTCCCGACCCCTGGCAAGTCTCACCTGACCCAAGGAGGATACACGGAGTGCCAACAACACCGCCCTTTGGAAAGGGAGACTCTGCCCAACGTTTGTCCCAGCATTGTTGGAAATCATGCAAGCGGTGATGGTGATGGAACAATAAATCTCTCTGTTCTGGGTGACAACCAGTATGCCTCCACATTATTGTTTTTATTGGATTTCCAATAATAAAATTACATAAATGACATGACATCCTATAATAGTCACGCGAAATCAACACATGGGATGTGAAATACACAAATGAAAGGGAGCATTCTGAACTCCGCCAAGGATGGAATTGAACCAAACTTGGCACACAGAGCTCCCACGACCAACAGAAAATATTGGAAGGGTTTGGTGGGCATTGGCCTTGAGTTTGGGAGGTGTAGTTCACCTACATCCAGAGAGCACTGTGGACTCAAACAACGATGTAGCTGGAACCAAACCTGGCATGAATACTCAATCTGTCCAAATGTGAACACTGGTGGAGTTTGGGGATAATAGACCTTGACATTTGGGAGTTGTAGTTGCTGGGATTTATAGTTCACCTACAATCAAAGTGCATTCTGAACTCGACCAATGATGGAATTGAACCAAAATTGACACACAGAACTTCTATGGACAACAGAAAATACTGA
This sequence comes from Anolis apletophallus, assembly GCA_030556195.1. Taxonomy (NCBI): domain Eukaryota; kingdom Metazoa; phylum Chordata; class Lepidosauria; order Squamata; family Anolidae; genus Anolis; species Anolis apletophallus. Next base: position 41,750,185 of record JARBWK010000015.1, on the reverse strand, counting down.
AAGGGTTAGGTGGGCATTGATCTTGAAATTGGGAGTTCTAGTTCACCTACATCCAGAGAGCACTGTGGACTCAAACAACGACGGATCTGGACCAAACTTGGGATGAATACTCAATATGCCCAAATTTGAACACTGGTGGAGTTTGGGGATAATAGACCTTGGCATTTGGGAGTTGTAGTTTCTGGGATTTATAGTTCACATACAATCAAAGAGCGTTCAGAACAACACCAATGATAGAATTGAACCAAAATTGGCACACAGAACTTCCATGGCCAACAGAAAATACTGGAAGGCTTAGGTGGGCATTGATCTTGAAATTAAGAGTTCTAGTCCACCTACATCCAGAGAACACTGTGGACTCAAACCACGACGGATCTGGACCAAACTTGGCATGAATACTCAATATGCCCAAATGTGAACACAGGTGGAGTTTGGGGAAAATAGACCTTGACGTTTGGGAGTTGTCGTTTCTGGGATTTGTAGTTCACCTACAATCAAAGAGCGTTCTGAACGCCACCAATGACAGAATTGGGCCAAACTTCCCACACAGCACCCCCATGACCAACAGCAAATAATGTTTTTTTTCTTATGGTCTCTGGTGACCCCTTCTGACCCCCCCCCCCCATTTGTGACCCCCCCCCAGGGGTCCTGACCCCTAGGTTGAGAAACACTGATTTAAAAGCTTCCAAGGAAGGAGCTTCCACCAGACTCTGAGGCAGAGAGTTCCACTGCTGAACAGTTCGTACCATCAGGAAGTTCCATTGATATTTCCTTTCCTGTCATTTAAACCCATTGCTCTCTTCAGGGCAACAGAAAGGAAGCCTGCTCCCTCTTCCTTATTATACCCTTTCACATATTTATACGTGGTGATCATGTCTCGTCTCAATGTTTTGCAAGCTAAACACGGACAGCTCGTTAAGATGCGACTCAGAGGGATTATTCATGGTCTCCAGACCTTGAATAATAAACCCCGTTTCCCAATTCCCAACAGATGACATAGATTGATTGATTGATTGATTTTATGTCTATTCTGCCCTTCTCACCCCGCAGGGGACTCAGGGCGGATTACAATGTACACATTACATTTAGACACACAAACACACAAGACAGACAGAGGCAATTTAACATCTGGCCACCAGGGGGAGCTGTCGCACTCCTTCATTCCTCAGCGTGTTTCCTGGAGATCTTTTTTATGGCCTCGTAAATCAGTTAAATTTAGCCTCCCCACAAAGTGGTACCTTTAATTTCCTACTTGACAGAAGCAACTGTCTTTCGGGTTGCAAAGGTCGACAACAGGCTACACAATAGGTCGAAAGCCCACCTCGACTCGGGCAGGCCTCGAACTCATGACCTTCTGGTCAGTAGAGATCTTATGCAGCTGACCCCCAGCCAGCTGCGCCGCATTCCTGGTGCAGGCGAAACGTCAGGAGAGAATGCTTCCTGAACATAGCCATACAGCCTGAAAAAGCCACAACAACCCAGAGATTCCCTTCGACAATACTTGCAATTTTTCTAGTCACTCCTGACACAAGATAGATAGATAGATCTGCAACCTATATACTACTCTCATTCAATTAGCCACAACACTCTAATTACAGTGGCTTAACCCTTTTGTCATTGTTAGGGCCAGAGGTAACAACTCTGCTCTCACTTAGGAAATGTCAGGCAATTTCCAAATCCTGACACTGTGGTGTAAAACATCTTTTGTGAAACAGCGCCACCTGGTGACGCAAAAAGTGTCTGAATCCTAGAATCCTAGAGTTGGAAGAGACCTCCTGGAACACCCAGTCCAACCCCATTCTGCCCAGAAGCAGGAATATGGCATTGAAAGCACCCCTAACAGATGGCCATCCACCCTCTGTTTAAAAGCCTCCAAAGAAGGAGCCTCCACCACACTCTGGGGCAGAGAGTTCCACTGCTGAACAGCTCTCACAGTTAGGAAGTCCTTCCTAATGTTCAGGTGGGATCTCATTTCTTGTAGTTTGAAGCCATTGTTCCCTGTCATAGTCTCCAGCGCAGCAGAAAACAAGATTGCTCCCCCCTCCTCCCTAGGACTTCCTCTTACATATTTATATGTGGCCCTCATCATGTCTCCTCTCAGCCTTCTCTTCTTCAGGCTAAACATGCCCAGCTCTTTAAGCCGCTCCTCATAGGGCTTGTTCTCCAGACCTTTGATCATTTTAGTTATTTCAGCTTGTCAATATCTCTCTTCAATTGTGGTGCCCAGAATTGGACACAATATTCCAGGTGTGGTTTAACCAAGGCAGAATAGAGCATGACTTCCCTGGATCTAGAGCAGGGGTGCTCACACTTTTTCAGCATGGGAGCTACTGATTAAGAAACCAAGTCCCAAAGATCACCTGCCCAGAAATGTAAAACGTATAACTATTTTCTTATTTATTTATTTATTTATATTTCTTATTCATTTTTATGTACCGCTCCTTCCAGCAGGCTCGGGGCAGTTTACATAAAATGAAGTTATAAAACATCAACATTTCAATTTAATAACAACAATATAAAACAGAGCATAAAAATACATCCAACCACCCCATTTCTCCCACACTGCCATATTACCACACATATTATCAGCCAGAAAGTAAGAAGAGAGGCTTTTGAACTGCAAGGCCATTTAATACTCAGCAAGGTAAACAAAGGGGCATGCAAAAATACATCCAACCACCCCATTTCTCCCACACTGCCATATTACTACACATATTATCAGCAAGAAAGTAAGAAGAGAGGCTTTTGAACTGCAAGGCCATTTAGTACTCAGCAAGGTAAACAAAGGGGCATGCAAAAATACATCCAACCACCCCATTTCTCCCACACTGCCTTATTACCACACATATTATCAGCCAGAAAGTAAGAAGAGAGGCTGTTGAACTGCAAGGCCATTTAATACTCAGCAAGGTAAACAAAGGGGGCATGCATAAATACATCCAACCACCCCATTTCTCCCACATTTCCATATTCCCCAACATATATTTCTCAAGGAACAAAGCAAGCAGAGAGAGGCTTTGGAGCTAAAAGGCCATTTTTAAACATTAAAATAAACAAAGAGACATGCCACAGAACAATCAAGCACCCACCCCAAAGTAAAAGACCGACCTGTGAGATGGGGTAAGGAAATGACCCCAAAGTGTCCTTCTTCTCCCTCTGTCGTTGCTCCTATTTCCACGCCGCCAGCATGCGTGTCGCCTCAAGAGCTCACGAGAAGTCCGAGAGGCAGAATGGGCGCTTCTGCGCATGCGTGGGGGCCAGCCATGCATCGCGTCATCCAGGCCCGCCCCTTGGTCTCCTACGACTCTGAGTGGCTGGAGAAGGACGGAGGGGGGGGGGGAGGAATCCAAAAGAGGGGCCCATTCTGCCTCTTGGACCCCGGTAGGTTTTGGAGGCGGCGCGCGAGCGGGGAGCGGGGAGGAGCAACGACGGAGGACTTCTTTGCAGCGTGCAGGGGCGCGTGAAGAGGACCAACAGCAAAAAACCTGGTCAGGAGCCTGAAGATCACCAGGATGAGGCCCGAAGATCACCCTGGTGATCGCGATCACCGTTCTGAGCACCCCTGTTCTAGACACTAGACTCCTATTGATGCAGGCCAAAATCCTATTGGCTTTTTTTGTCGCCGCATCACAGTGTTGCCTCATGTTTAACTTCTTGTCCACAAGATCTTTTTCACATGCACCGCTCTCGAGCGACACGTCCCCCATTCTGTATCTTTGCACTTCATTTTTTCTGCCCAAGTGGAGTATTTTGCATTTGTTGAACTTCATTTTGTTGGTTTTGGCCAATCGTCTCTCTAATCTGTCAATATCGTTTTGATTTCTGCTCCTGTCTGGTCTGGAGTATTGGCTATTTCAATTTGGTGTCGTCTGCAAACTTGATGATCATGCCTTTGGCCCTCCAGGTGTTTTGGACTCCAACTCCACAATTCCTAACAGCCAGCAGGCTGTTAGGAATTGTGGAAGTTGAAGTCCAAAACACCTGGAGGACCGAAGTCTGCCCAGGCCTGGTCTAAGTCATGAATGAAGATCCTGAGCAGGTCCGGGATGCCCAGGAGGGAACCCTGTGGATGGCACTCCGCTTGTCCCTTCTTTCCAAGATGAAGAGGAAGCATTGGGGAGAATCACCCTCTGGGTTCGTCCACTTAACCAAATCACACACACATATTAAATGTATGTGTGATTTAAAACCACCTCTTGGCTTAGGGCAGGGCTGCCCAACTGGCGGCCCGGGGGCCCGTATACGGCCCCCAACCCCACCCCGATGGCCCCCGAAGCTTTTTAATAAAAAATACAAATTGAAAATAAAAATAAATAATAAAAATAAAATACCTACTTCCGGTTCGAGCAGTATCGCGAATACATCCACATCGGATTTCGCTGTCAACGCGAGATCACGCCGGTGTTGACAGCGAAATCCCTAAGGGGAGGGGAGGATGGAATTAAATATATTTAATATTAAATAAAAATAAGGGGAGAGGGGAGGATGGAATTAAATATATTTAATATTAAATAAAAATAAGGGGAGAGGGGAGGATGGAATTAAATATATTTAATATTAAATAAAAATAAGGGGAGATGGGAGGATGGAATTAAATATATTTAATATTAAATAAAAATAAGGGGAGGGGAGGATGGAATTAAATATATTTAATATTAAATAAAAATAAGGGGAGGGAGGATGGAATTAAATATATTTAATATTAAATTAAAATAAGGGGGAGGGGAGGATGGAATTAAATATATTTAATATTAAATAAAAATAAGGGGGAGGGGAGGATGGAATTAAATATATTTAATATTAAATAAAAATAAGGGGAGAGGGGAGGATGGAATTAAATATATTTAATATTAAATAAAAATAAGGGAGGAGGGGAGGATGAATTAAATATAGTTAATATTAAATTAAAATAACGGGACAGGGAGGATGGAATTAAATATATTTAATAATAAATAACAATCAGGGGAGCTGGAGGATGGACTGACATATATTTAATATTAAATAAAAATAAGGGGG